>BSBN01000567.1:600000-1200000 GCA_027924645.1 Cunninghamia lanceolata
CCAAATTCACCATTGGTGAAATTGGGCAAAAACTCATAAATTTTGATTTCCTAAATTACCATAAATTTAAAAAAGTCAAGAGTGTCCTTTTGGTCCAATATTGTACAACATACTTTTCCAATCAATTTTTCTAAATTTTGTAAAATACATATTTTGGAAAATTTTTCCATAACTTGACCTCAAAATGCATAATTTTAAAATTTTAAAAATACAAATTGAAATCTAAAACATTCCTATAGCATGATGCCATATGCCTCCATCCAATGTGGCCATGTAAAAAGTAAGAGATTTTATTTTAAAAGTAAATTTTAATTAAGAAAAACACCTTCCTTCTCAAGTTAAAACAATGGAGGAGAGGCTCTTTTCATGATCACATACTTCAAGCAATTTTTTCCCTTTCACATGTAATCACCAAGCTCAAGTTAAATCCACTCCAAGCAATCCATGATTCAACACCACCTATTGTACAAAAAGAACAAGTGAATGAAATAAGCCTTCCTTTTCCTTTTTGATAATTCCCTAAACCTCTTTTGTCTTTTTCCTCCTTTTCACTCTTGGAAGATATTTCTAAAAATACCTTTTTGAAAGAAATAGATATTTCAAATAAAACATTAATTAGTATTTATTTCATTTCTTTCAAACACTTAGCAATTTAACTTTAAACATATTTTAAATAAAGCTAATGCATTCAAATAGCCTAATAATATTTTCCAACTATAATGCACATTATATTCTCTTTGCACAAAATACTTTATTTCCAAAGAGAGCAATTAAACTCACTTTAAAAGAAAATAATGACATAGACCTTTTTTCGCTAAGGCATAATTATTATCTTTTCAACACAAGCATTAAATATTTCACCAATATGCAAAACACATATTTCTAAATAAATTTAAATGTAATGCAAAATATAAAATAAACACACACAAAGGACTTATACACACTTTGTGCATTTCTACAATATGTGGACTCTAAAATCATCACCAATTCGAATCTGGGTTTAACCAAAGATTCACAACAACCATCTCGCACTCAAAATGAGTGCAATAGAGTTTAATACACACATGTTTTACCCCAAAACAACCATCTCTAATATAACCACCATTGGGGTATAACCCTATACCTGCACACTCAAGTTAAACATCAAGCATACCTACTCCACACAATAATAGCTGAAGTAACATAATCCACCCAATGTGATATAAATCATAACATGATATCAAATCATTGCATCTACTTATAAATCATCTACAACTAGAATGATCTAAGAACAAGATGCATAATCAACAATAATTCCATAATGCTAAAATATATATAATAATCATAACTATATCAAATATATTGAAAATAGTGAAATTGAAGGGTATGTGCATGGAAATGGGGGACCAAAAGGGAGTCAAAAGTGGCCACTTTTTTCTTAAACTAGTAAAAATTGATCACGGATGAGAAATTGAAGATAACCACAATCAAAATTTGAAGATGTGACAAGAACAAGATTTGTAGTGCTCAAAATCTAATTTTTAAACTACTATATTTTTTTTAAATGCTGGAGATTAAGAGGTTCAAATAGAGGGAGCACACAAAGTGCTCATATTTTTGTCAGTAAAATATAACATAGTGTCTGGTGTGCTCTCCCTAAAATGTTGACTTTTTAAAAGTATAACACAAATAGTTTTAGTGAAAAATTAAATAACATCACATAGTTTATGCTTGACCTTTTTGCTAATTTTTTAATGAATATATAATTTTTTATGAATTTTCAAAGAATGGACACATTCTAAAAAATAAAAATTTGAGTGTGCTCCCCTCTAATTTTTTTAAAAACTAATCAAAAATAATTTTTTTAATGTGTATAAAATAGAGTCTAGAATCTAAAAATATAATTTGTTCCAAATTTGGATGAACAAGTAAAAAATGACACCAAAAATACTATACATAGGTTTTTAGAAAAAAAAAGGAAGACACTAGAAAAAGAAATTGAATATGGAAACCTTAATGTGTTCATATTTTAGAAAACATTATATTGTTAAAAAGATAATAAAAACTTGAAGTCATCCTGCTATTTTTTAGATTAACATTGAAAATGTGTAAACTTGATGGAAAGCATGCATGAGGTTTAGTTGATTTTTTGTTTTCTTGAAAACATGTCTTTGAGCATCTAAAAAGTAGATCAAAACCTTAGGGTTGGAAATTCCCATTGTAGTTAAAAAAATGAGTGCATTATAATGTACTCACATTTTAGATTGCCTAAAAAGATGACTAATGACATACAAAAAGGCAAAACATGTGAATTTGGACCCACATGCTCTATGTATTCTCTTGCTCTGTTCTTTCAGTGGCATATAAACAAATTTTTTATGCTTTTGAGGATCTAAAATAATTAGTTGACAAAATTATATCATTTTTGTTCTAGTATCGACGTAGAAGATTCTAATTGCATGTTTTAAATCAAATTTGATAATCTATAAATCATTATTTTCATGTTTTAAGGAATTGGAATAATTGTTTGATAAAACTAACTAATTTTTTGTTTACATTGACAAACAATATTCTAATTATATATTTTGTATTCGAATTCGATAAATTATCAATCATTATTTGTGTTTTTTGACCAATTGTGTTAGATTGATATAAAATTCAACATCATGCCAAGGAAACAATCAAAAATCAAACACTAAAGAAGCATAAAGTTGAGAATGCAAAGAAAAGAGAATGAATGAGACAACTTCATGAAAATAAGAAATTAAACTCCAGAGATGAAGATATAACATATTTGTCAATTGAATTAGATCATGAAGCATCCAAGAAAGAGAAGGATTCAGAGAAACGAAGGGAACAAATGCAAATACTTCATGCAAGTAAAAATTTAAATGCAAGAGTTGAAGGTATGTCATCTTTTCCATCTTAATTTGATATTCTAAAAAATCGTCAATCATTGACTGAAAATGATGATGCAATTTCAAATGTAAATATAGATGTTACACCAATTGACCAATTGTTGAATGAGCAAAATTTATTTAATGAATCAAGTTTTCCATTCAGAACACCTCCTAGAATTTTGCATAAAAAAACATAAGTTTTTAATTACAATTGATGAGAATATTTTAAAACTAATGCCTAATGAGATTCCCAAATGTACTTGTATAAGAAATGTTAATAAAATATGGAAAACATTTTTTAAAAACTTAAGTGAAATTGAAAGATGTCAATTTCTTGTTGAAATGATGAAAAATCTTAAGAAATTTAGACCAATCATGAAGATTCTTGGTCTAAAAACATCATATACTAATAGTAAAAAATCTATTGTAAAAAATCTAATCTATGCATATCAAAGAATGGGTCT
Source organism: Cunninghamia lanceolata (assembly GCA_027924645.1). Lineage (NCBI taxonomy): Eukaryota > Viridiplantae > Streptophyta > Pinopsida > Cupressales > Cupressaceae > Cunninghamia > Cunninghamia lanceolata. The sequence continues at coordinate 603,344 of BSBN01000567.1, forward strand.
GACCTCATGCAGGAAATATAGTAATGCTACATGACATGTCATTACATCAACTATAGTAAGTAATCAAACAAAACAATCTTGCTTGATAAGAAAAATGAGCCAAGCACTAAAAATAAGTAAAAACACTAGTGAAAGTCATTGAAAGGCCTAAAAGAGTTGAAGACTCAAATATCAATGAGCTATGGGAATTCTCTAGTAGACTCCCACGAAAAGAAAAAATAATATTTGAATATTTAAAATCCCTAATTGAAGAATTTTAGACTACTAACACAAGAGTATCTCCTAATCAAAGAAATGTAAAAAGGAGAATTGGCTGCCAAAATCATGATCCACATCCAAAACATTTTTTAGGTACAAATCAAACATAATTTTTCTCTAAATTAGTAGAGAGTTATCCTCAAATAAAAATTATTCAAAGGTATTTTGAAATGGCAAAACATTTCCATGTCAAAATAAATCACACATGAATAACTTGTTGTTGTACAGTCAACATGGAAATTTCTATGCACTATGATGTTTATCGACATATATGTGTATCTTTGTATACTAATAATATTTTACATGAGTGTATGATAGAATCTCCATCTAAATCAACAAAAAAATTCATTTCAATCATTTTTTGTGAAAGAGCAGATGGATAGTTATTTTATAAGAAATCATGTTTGGATGGAACATGTGATAGTTGCGGTGGTTTGCAACATTTGAGAAATTGTGTACACATGGAGAATACACATGCAATTAGAAATGCACAAGTACCTTTTGGGAAATATAGGTTAGTTGCATACACTCTAAAATATGGTAAAGAGGGAAAAAAATGTGAATTGGCGAGTGAAAAAATACTAGTATCTAAATTTATGATCATTTTTTGAGAAAACATAGCGTATGAGTATGCAAGGAATACACATAGAGCTTGATGGTTGGACTTCTAATTCAATTTATGAAAGGAAACATTTCCTCTTCATATGATTGTGTCAATTTTAGACAAGTTGTAAATAATTATACACTACAACCACAAAATAAGATTCAAACGCAATATTACAACTCCACTTAGGGTGCTATATTTATGCATATAACATTCATTCATGCACCCGAAAGTATAGAGGAAGATAGAAAGATCTTGAAGGAGTATCATTTTTATATTAGTTATTATCACACACATTCTATAGAGTTTGTGCAAGGTGTCTTTCAGATGTTCTATGGTAATTTGAGTAGCAGAAACATGATGTTGGGATGGTATATCATATGGTTAGATAATTATATATCATAATTTAAGAATTCATGGATATTTTATTGGTTTAGTAGGATGCATATGATGAGTGATGTTCACCATATATGGAATCTCTCTAAGTATAGGCATGGAAAAGGGGAGCATGATGTTGTGGTAGCATGTATTAAAAGAGCATTAGCATCAAAACAATTGACTTGTACAAAGATACTGTGAAGTTGATAGATGCAACATCCATCATTGAATGGTGTAACTCTATAATGGATTCAGATAATGAAAGTAATTCTATAATTCAAAAAAAATTTGGTTGATAGATGAAGCTAACATTGCAAAATATGAAGATTATTGTATTGTGGTAGGATCAAGTGAGTCCACTCCTTTAGAAGCTCAAATGCAGCTTCATGGACTATTCATATGAGATAGATGGCATGCTTTTGTTTCTCATGTACAAATTTTGCTTGGCATGAGTGTGAGTTAAAATAGTGGGTCGATGAATGGTGTGCTAGAACTTTGAGCCCACTTGAGATGTATTGAATTATAGGAGTCATAGAGATGGAATCATCAGTTGACTTTGACCATGTTTTAGATCTAGTTAAACCAGGTATTATAGATGTATTACTTAATAAAAATTAATATATTATAAATTATGATGTAGTAATTTTGTATCATTTATTAAATTAATATTTTTTATGTAATTTAATGTAGGGCATGTTTATGCAGTTATTGTGGATCAAGATAATGATGAATGAATAGATTATTATTGGTGTCATTTTGTTGAGGAATACAAATTGGTAGCCCCTATCATAGAAAGAGAAAACATTAAGTATCCTATAGCATCAGTGGTTGTTACTGGAACATGGCTTAGAAGGTATCCAATGAATAAGTCCAATTTGTGGTTTTTCAAGGACTTTGACACACAGAGGAACATTCTTCATTATTCTAACCTTAAATTGTGGCATCAAATGTTTAAATGATTAAATATGGGAGTAGACCATTGAATAAGAACTTGTGGAAAGTTTGTGAGTCTGACCATGAAGCAATACTCAACACCATAAAGAGTAGAGTGGATCCACAAGGTTCATAGGATTGAATTGGTGGAATGACACAAAGTTATGTTATGTAGTTCTTAAGGTTTGTGATTTGAGTACATTTTTCTTTTCTTTTATTTATGTTATGTACTTCTTAAGCTTTTCATATCCTCATTTCACCTTCTATACATTTACCATGTTTTTCTTTTTCTCATTCCACCTTCTATACATTTACCCTTGGGTTGAGAGATATTTTTTGATGTGGAAAAGGTTGAGAGATGTTCCTTCTCCTTATGATCATGGAGGACTTCAATGAGTATTTCAATATAATTGTCAAGTGTTAAATGACTTGACTCATAAATAGGTATATGTGAATCTCTTTTCACTTTCACAATTCTATCACCATGAACATAGTTAAAAAACTGATGGACCATAAAAGAAATTACCTTTAGTTGTTCTAACCAAGGTGGGACAAAAGTCTTCCAAGTGACATAGGGAATCTATCTAATGAAGTTATAACATGAAACATTACTTCCAGTTCTTTAAGCCCCACTTACAAAGGTAGTATAATACTTCCTAGAGTGTTAATACATTGGTCATTTTCAATGTAACACATGAGCATTCATAATTATCTTGTTGTAAATTATAGTCATATAAGAATATTTCATAAATATATTATGCCTATTGATTGGATAAATTAGGATACCTTCTTATGGATCATCATGGAGAAAACTTCAAACATAAAGTAGACCATAATAGTTGTTGTGGTGGTTCTCCTCATCATAAAATGAAATAACTAGATGTACATGAGGAGAGGAATCACTAAGTCATTTCCCCCATGATTAACACCATTCACAATGTATAACATTATTACAGGTCAAACCTTAGACTTAATACTTAAATGCCATGCAAATATATGTATGGTTTCATTAACTCTATTATAATTAGAACATACACATACTCCCACTTATTCCCATCTATTTTCAAGAATCATACACATATTCTAATAATTATAACATGTAATAGACTAAGAGCCTTATTGACTTATGTGTAATAGATCTATAGAGTACTATCTAAGAATACCATTAACTTTGAAAGCTTTATGTACCTAACATTTATACTATAAATATGATTAAACTTGAATGTTATGATAAATGTTGGATGTCAATAAACATGTCATTCATGATTGGACCTTAATGTGATTCAATGATTGAAGAGCCTTTATTATACTAACATGTTGATATAAATTAAACATGTTAATTAGAAGATTGTACATGGCCCTAATTTCTTTCTTGGGATATTAGGCAATCCACTTGACATGGATTCTTAGTGATAACATATTTTTGTACTCTTCATTATGGATAAGAAATCACTAGTATGTGGTACATTACCAAGTGCTTGTATACATCTCATAACAATCATAATATAGAAGCTACTATATTTGATATGATAATCATGGTTAATTTCTCATCTTACATGTTAAACATGCAATAAACATGTTAAAAATGTAGAAACTTATGATGTTTTAATTAAATCAAATCTAGTTATTTTTGTGTTAAAGAGAAAAGACATGTTTGTATTTTTACCCATTTCACTATCTAGTTTATGCAAAAAATATCATCCACAACCCAAATTCACCTAATATTGCATTTGGAAATGTAAATAGGTGTATCTTAAATGGAAGTATATTTCAATATCATATACTCCATGTTAGTTGTACATGCCAACCCCCGATTCTAGTTGGTATGATTTGATTGCATCTATATCACCTTATGACCTAGGGTGATCTACCAATAATGGTTACTATAGTAATGCTATTGAATAGGCATCAGTCTAGAATTATCAAATGATTAAATCAATATTTAATGTATCATCCTTGTTTCTCCTTGGTAGTTTCAAATTAGATTAGAGACAATTATAGAGATTTAGGGAGGGAGAGACTCAAGGGGAGAGAGACCATGCTTTTCTTGTTCTCTTCCATCTTCTATATGTGTGAAAATTATGGAGACTTAGGGAGAGACAGGAAGAGAGAGACATAGGGAGAGATACATGTTTGGCATGATTTTCATATCCTCATTTCACCTTCTATATGGTTTTCATGCTTTGCATATTCTCATATCACCTTATACATGTTTGACATTATTTTCTTATCCTCATTTTGCCTTTGATAGGTCTAGCATATCCTCATTTCACCTTCTATATGTTTGGAATTATTTGCTTTCCTTTGTCACATCTTAGATATATGTTTGACATTATATGTTTAATTAGGGAAGGAGAGAGAGGGGGGAGATTATATGTGATGCAAATGAGATCAAAGAGTCTTCTCAAACAATCCAATCAAGCAACTTAAATAAATTTCTCCATCATGATACAAATTAAAAGGCACAATTTATATAGTTAATAATTCAGTTTCTCTACTTTAAGCAATTCACCAAAATATTTTGAAAAAAATCAAAGATTTAAAAAATTTGTCAAAGAAATTAATTATGGTTTATTTCATTAGCCTATATGTAACATTTACAATTGGTTTTTTTTCTGATTTTATTACTCAGTATTTATATTTGTATTCTTCGCACACCTTGTTCTCTGTGCTTTGATGTTATATTCTTCAAGATTGGAGTTTGATGTTAAATCTGTAACTTAATTTCTTTCTATCCACCAATCAAACCAACTCTATTCTCTTCTTTGGTCTTCTTACTCTATTTCTCTTTTCTCAAACCCACGTCCTAATTTTATTTTCTTCTCTTCTTTTATACATTCTCAATACCCTCCCTTGTATTCCTTTTGTTTCCATTTCTCTTTCACTAAATTTTCTTCACTAAACCTGCCACACCCCCTTCTTTGTTTTTTATCCCTTTCCTTCTTGTTTTATTCCCCTAATTTTCTCCTACGTACCCATGACCTACACTCACACTTCTTTCTATTATGATTTTTTTTTTGAAAAGAAAACTTTCTTAAGATTTCTACCCCCCTTCTTTTTTCTTTTTCTTCTTTTCTCTCTATTTTTCCTACGCCTATTCTCTTCTCTTTTTTTTTTTACTTTGTTTTCAATTTCTCCTTCTCCTCCTAAACCATGGCCTCTCCTCTTCTTCTTAATTTTTTTTGTCTTTTCCCTGTATCTTACTCTCCAATTTTCCAATGCCTATTCCAATTCTCTCCTCTTTTAATTTTATGTATATACTTCTCACCTGCCCACACATCATTACATTCTTGTTCTGCTAAATTTCCTATAACTTGCATGGCCTATTTACCATTTTTTTCATCCAAAAGAAAATATCTCTTAAGTTCCACACCATCATTTTAATCAAGTCGCCTCATAACCATGTGTTTTAGATTTTATTTTTGTCTTTTTAAAAAAAATCAATGAGAGAGTTTGAAGGTCAACCTTATCCACACAGAATCTACAAATGTCAAACACTGTAAATAAAGAAATATAAAACTCTAGGCAACCACCAATAATTCTCCAATATTGAATCGAATTTAGAAATGAAACAAAATGACCACACCCTCATTAGAACTAGAACCCCACTTACTATCCAAACTCTAGATTTGATGAATTAATTGATGTCGCAAGAAGCATAAAGATATTTATCATCATTTAAATCCAAAAGAAATAAACATTCTCCCAATTATTGACTATGAAATTGAAACAAAACTAAACAAAAACTTGTATACTCTTCTCTTGTATCTTCAGATGATCTAGAGAATCAGAAAAGTTTGAAAGAAAAATTTAAACCTCTGGGGTTTTGTACTTGCATCTTTTGAAATCTAGGTGTTTGCATCATTCTGGTAATCTTGGGAGCTTTTCAGCCATTCCATAATATCCAAAAGGCTCAAGAAAGTTAGATTAGGCTTTCATTTCATCAAAATTGGAGATCAAAAACTCATGTTGCAAATGGAGGTTTAAAGAGTGGTTCTAGCATGTTGCTCAAATTTGGGGCATTTTGAGGCTAAACAGACCTTTCCATTGTGTCTAGAAGGCCCAAAAACCCCCATTTTCATATAAAGTTCATCTAGATCAGACATCAAGAGCTTCAAAGGAATTTTTTTCCTTTTATGGTAGTCGTACGACCATGAACAGTGTTGTGAATAGTGTTTTTAGAATGTGAATAGTGTTTTTAGGTTGTGAACAGTGTTTCAAGCTATGAATAATGTTTTCATATTGTGAATGTAGTATCTTCAGCCCATGAACAATGCTTTTAGGCTATGAACAGTGTTTTCACCCTTTACCCCTCACCATTGGAGTTCTCATTTGTGCACCCAAACTTCAGAAGGCCCATTCTAAGCCATACGGAGGCCTTTTTTGGCACAAATTTTTTTTGGGGGTATAATTTCATGCTCTACATTTTTCATAAAGTTGGTTTTCTAATTTGACACTCCAATGTTTCAAAAATTGTAGATTCTTACAGATTTTGTTATGCAGTCCTTATTTTGACACATTCTGGGAGCCATAACTTGTGCAAATAGACTCCTTTTTGGGTGTCCTTTTTATCAAAGTTTATATTTTTCTATGGACTCCACATAGGTACTCTCAAATTGATCTCATATTGTACTTGATCTGTAGTTCCAATGTTTGGACCATTTTGGGTCTTGTAAAAGTCTAAAAATCTAAGATTTGCATTGTAAAATCACACTAATTATAAAGTGCCAACATTGTAATTTCTGGGGGGTCATTTCAAAAACTAGTGAAAAGGGGGGGTGTACTTTCAAGTTCTCTTCTTTTTAACACTTTGTTTCTACATTCTCTACATCATGGATGAAACAATAATTCCCATCTTAACTCCTTACAACTACTTTGAGTGGAAATCACGCATGACAATCTACTTAAGGAAAGTTGGTTTGCATAGGATAACAATGGGATTGGAAACTGAACCTACTAAAGATGAAGATAAGCCTAAGTGGTTTAACAAATGTGATTAAGCCTATGGAACTTTGTGTTCGTTTGTTTCTCCTAATTTGCTCTTTCATATCAAGTCTTTGAATTCTCCAAATGAAATCTGGACAAAGCTAGAAACACTATTTGGCACACAAGATTCAATGAGAGGTCATATGTTGGAAAATGAACTAATTAGTTTAAGTCCATGCAACTTCAACACAATTCAAGATTTTTTCACAAAATTGAAATCAGTAAGGCTATAGTTAAAACAATGTGGAATTAAAAAGAAAGATGAACAATTGATTCTTAGTATTCTCTCTAAGCTAGGTTTTGCATATTCATTGTTTGTTTCTACCTTCTATGCTAATAAGGGTGCACTTGGGGCATAGTTCACTATGCCATCTTTGGATGATTTTGCTATCTCTCACACAGGAGCAATACAAGCTAATCCAGATGGGCACTCTAAAATCCTCTAAGTCACTTGCCCTGGCTACCTACCAAGGAAAAAAAGAATAGAAGGGACAAAGTAGTAATAATAAGGAGAAGAAACAAAAGAATAGCAAGGAGAAGAAGGATCAGAAACAAGCTACCCCAAAAGTAACTAATGAGACCTCATCTTCTAATGGCAATAAGTCTAACAAAGAGAAGGTCAAATGTGCCTATTGTAAAAGACCTGGTTGTGATGAACATAAATGCTTGAAGAAACAAATTGATCACTTGACTCACATTCTTGAAAATAATAATATTAGTGTTCCTGAATCAGTAAAACAAAGTTCTAATGAGGGGTCTAACAGGGAAAAAGATAATAGCAAGCGAAAAGGAAAGCGCAAGGCCCTTGTAGCAGTTACTTCACAACCATCCACTCGGGTTCTTGATTCAGGTGCTTTACACCACATGGCTTCATCTAAGGAAGAACTTTCATCTTTGGAGCCATGTACTATGCCTTCTATTTTGATGGGTGATGACACTCTTGTTCAGGTGTGTAGGAGAGGGTCTATTGATGTGGGGGATGGTACATTCCATGATGTTATTTGTGTGCCCTCATTATCAACTAATCTCCTGTCAGTATATCAAATCACTCCCACAAGTTCAGGCAAGCAAGTTGAGTTCACTCCTGATTTAGTGGTGATTCTTGAGTTACACAGTAGTTCTAAAATTGTAGTTGGGAGAGCAAATCATCAGTCGCAACCTTATTTATTTTCTCACTTTGTTCTCAATTCTCCTTCATCTATTTTGCTCACTCATTCAAATGATGTGAGTAGATTATGGCATGAGTGGTTTGGCCATCTTAACTTCCGCTAATTGCAACAGCTCAACCAGTAGAGAATGGTCATAGGGTTGCCTTTAGTTAAGTTTTCAGGTGGTGTTTTCCAAGATTTCATTCTTGGTAAGCATCCTAAGGAAACATTTGACAAAGGTAAGGCATGGAGAGCTTCACAGATATTGGAGTTAGTTCACAGTGATTTGGTTGGTCCATAATTTCCTCATCCATCCTTTAGCAAGGCTAGATTTGTTCTAACTTTCATTGATGACTTTTCTTGATATACTTGGGTGTACTTTCTCAAACAAAAGTGTGAGGTATTTGATCACTTTCAAGACTTCAAAAATTTTGTAGAGAAGCAATCTAGGAAAGCTATAAAAGTTTTGCACATTGACAATGGTGGTGAATATGTCAATCATCATTTTGAGTAGTTTTGCACTTTAGAGGGAATTGATTTGTAGCATTTATTTCCATACAATCCTCAATAGAACAATGTTGCAAAATGAAAGAATAGGTCCTTGAAGGAAATGATCAATTGCATGATTCACTCTAGATCTCTTGCACCACAATATTGGGCAGAAGCCATTAATTGTGCTTGTTATATCTAGAATTATGTTCCTCATCGAGCCTTGAAGGGAATCACTCCTTTTGAAGCTTGGAGCAGTTGGAAACCATTAGTTAAGCACTTATGTTTTTTGGTTCTCCTGCATGGGCCCACATTCCTAGAGAGAAACGTAAGGTCTTGGATCTGCAAAGCAGGCCTTGCATATTTGTAGGCTATCCTGATGGTGTGAAAGGTTATCGGTTGCTCCACCCTACTACACATGAGTTGTTCATCAAAAAGAGTGTTTAGTTTGAGGAGGGCTCTTCGATATAAACTCCTATCACTTCTCCACCTCCTTTGACTTTGACATTAGAGTCACTTGGGCTACATGACAAATCTTTTGATGAGTCAGATTCACCTGAGTAGATCCTTGATGAGGAGTCTTCTACCTCCACTTCTAATGCTAAGAGTGATTCAAACAATTCACCTCCTTCCTCTCCTAGTCATCATTTAGAGGGTAATGATTCTCCTCCATAGTATCTGACTTCTAGTCCAGTTTGGGCTAGACAGACCTTGCAGTCTGCAAGCAATTAGGTTGGGGATCCATTAGACACCGAGTGGACTCATTCACAATTCCAAGATGTTCCACATGTCTTCATTTCTACTATCTCTAATCCACATTCCTTTCAAGAGCCTTCTATTATTCCTTAGTGAGATACAACTATTTAGGAGGAGTATATTTCCTTGATGAGGAACCACACTTGGGATCTTGTCCCTCTTCCTAAGGGAAGAAAACTTATTCAATTTAAGTGGATCTATCAGACAAAATTTACTACAGATGGATCAGTTGATAAGCATAAGGCTCGCTTGGTCACCAAAGGATTCTCCCATATTCTTGGGATTGACTACTCTAAGACTTTTTTTCCAGTTGCCAAAATGAACTCTATCTGACTTGTTTTTTCCATTGCTATAGCCAATTGTTGTGAAGTACACCAAATGAATGTGAAGAGTGATTTTCTTCATGGTAACCTTTAGTAGGAGATCTACATGGAGTAGCCATAGGGATTCAGTCAAGATTATTCACTTGTGTGCCACCTTTGGAAGTCTCTCTATGGCCTCAAATAGGCCCAATGGGCTTGGTATGCCAAGATGGACTCCTTCCTTCTAACAATTGGCTTTACTCAATGTCATTCATATCCCAATGTCTACATTTTGTAAAAGGATGATTCACTCCTATTTTTGGTTCTTTATGTTGACATGACTTGTTGATCATAGGGATTTCTTCATCCACCATTGGGGTAGTCAAAACTTACCTTCATAATAGGTTTTTGATGATTGAATTGGGCTTGTTGCATTACTTTCTCGAGATTGAGATCTTCCAGTCTACTTCTGAGATCACACTCACACAATCCAAGTATGCTCTAGATTTTCTCTCGAGGTTTCATATGGTTAGCTATAAGCCTACTTTGACTCCCTTCCTTTCTTGAGTCAAACTTGAGGCTCAGCATTCTTCACCATTTGTTGATGGCACTTTGTACCGATAGCTTGTTGGGAGTCTCATTTATTTGACTCATATGAGACCTTACATTTCATATGTTGTAGGCATGGTCTCTCAATTCATGCAGAAGCCCCATGAGTTGCACTGGAAAGCAACCAAGTAGATCCTTCACTACATTCAGGGTACTCATAGTTTTGGGATTCACTACGCAGTTGGAATTGATCTTGACTTTGTGGGCTACAAATTTAGATTGGGCAGGTGATTTTCAAGATCACAAGTCTACTTCAGGTTATATCTTATCACTTGGTTCAGGTCCTATTTGTTGGTCGAGCAAGAAGCAATCTTCTATTTCTCTATCTTCCTTCTACTAAGGCCAAGTATCTGGGGGTTGTGAATGTCGCCATTGAGTCCATTTGGCTTTGAAATCTTCTCACTAAGTTTGGTATCTAGATCAGACAACCATCAGTCATATTTTGTGACAACTAGAGTGTCATTCAGATCTCACAGAATCCGTTCCATCATCAGCGGACCAAACACATTGAGGTCCACATGCACTACATCTAGGAGCTCATCCATGGCCACATCATCGATCTTTGCTACTGTCTGACTTTAGAGCAGGTTGTCGATATCTTCACCAAACCCTTAACAAAAAGCAAATTTATCTTCATCTACGATCTTTGTTGGGGGTCTAGGAGGCTTCATCTTCTAGGGGGCTTCTTATTCCTCTCACTCGAAGTCCTAACACTCTCTACTCTGGGGGTATTTTCTCTCTCTATTTGGGGGGGCTTTTATCTCTTTTATGGGGGAGGGCTTCTTCTCTTTGGAGTTTTTTTATATACATGGGTACCTCATTAGGCTTCATTTGTTGGGACCCATCTTTTCACCCATCTAAGTTGCGCTTAAGGGGGGTGTTAGTGTAGGTTTTTATATTCCTAGTTCATTATTTAATTTTCTATTCCTACGTTTTTCCTATACATATAATTAAGCTTGCTTATGTTGGGATAAGGTGCCATTAACCTTGTAAATCCCAATATTGTATTTTCCATTTTATTATTTATAATTTGTAATTACCCATAAGGGAATGAGGTAGTTTCACCTGCAGTGGTAATTCCAGATTTACCAGAGGTAATTATGGAGTGACATTTACTGTTGGCAATTGTAAAAATCATGGGTAAATGAGTGTAGGCACCACCTTGGAGGAATCAACTATTTTTAGCACGTATGACACACATCATAAAGTTGGTGAGTGCATGTAAGAGAATCTATGACAACTGCAAGTTGTCATAAGATTCTATGACACTATGACATCTTATGACTAGTAATTAATAGTTGTAAGATGCTATGTTTAGCTCTAAGCGCCCATATTGGGAAGATGCTTTCTAGGAGAATCTATGATGGTTATGACGTGTCATAAGATACTGTAAGAGACCATTTTTGGCCTTGGGTGCCCAACTTTGCATGGATGACTTTGGACAAGTGTCATGAGCTTGTAAGAAGTCATTTAATGTTTGCATGTTGGAGATTCTTAGGAAAGAGAAATTGGATGCCTAGATTGGAGGGAAAATACATTTATAAGTATATTGCCATGTATGTGTTGTAGTATGATAGTGTTTTTTGTACACGGGTGTTGTTGGAGTGAAGGTTGGAGAGAAGAAGTGTATGTATTATGTTATTCAGTTTTTGAAGATAATACAACTTGAGCCTCTTTTCTTGGTGGATTTATTTACCCAAAAGGGTTATCTCCATGTTATATCTTGTGTCATTGTTCTATGGTGCTTGTTCCTATGTAGTGATTTTAATTTTTGAATGCAATCTACATTGATATTACACTATTTGAGATTATTAACATATTGTAATCAGATTTCCATTTGAGTATCTGTTGCCTTGATTTCCTAACATTTGGTATCAGAGCCTAACCAACTTTGACCCTTGAGTGGTAGTGTGAAGGTTTTTTAGCTGCAATGCAAGATTTTGTTGTTTGTGTTTGCAGATCTTGTGTAGACAATATGACTACATCCACTGCTACTTCAACCTCTCGTTTGGACATTGAGAAGTTCAATGGTACGGGGTATGAGTTGTGGAAGATAAAAATAGTGGATTTGTTAGAAGAAGCCTGATGATGTGAGTCCGGATGAATAGGAAAGGTTGGATAAGAAGGCATAGGGAACTATCCAATTGTCTCTTGCAAATTCTATCCTATTGAATGTCTCAAAGGAAAAGATTGTATACAAACTCTGGAAGAGATAATGGTAAACAAGCTTTACTTAAAGTGGAAATTATTTTTTGTTAAAATGAAAGAGGATGATTCTATTACGGAGCATTTGAACAATTTTAATTTACTTTTGAGTCAACTTGATTCCGTAGATGTTACAATTGTAGAGGAAGATAAATGTATACTTTTACTTTGTTCTTTACCTAAATTTTGGGAGAATGTTATCCTTGCTATTACTGCTAACCTTGAATATCTAAAGTTGGATTGTCTTGTTGCAACTTTGTTGGCACAGGAAATGAGGAAGAAGACTTCTGAGGTTAACACTAAGGCTCTCAATGTAAGGGGAAGGTCCAAGGAAAGAGGATCAAAATGAGATCAAAAACTAGCTAAGGACAAGTCTAAGGGTGAATGTAAGACTCCTGGAAAGAACATAGTTAAGTGTTGGAACTGTAGAAAGAGGGGACATGCGAAAAAGGAGTGTAGAAACCCAAAGAAACAATGGTAGACCACTTCTGATAAGTCTTCAAATGCAGGTGAAGATGTTTTACTTTCTACATGCAATATTGTTTCTAATGATCATTGGTTGGTTGACTTAGGATGTTAGTATCATATGACCCTACATAATGAATGGTTTTCCACATACGAAGAGTATGATGGAGGTAAAGTGTACCTTGGGGACAACTCTACATTTCTGATAGTTGGGAAAGGCAAGGTATTGTTGTGTTTCAGTGATGGGAGGATTAAAACACTCCCTGGTGTTTTGCATGTTCTTGGATTAGCTAGAAATCTAATTTTAGTTTCGAAGTTGAATGATTTGGGAATGCATGTAACATTTGATAAGCATGGTTGCAGATTGGTGAGAGGAAACTTGGTGGTAGCGAAGGGGAAGAGATTTGGAACCTTGTTTAAGCTATATGCCACTACAGTTTGTAATTCATCTTATGTTTTTGAAGCTTCTGAAAACACTTGTATGTTGTGGGACCGTAGATTGGGCCACACAAGTAGTAACGTTCTGAAAACAATTAAGAATAAAGTTTTGTTGGACTTTTTCTCTTATTCTGATGAACACTTTGATTTCTATGAGCATTGTATGTTTGGAAAACAAAACAGAACATCATTTCCTTTAGGAAGTAATAGAACAAAAGAGAAGTTAGAGATTATTCATTTAGATGTGTTTGGACCTGTGGATAATGACTCTATTAGAAAATCTCATTATTTTGTCACCTTCATTGATGATGTATCCATATTTACATGGATTTATTTTATGAAACACAAATCTAAAGTTTTCACTAAGTTTAAGGATTTTAAAGTCTTAGTTGAAAACCAGTAGGGATTAAAGATAAAAATATTAAGATCTAACAATGGAGGGGATTATTGCTCTAAGGAATTTGATGAGTTTTGTAAGCATGCAGGTATAATCGGATAAAAGACAACTTCATATATACCACATCAGAATGGTGTTGCAAAAAGGATGAACCAAACAATCATGGAAAGAGCCAGAAGTATGTTGAATGATTCACAATTGCAGAAATTCTTTTCCAGGAAAAGGATGTGTGTACCGCTTGTTACTTGATTAACAAAACTCCTTGTAAGGCTCTTGATTCGATGCCTTATGAAATGTGGACAGGTAAGAAACGTTTTGTTTCACATTTAAGGGTTTTTGGTTGTGAGGCTTTTGTTCATGCGCCTAAGGAAAAGTGATCTAAGTTGGATCCAAAAGCGCAGAAATGCATCTTCATTAGATATGGTAAGAATGTTAAAGGTTATAAGCTTTGTGTCAAATTTCATTTTATGGACTATATGATTATTCTAGATTAGCAAACATTTACTATGATTATTTTACTTTAAGAAAATTCCACATATGTGAAGGTAATTATCATGATGTTATATTTGCGTAAATTAGAAAGTTGATTTAACATTAAATATTATCGATATGATTATAATGTTTTGCTTCGGCTATGTTTTGGGAAACTAACCTATTGACGTCGAGTTGAGTGTGAATAAATGTGTAGGTACTTGTCGAAGACAAGAACATGGTTGAGGTAGAGGTGTTCTAGCCACTTGGTAAGAACTATTTGGATGGTTAACCTTGATGCACTCACACACTCACATAGTATCATATTGCATTATTATGAATGGTTTAATATGCATTATTGTGTGGATAATAAATGAGATTGATATTTAGATGCTTAGAAAAATATTGTGTTTAATTGCGACAATAAGTTCCTTTCGAAAGCTTGATTTAGTCATGAATATTAATGTCTTTTCATTTTATATTTTAAGTGGTATAATTATGTTTGAAATGATATATTTTATTAAATTGATGTATTGTTATATTATTTAAATAATTAATAAATGTTTCCTATTTTTTTAATATAAATATGAATGTTTGGAAGACAATATCTAAATTAGATTTAAACTATTATATTTAAAATATAATAGGTGTATATATTATTATTTTAATATTATTTAAATACTTCTTGTTTGATTTAAATGACTATGTAATTTGAAAATAAATAAATTATATTAAATAACATTTATTATATTTAGAATCCTAAATAAAAGAATAGAAAAGAAAGCTATAAAGTTATTTTATTCTAATTAAATAGATAAATATATAGTATTATTACTATTGTAATTACTTCTTGAATTGTTTTAGTATTTGTGTTTTATTAAAAATAGATATATATTAATATTATTGCAAATACTTATTGTTGATTTGAACAATTATGTATTATTTAAAATAAATAGATTATATTAATAATATTGTTATTAAATTTAGAATTTAATTAAAAGAATTAAAAATAATTACTGTCATGCAAATGATAGAAAAATAAATAAAGATTATTTTAATTCTATTTTTCAAAAAAAAAGAGAGCTTTGAAAAATCAAAACTCATGCAAATGGATGAAAACTGGAGTTACTAAAAAAGAAAGAAAAGAAAAGAAAAACCTAAATTATGGATCCTAAATTAAGAGAGTATATTTATAATAATTTATTTTTAAGCAAAAAGGATCCATGGTTTTTTTTTAAGCAAAAAAAGAAAAAAGGTGTTTTTGAAAACTAGAAAAAAATAGTCATAGTAAAACAGCGATAAATAATTTTGTCATTTCTCAACAAAATTTAAAATCGTAAACTGTTCCAGAAAGATGGGGAAGTGAAGAACAAAACCCATAAATACTTTGAAGAGATTCACATTATTTAGTAAGCGTTTTAGCAAAAGAAGGGGACATGTTTTTATTTTCTAGGAGTGACAGGATAAGGAAAAGAGCAACAACAACAAGTATCCAACCTTTTTGTAGGTAGATTATTCAGGTATTTCCCTTGTATGTTTTGCAAAAATAATGATTGTTTTTTCTGTTAAAAACTTAGTTGTTATGACCAACGAAATATTCTTGTTTTGGTTTGCGTCTACCCATCTAGCCGTTAGAAACTAACCCTCTGTTTTGTCTCATGATTGACCTTCTTTCTTATTCTTGCTCTCTTGTTCCCTGATAACTAGATCCACCATTTTATTGGCCATTGTCTGGAACCTTTGAACTGAAATAGTAACAAATTATCAGACTTTGATAAAGTTACTCTCTAACAGACTTAAATCTAATAAATGTATCTTTCTTGTTTGTTGTTAGAAATCAGTCACTTGCTTAGAAATCAACCTATTCTTACTGATCAAACAATGTGCAAATAATCTCTTAAAACTTAGAGGATTGAATTATATTCCTATAGACATATTCATCTATTTATTTGTTGTTCTAAGATCCATTTTAAATCACTGTCATGAGTGACAGTAAGTCTGTTATGTATTCTATTATTTTTGTTTCTTTTTCTTTACTCTGCTACAGTTCCTGTTGTCGCTATGTTTAATGATTTTTAATGTCATCTCAGACCTTCTTATTACTATTGCTAGTTAGACAATAACTCCCTTGTGAATTTAGACTTTTCTGCAGTTCCTGTCACCAGTGCGACAGTAAGCCTATTTATGAGTTTCCTCAGCTTATTGTCACAGCTGTGATAGTAAGACTGTCAAATTATTTAGAAAACCTATTAATTTATGAATATTTAAATGAATAGATTATATGTTAAAATTATCTTTCTTTATATATGTTAGTGTGATGGAGTAAATTTTGAGATATAAATATCATTATATTATTAAAACTTCTTGAAGAGAATTGGTATACGAATATTTGAATGATTTAGAAAATTTAATATATTAAGGAAAAATAAATGAAATATGAACTAGGAAATAAAATTGATTTAATAGCCTTATAAATGTAATTGTATGATCAAATGATGAATTATAGGAGAACATTAATTGTTTTATTTTATTATTTATTTACTTGTTATTGAGGTAAGATAGTAATAATATTTGAAATAAGTATGCATGGATACTCATTTTTGAAGTGGAGTTGGCATACGTCATTATTGATTTTATTGCTTGAATCACGAAACGGTATTGGATATGAAGTAAAATCATTAGTTTTCTATAATCTATTAAAACCGTGGAAATACGAATTGAGAATATAATCAAATTTCAAAATCCATATTGTTTTTAAATGATTTATGATGTTCTTCATTATTGATTGTTTGAAAAGTTGGTTTTCTTTATTGATGCTTGGGAAAGGGTTTAGAGGTGGTTATAGGTGATTTTGATTTATTTATTTATTTATTGGCGAAGGAAAGTAGATTTTTATCTAGGAATGTGTTCGGGTTACTTTTGGGCTAGGATGTCGAATGTGGATTATCAGAGATGACTTTTCCTCGTTTCAAGAATTGACCAATTACTATGTTTTAAAGGTTTAGATCTAAACGAGTTGTCATTGAAAAAGATGAATATTATGTCTATAAAACTTTATTGATGGATTGATATATATCTCTGCCACATCCTGTTGTGAGAAAATCTGCATTTCATTATTGAGAATTGCACATTAGAGATCAGGTTGCATCGGGTGTTCCCTCCTGCCAATTGTTTCCAGGTAGCTAGACATTTTGTGTAGGGTTGGGTTTCCTTCATGTTATGAAGGGATCCAAGGAAGTGTAATTGCTTCATGGTTGGGTGGAAAAGTTCTCGAGCCATGTTCCTGTCCCTTGGCTCGTAGGAGAACCATTTGGGTTTGTGGTGACTAGAGAGTGTTTTGATTTATTTATACTTTTTGTACATGACTATTGAAACTCGTAATTGGATGTATTATGGCATGGAAGCTAATGGACTTTGGATATTATTTTATAGTGCTATCACCTGGATTGAGCATGAGATTTTTGTAAGATTTAATGACTTTTATTGATTCATATTTATAAGATTTATCTTTTACTTGTGAAGTTGTAATTAAGAAGATTAATTACATCATTTTACTTTTGTTATTCGTGATATTGTAATTTAAATGGATTATTTAGTTTTGTGATGATTTGAGTACTTTACACTTTGGGATCCTCTAACTAGAAAAATTGTTTTCTCTAGAGATGTTATTTTCAGGGAACTTAGAGCTATTTCTGAACCTAAGTAGCTAAAAGAGAAAGAAAGGTCAAAGAGAGCACATTTTGACTTAGAGCAGGAAGATGCACCTCAAGAAGAACACAATGATGGATTGGAGGGTGAAGAAGAAGAAGAAGATTCTAGTAGTTATGATGAACAAGAATCTTTTGTAACAGAAGAAGTTGGTGTAGATGATCATGCATAAGAACAAGTTGAGTCTCTTACTCCACCCTTGAGGAGATCCACAAGACAATGAAACCTAGTTGATAGACTTGTATAGCCCACTAGATTTCCATTGTGTATTTTCTTTATTGAGTATTGACGATGAACCTAGATCCTACAAGGAAGCTATTCATGCAGATGATAGTGAGTCTTGGCAGTTAGCCATGCAGGAGGAGATGATGGATTTAGACTTTTGTAACACCTAGGATCTTGTTTGTTTTCCCAAAGGAAGAAAGGCCATAGGTTGCAAGTGGGTCTTCAAGAAGAAGTTTGGAGCAGATGGTTCATTGGAGAAGGACAAGGCTAGACTGGTAGCCAAGGGCTACTCCCAGAGAGAGGGAGTTGATTTCGGTGAAATTTTCTCTCCTGTTGCTAAGTTAACTTCTATTAGATTTCTTTTATTCATTGTTGTAGCTTTTGATTGGGAAATAGAGAAGATGGATGTTAAGACTGCATTCTTGCATGGAGATCTTGAGGAAGAAATTTATATGCAACAACCTAAAGGTTTTTAGGTAAAAAGAAAAGAACATTGGGTTTGCAGGTTAAAGAGGTCTCTTTATGGTTTGAAACAGTCCCCCAGAATGTGGTATCAAAATTTTGACTCATTTGTGTTAAAATTGGGTTTTATTAGAAGCAAGGAGGATCATTGTGTGTACATTCATTATATTGATAATTCTATATTGATCATTGCATTGTATGTTGATGACATATTTTTTTAGCAATACTAAGGGTATGATCAATGAGCTAAAAGCCCAACTTTTAGGTGCATTTGATATGAATGATCTTTGAGAAGCTAGATATATTTTGGGTATGGAGAATAGGAGGGATAGAGGTAACAGAAACCTTTGGTTGTCTTAGAGTAAGTATGTAAATTATACCATTTTGTAGAGATTTAGTATGCAGGACTGTAACCTAGTTAGAGTTCCTTTTCCCATTGGTAATAAGCTTTCATTAGATATGTGTCCAAATAATGAGGACAATTTTGAGGATATGTCTAATGTGCCATATGCTAGTGTTGTAGGGAGTTTGATGTATGCAATGGTTTGCACTAGGCTAGATATTGCCCAAGTAGTGTGAGTTTTGAGTAGATTTATGTTTAACCCTCATAGACAACATTAGAATTATGTGAAGAGGGTGTTTAAATATCTTGCAGGTACTCCTGATTATTGTTTGGTGTATTCTAGTGCTGATAGTGCTGATAAAACTTTGGACATGCAGGGATTTGTTTATGCAAATTAGGCAGGTAACTTGGATAGTCGAAAGTCCACTAGTGGCTATGTGTTTACTTTGTTTGGAGGAGCACTGAGCTAGATGAGCAAGAGGCAGCCCACGATTGCTTTGTCCACCACCGAATCAGAGTATATGGCTTCTAACCATGTCTCTAAGTAGGTAGTTTGGTTGAGCAGACTATGTACAGGTATTGGCTTTGATTGTAGGGTCATTCAGATTGGTTGTGATTGCCAGAATGCTATCTATTTAGCCAAGAATCCTATGTATCATGCTCATACTAAGCATGTTGATGTTTTATATCACTTCATTTGAGAATTGGTTGCAAGTGGATAGATTGAGCTGAAGAAGATAGACATTCAGGAGAATTTTGCAGATTCATTGACAAACTCTGTGAGTAAAGAGAAATTTGTTTGGTGCAAGGAGGTCATGGGCCTTGTTTCTAGTACCTAATTATTTTTCATTTGATTTCCTATGGGTTAATTTACAATGCATAATGTCAAGTGGGAGAATGTTGGGATAAGGTGCCATTAACCTTGTGAATCCCAATATTGTATTTATTCCATTTTATTATTTGTAATTTGTAATTATCCATAATGGAATGAGATAGTTTCACCAGCAGTGGTAATTCTGGATTTACCGAAGGTAATTATGGAGTGACATTTACGGTTGGCAATTGTAAAAATCATGAGTAAATGAGTGTAGGCACCACCTTGGACGAATCAAATATTTTTAGCATGTATGAAACACGTCATAAATTTGGTGAGTTCATGTAAGAAAGTCTATGATAGCTTCACATTTTCATAAGATTCTATGGCACTATGACAACTTATGACAAGTAATTAATAGTTGTAAGATGTTATGTTTAGCTCTAGGCACCCATATTGGGAAGATGCTTTCTAGGAGAATCTATGATGGTTATGACACATCATAAGATGTTGTAAGAGACCATTTTTGGCCTTGGGTGTCTAACTTTGCATGCTTGACTTTGGACAAGTGTCATGAGCTTGTAAAAAGTCATTTAATGTTTGCATGTTGGAGATTCTTAGGAGAGAGAAAGTGGATGCCTAGATTGGAGGGAAAATACTTTTATAAGTATATTTCCATGTATGTTTTGTAGTATGATATTTTTTTGTATAGAAGTGCTGCTGGAGTGAAGGTTGGAGAGAAGAAGGAAGTGTATGTATTATGTTATTCATTTTTTGAAGATAATACAACTTGGGCCTCTTTTCTTTGTGGAGTATTTTACCTGAAATGGTTTCTCCACATTATATCTTGTGTCATTCTTCTATGGTGTTTGTTCATGTGTTGTGATTTTATTTTCTAAATGCAATTTCCATTGATATTACACTGTTTGAGATTATTAACATACTGTAATCATATTTCCATTTGAGTAGTTGTTGCCTTCATTTTCTAATAGCTTAAGGTAAATTAAGTGAGTATTAGTGTGAGTGGGTGCAAGGTGTTGAAACCTTCCATGGGAGTTACACTTGCCTATTTTAGGATATTGTGGTGGACTCTTCCCATTGGTTTTATTTGCCACCTCTCCCCTCTCTCATATTCTATAAATACTCACCTCCTAGCTAGTCTTGGGTGCATTGTATTATGCAGATTTTGCTTTTGAATCCTCTTAATGCTATTTCTATTTATGGACATTTTAATTTCTCTTGGAGACTAACTCTATGTTGTTATTTTGATTTCATATAATTTGCTTCATAGTTTATTAATCTATCTTTTGCACTAGTTTTGTGGGTTATTCATCTTTACAGATTCTAACAAAATCTTCATGAACTTCTTGTGCACTTTAATCTTTATTGTCCCCAAAGATTCTAACCAAGGATATCCAAGAATTATATCCAAATCATCCATATCTAAAGCATCAAAATTTGAATGCAGAACATATTTATCCATCAAGAGCTTCAAATCTTCAAATATCTAAATATCCTTACCCTCTAACTAAGTGTCTTTGATGTGATTTTCTTGTACCTATATTTGCTTGGCTAAGGCCATGCTAATGAACTTATATCTACTACTAGGGTTTACAAAAACAATAACCCTTTTCCTTTTGAATGCACCCATGAAATTGAAGGATTGAATCTTCCTTCCTTGGAGCTAAAATACATGTACTTATATCATTCATTCTTTTCATCTCCTTCTCCTTCTCCTTCTTCTTTTCTTTCTCTTTCTTTTCATCTTTTTCTTCATTGTCTTCTTCTTCTTCTTCCCCTTGATTATAATCATCCTTGTAGCTAAATACTTCAAGAATTAACTGTGTGCAAGTTTATACCTCAACGTTTCGGATCAAACTCCATGATCCATCATCAGGAGAAAGAGAAACTCTCTTCTCTTTCTCTTTCTCCTGATGATGGATCATGGAGTTTGATCTGAAACATTGAGGTATAAACTTGCACACAGTTAATTCCTAAAGTATTTAACTACAATCATTATGGACTGTGGAAATCTGATGTCCCTTATAATCATCCTTACTTTCTACTTATTTTTCCTTATATCATCATCAACTATTATTTCTTTTAGCACCCATGTATCAAAAAATACTTGTTCCAATCCATCAATAAAAGAAATGTTCATATATAATTGAAAATACCATAGTTTAGCTTCACCTTTCAACTATAAACCTATATATGGTTTCCATATAATAATGTTACCATAAACTCTTTCAAAATTGAGTCACCATTCTAATGCATTACCACTTCCATCAAAAACCTACCCTAAAAGTAGGGTTTTGAGAAGAAATTATTTCAATAGAACACCTTTCTATCCATACCGTTGATCCAAATTTGATTAGATCATATCATAATGTTCTTGTTCACAAAACAAAAAGTACAAATAATAGACCCTAAATGAATTTTGGCAAGCTTTCTAGAAATATAAACAAATTAGGAAAAGTCCATGATTTGTGGCCTATTGAGTGAAATTATGAAAAACCTAAAATTGCAATAACTCACTCAATATTGATAATCAAAAGTTTAATTTTGGACTATAGACTCTTTATCTAATCCTCCAAATTTAGTAAAAATTGTATCAAAATCCATAGTTATTTGGAAGATATAGAAAAATCTTCAAAATTTAGGGTTTCATCCTCACCTTTGCCCAAATCATAGCTCTGATACCACTTGATAACATCCATGCATATAATAATTACAATAATATAATGTAGAAGGTAGATCACATAACACAAGAGATGTTTGGGGGCCAAGATACCCTAATATCCAATATATGCAAAAATAGAATAAACCCTTAAGGTAGGGTAATATTGTACAATACTCCTAATGGAAGAAGCCACTCCATGTTATATCTCCAACAGATCTCAAACACATCATACTCTTCACCTCCTTACAATGATAATCACCTCCTTAATATAGACTTCCTCTTAATAACATGGTAAACTACTAATCCCAGTGTAGGCCTACTCATTACCTAATATAATTATTTACACAAGTTGTCCATGACCCAATATAACTAAATTAAGTGATGTGTACCACATGTTGGCATCTCCATCCATCTATAGACATTATAATAGCATTTCCCTAGGTACATAATTACTATATTTACACTGTGGAAAAGAATACATAATAGTTAATAAACTAAAAGTCTGACTATACATTATGTCTCAAAAGATGTTTGTATTCTTTAAAAATGAAAGAAGGTGATTTTTCTATGTAACATTTGAATGCCTTAAGTTTAATTTTGAGTCATCTAGGTTTAGTAGATGTTAAACTTGATGAACAAGATAAATTTATCTTGTTACTTTGTTCTTTGTCTAAATATCAGGAGAACTTAATTATTTCTATTAGTGGTAGTGTTGCAAAATTGAAAATGAACTCCCTTATTGCTACCTTGTTTTTTGTGTTGAGGAGAAAATCCATGGATGAGGGCTCAAACGATACCTTGCATGTTTGAGGAAGGCATTTTTGAGGAAGGCTCGGGGACAAGGGTCTAAAGGGAAACAAAAGAAATTGAAATATAAGTCCAAGTTTACAAGATGGTTCAAAACCCCTAGGAAGAGCAAAATGTTGGAATTGTGGAAAGAGAGGACACATGAAGAAGGAATGCAAGAACAAGAAGATGAGCTTCAATGATTCCTCTTCAAATAAATCCTTTGATGATGGTGATGATGGTACATTATTTATTTATGTTAATGTTACTAGTGATGACTCTTAATTGATTGATTCAGGTTGCTCCTACCATATGAATCCATAAAATGAGTGGTTCTCATATTACTGAGATTATGATGGAGAAGTCTTCCTTGGTGGTAATATTTTGCATCATATCATTAGTAAGAAAAAGGTATAGTTGTGTTTCATTGATGAGAGGATAAAAACTCTCAATAATGTTTTTCACATTTCAAGATATGCAATAAATATTCTTTTATGTATCCAAGTTGAATGATTTTGGAGTGCATATGAGATTATGCAAGTCTATTTGCAAGTTGGTTACAAGAAAATTGGTGGGACTCTATTTAGGCTTAATGTATACATATCTTGTAATTCTACCAATGTAACTGGCACTTCTAAAAATGTACATGTATGTTGTGGCACCAACATTTGGGCCACATTGATGAAAAAGGTCTTTGGACCTTAATTAATAAAAAGACGGTTGATGGTTTTTCTTTTTACTCTAATAAGCAAATTAATTTCTATGAGCATTTTGTGTTTGGTAAGAAAAATATATTCTCATTTCCTATTGGAAGTAATAGAGAAAAGAGATTACTTAAAGTTATTCACTCAGATGTGTTTTCTCCAATAGATGTTGGTTCAATGAGTAAATCTTGTTATTATGTTACATTAATTAATGATTACTCTAGATACACTTGGGTTTACTTTTTGTATTATAAATTTGATTTTTTTCTCTAAATTTAAGAATTTAAAATATTTGTAGGGAAACATTCAGATAAGAAAATAAAGATGTTGAGATCTGATAATAGTGGTGAATATTGTTGTAGGGAATTTGATGATATATGTATACATGTCAGTATTATTCAAAAAAACCTACCCCTTAAATATGCGTTAGCAAAATGGGGTTGCAAAGAGGATGGACCAAACCTCAATGGAAATATCTAGAAGTATGGTGAGTGGTATGTAGTTGAATCGGTGATTTTGGGCAAAGGTTGTGAGTATTACTAATTATTTGATAAACTAATCTCCTTGTTTGGCTTTCCTAGAAAAGGCTCTTTATGATGTGTGGGTAGGTAAGAAACCTTTTGTTTCACATTTAAGGGTATTTGGATATGAGTATTTTCTTTATGTGCCTAAGGAAAAATGATCTAAGTTGGATCCAAAAACACAAAAATGCATCTTTTTTATTACAGTGAGAATGTAAAAGGTTATAAGGTTTGTAATCTTCTAACCAAAGAAAAAAGAATCAAGCAAAATAATGTATTTTCAGACAAAGATCTAGATGCACATATTTAAGAACAAAATAATAGATTAGAGGATGTAGAGGAAGAAGAGGATTTGGGTGAGAGTTTTGAGTAGGTTGAGCATGCAAAGGAATAGGTAGAATCCTTTACTCCACCCTAAAGATAATCTATGAGACAATGAAACTCAATTGATAGGTATAGCCAACTAGTTTTATGTTGTGTATTTGTTTTGTCATGTACTAATGATAAACTAAGATCTTTCAAAGAATCTCTCTCTTTAGATGAGTGTGATTCTTGGATGGAGGCCATGTAGGAGGAGATCATGGCCTTGGACAAATGTGACATCTCGGATATTTTGAGTTTGCCTGAGGGAAGGAAGCCCATGGGTTGCAAGTGGGTGTTTAAAAATAAATTTACAGTAGATGATTAGTTAGAGAGATACAAGGCTAGACTAGTGACCAAGGGCTACTCCCAAAGAGAGGGAGTTGATTTTGGTAAAAATTTCTCCTAACGCTAAATTATATTCTATTAGATTCCTACTTTATATTATTGCTACATGTGATTTTAAAGTAGAGAAAATGGATGGTAAAACTACTTTCTTGCATGTGAATCTTGAAGATAAATTTGCATGAAACAACTATATGGGTTTGAGGTAAAAGGGAAAGGAAATTTGGTTTGTAGGTTGAAATAGTCATTGTATGGTTTGAAACAATCACCTTGGATGTGGTATTAGAAGTTTGATGCTTTTGCATTGAATTTGGATTTCGTTAAAAGTGAAAAGGATCATTATGTTTACATTAAATGTATTGATGATTATATTCTAATTATTGTATTGCATGTTAATGACATGTTTATTGGTAACAACAAAGTAATGATTAGGGAGATTAAAACTTAGCTTTGTGGTGCATCTGAGATGAAGGATTTAGGGGAACCAAAGTTTATCTTGGGAATGGAAATCAATAGAGAATAATTTCACATAAATCTTTGGATTAGTCAGAGTAAGTATGTTGACACTATTTGTGGTGATTTGCTATACACAATTGTAAACTAATGAATAGGCATTTACCTATAGGCACTAAGATTTAATTGGATATGTGTCCTAAATTAGATGATAATTTTGAGGATACATATAATGTCCCTTATGCTAGTGTTATTGGTAGGATTATGTATGTAATGGTATGTACTAGAACAGATATTGTCCAAGTAGTGAGAGTTTTTAGTAGATTTATGTCTAACCCTAGTGGAGAGCATTGGATGTGTTAAGAGGGTATTTAGATTTTGTGAGGAACTTATGATTATTGCTTATATTATCATGGTTCTAATGATGTGGGAAAGATATTAAATACACAAGACTTTGTTGATGCAAATCAAGAAGGTGACTTGGATAGTCAAAGGTCCACTAGTAGCTTTGTATTTTTTCTATTTGGCAGTGTTGTTAATTGGAGTAAGAGTTATCCCACAATTTCTTTGTCCACTAACAAAACAAAGTGTATGGCTACTACATGTGCCTGTCAAAAGGTAGTTTGGTTATAGAGATTGTATTCAAGAGTTGGTTTTGATTGTAGGGTGGTTTAGACAAAATGTGGCAATTAAAGTGCTATCTATTTGGCCAATAATCCCATGTACTATGCTCATATGAAGCATATAGTATTAAACACAATGGGGTGCTAAGAGGGGGGGTGATTCAACACACTTAAAAACTTTAGCCTAACATTTACTGATAAAACTGAACAACTTTGAAAACATGAAATAAAACATGAAATAAAACATGAAAATCAAGAGTCAACACATAACACCAGTACTTTTACGTGGAAAACCCTAAAATAGGGAAAAACCACAATGAGGATTAACTCACAATATAACATGCTCACTGCAAAAGATATTACAACATTGTTTTAGGGCTTCAACCCAAGGAAGCTACTACTCCCTGATTTACAACTTTGATTTAGGGCTTTAACCCAAGGAAGCTACTACTCCCTGAATGCTTAGCTCACTTCTATTACAATGATAATATAGATATAAGGACTGCTATGGAGAACACATCTTTTGTATGTTGATGGTGCAGTCTGCTATTCTTGCTCAATGTTTGCCTTCAAACCAATTCTATGCATTTCATATCTTCTTCTACTCTTCTATATTATTATTCTACTTAATTTCCTTTCAAATGAGTTATATCTTCTATATATATCCTCTGCAAGATCTTGAAACATTGATTAGGTCGGTAGCCAAAGTAATATAGAGTGTAACGTGTAGCTTATCACCAGTAGGCCATAACAAATGTAAAATGATAGAAAAGTTTGTTGTGGGCCTTAGGGCCTTGTGAAAAACATTAGGACACATCATTCCATACCTTCCAAACTTGGAGAAACTAGTTAGGAGCCTCAGCATACAATAGGTACTATACCAGTCGGCTCAGCTGCTTGACACTGTTAACTGTTCATCTTTAAATTACCGAGGAGAATCCAAAAAATAAATGCAGACCCAATATTCAATCATGCAAGAACTCAATAACAATCATACACCTTATCAGAGAAGTATTATACCAGCCTATGCATATGCAAGACAGGAAATGTATCAGTCTATAGAGAACAGAGTCTTCCAGACCTTATGTAATCCTTCATAACTCAAAATATGAAATTGCGGTGAAGTATAGGGCCTGAAAGCTTTTGGTAATGGTCAAAGATGTCAATGTATGCAACTCATCATATCCACACATATTTTTATGGAGTTTCTGAAGGAATTTAAAAATAGCTTAAGTACTTGCAATTTCGGAAGATGGTTATACATGAATTCTACTTGCAAACAAGAAAGCTTGATGCGTTACCAGATAATGAAGGATTTATGCATGTGGATCATACCTAAAGTATCTTGGACCATATAATACCTCTGCATAAGCTTTGGTAATAGATCTATGCATATTTCAACTTCTGCAAGTCACAACCTTGTGTAATCAGGCTCTAGAATACAATATGATGCCTCTATCACTTGAGTATTGTCTCTGCGGACCACTAGACCACTTGAAACTTCATCATAGCATATAACATATTGATCTTAAGCATTTCTTAGAGCCACATGGCAAACAAATCTCTTCTGAAGGAATGTGGAGCATTTCATTGTCTCCCTATTACTGCTATGCTCTATCTCAGTGATGGCTGATGTACTAACCCTTGTAACTTTTTATGCTAAGTAAGTGAGAGGCTAAAACCTTGGATGTAACATGTCAATTCATGTCAGAAGCTATCATTAGAACCACATGATCAAATATTTCTTTGCAGAGAAGCGTGGACCAATTCAAGTTGACTCTACCTTAGGCTTTGCACCGAGAATGCCTTAAACACTTTTCTACTCCTTACCTTTGAGTGTGGTACTCCCAACTAATGATATATGTAATTATATATGCAAAAATCATGCAAGGATAGGGTTGTTTAACTCTGCATCATGTTCAAACCAAAAACTGATCCATACTTTGACAATTTTCCTTTCTCCCAAACTGATCTATCTTAACCATCCTGACTCTAAGTTTTTCTACACATTTCCATCTGTTATGTTGACATCAATGACAACACATATTTCCAAAAATCTCTCCCTTTGTCATTGATGGTAACATATACTCCCTCTTAGACTCTCTCCCCCTTTGACATCAAGGATAAAGGGATTGATACACATTGTATCAATCCAAAACTATATGTACTCCCCCTTACAAAAAGATATCTAAACTATGCTCCCCCTGACTCAGTTACAAAATTGTACCCTTGAAAACCAAAATGGAACTACCACTCTACTTATTTTCTCCACAATACTATGTACATCAAAATTATTATAACAACTTACTTGGATGGGATAATAGCTCTGTAGATTACCCTGAGTTGTTGAACAGTTGAGGCCTAGATACCATATTCTGAGTCAAGCAATTGAGTCTGACACTCTCATTGTATGCACATTTCCTCTGCTTCCTCTATATTGCTTGGGGTCTTCATCTTTTGGTCTATCTTTTCTGCTTCCCCCAACACGTTGGTCATTGAGGCAAGTCTCAAGTTCACTACCTCTCTTAGCTGACCAAATTGTTTCTTTATATTTTCTCTTTAATCCTGTAGTTGAGACAATTCTATGTGTAGGCTTTCAACTTGTGCCCTTGTTGCACCCATCTTTTCTTTTAACAAGTCATAAGTTTCTGCTAACTTGGACAATTGTGACTCAATAGAGTCAATTTGTGCCTTGATACTCTTTGTTGAAGTAGGCCATTTTAAACAAAATAGATATAGGGCAATAGCTTCATCTATGCAGATTTTGAATTTCTTCAAGCTTTCTTTAAGCTTGATGTGTATATTGGCACATTTTTCAGTCATTTCAACCATTTTCTTACCAGTTATTCTTCTTTCTGCCTCTTGTTCTACTTTTTTCTTCAAATGGGAAGATTGATCTTTGAAAGAGTCCATTAACAATTTGAGTTTTTGCTCAACGGGTAGAGATGAGTCAATAGTTACCTCTAGTAACCCTTCCTGTATGACCTTTACCGCATCTTCCACTACACTACTTTTCGTCAAATTTTCTTGTAGGAACTCTTTTCTCACAATTACATGTAGTATATCTCCAAGATGCAATTTATGAAGAGAGGAGATGCCTGTCAGATCTATTTGTGCCTCATTAGTTAGAATCTACAGGAGCTGGGGAGTGATGACCGGTTGAAATTGCATTTGTAAATTCAATAAATCTTGGAGAGAATATGTCTTAGATCCACTTTGATTTATATCATATGTCCCATCTAACTTCTCTTCCTCTTTATCCTTTCCATTCTTTTGTTCCTCATCATTATTTTCCTTCTCATCTTGATTCTCCTTAGAGGTAGCTTATTCTCTTGTTTCAACATTTACTGTGTTCTTCGGAGGAGGTGCAATACTATCTTTCTATTAACTCTCAATATTTTGTGCCTCGGCTATTTCTAGAGAAAGGGAACCTTGTTTTGAAGGAGTGTTTGGAGGAACTGAAGTACTAGTATCTTCGTGGAGGCCATCTCCTTATTCTTTTTAGGCATGTTATTGTCCTCCTCACTTTCCTTAGACTGATCAGTTAGTTCTTCAATAATTCCCATCTCAATCTTCATTTCTTTGTCTACAGTTTTCCTTAGTGTTTCCTTTTTCAATTTTTCTATCTCCTCCTCATTCCTTGACATTAGAATGTTTAGTCTCCTTTTAGTCCTAAATTCTTTTGTTAGAATCTTGGAGACTCTGACTCTGTTTTATTTAGAGATTGTGGGACAAGCTTTTTCAACTGCACTCTTCTTTATCTCAGCTTCTTTGTTTAGTGCATCATCTCTCCTTTTGGTTATGGTGTTAGCGAGGCCTTTTGGAAGTTGATGTATGATTTCAATCAAAGCCAGATTATGTGCTCCCACATATTTGACCACTACTTCTTCAAGAGTGGATTTATCATCTGCAGGCCTTTCATCAAAGAATTTTGTAACTTCTTCCAAGGAACCTTTTGTCATTGCATTTATGGTTGCATATAATTGCAAAGGAACATGATTAGGTTTCTTAACTTTCTTGTCTCTTCCTTTGCATTTCTCCTCTGAAGTCCCACCTTCCTTTCTTGTTCTTTTCTTTAATTAAGATGCTTTCTTTATTTCCTCATCATCATCTTCCTCATCCTCAATATTCACTAGTTTTATCTTATCTTTAGCTTTAACTTCTTCCTCTTCCTTCTCCCTTCTTGCCTTACTCTTTTGCCTAGGCTTCTTTTCAATAGTTTGTACTGGGATTTCAGTACTAGTTCTTTTAATAGCTAGTGAAGATCCAGAGGCAACAGAGGAGGTTGCTGTAATAGATGTTGATCTTCTTGTTCTTCTTGGATGTGCAAAGGGAGGTGTTTGTGTCTCTCCCAAGGAACCTTTAGGAGACTTCAGTATCTCCTCTAAGTCTATCTTCATTTCCTCAGCCTTGGTTTTTGTGTCTTATGTTTCTTTAACATTCTTCTTGACATTTTTGTACATAATTTCATCATATGTGCCAAACCTCTCAATAGAGGGATCCTTTGGCTTGCTGAGAAGTATGCCAACATATCCTATCAAATCAAATTCTGACACCTCATATGGCAGGGTTGTAATCCAAAAAGTTCTTGGCTTAACAGCCTCCATATAACAATTGTCTTTGTCAATCATAAAGGTAATAACATTTTTGTACTTTTCTACAACCTTGGCAAGAATTCTTTCTCTGGATTACATATCAGTTTGAAAAGTTTTGAAGAATCCTAAGAATAATGTATTACAATGTTTATGATTAGAAAAATTTCTCATGTAATCTTTGATTTGATGGGCAACTGGTTTATCTAATTTCCACACTACTTCCTTCATTGAGGGCAATTCAATGAAATAGTTGAACATAAGACATGATTAGAGAACCATACCGGAATCTGTATTTGGTTTCTTTTTTCCTTTTTAAATTGTCTATGAATTGTTGCCAAAGAAGTTCACACAAATCAAAATCTTTTCCCTCCTTAACCATCTGATATGATGTATGAATTATTGTCACAAAGGCAGAGTTATCCATGTTTGTAAAGTAGATTTTGTATGCAATGCCCATGGTTGCATATCGGACCCCCAAGTCATCAATATCATCTACTGTCAAGGTTCTCTTGTCAAATTTAGCTCTGATAAGCCTCATTACCTCTTCATTCTTAATAGACTTCAACATAGGCACAGGTCTGGAGGAGCATAAACCTAGCACTGCCTTTATGTCATCATTGGTGATAATATGAGGTTGGTCTAAGTAGAAGATGTCTTCATGAATCCAACTTAGGGAAATTCTTACCCAAGCATCTTCATACCGAAAGTTTGGAAAACCCTTCCAAATGTCTAAGTTTTTGGTGGAAATGTTTGCAAATTTAGGCTTTAACTAGAAATCATCTCCCAACAAATGCTCATTTCTGAACTGTTCAAGTTTAAGATGGTCAAACTCATCAATTAGAGAGGGAATATAGATCAGAACATCTTCTGTATGTAATACATTTGCAAGAACTCGTGAGAATGCCCTGTCTTCATCAGTTATGGTGGATTTAAAAGGATGCTTCTTGAATTTAGGCCTTGGCCTTTCAACTATATCTATTACCATGAACGTTGCCATTATAATATCTTCAAAGCTTGGGTTTAACCAAAAGGATGAAAAATACCTGGAAGTGAGGTGATAAATCTTTCCCAATCAACTTGTTGAGTGCTTTCATATCTCCTTTAGCTCTTCAAAACTTTTGTCTTTTCTCAAATGTGATCAAAAGTGATCAAGAATCGTCTATATAAACATTCCACCAACAATTTTCCTTCGCATTAATTGCAGTCCCTATTTTAACCTAATTTGCTTTTCTTTCATATGCACAACCTTGTAAACCTTCAGCAATCCTCTGTAGGTCACTCAAATACTCTAAAATTTTTGTTAAGATTATCTACATGTTGGGTGCTTGCATCACCATGAAGAGAGGATGGTGAATTTTCTGAGATAACTCCCCCTAAGTCCATGTAACTTCTTAGTAGAAGTTGTTGTCACTGTAAACCCTAAATTCTTCTGCATTCTACTGCATTTAGAGAGTTTTCTCCAAAATTTTCATCAAACTTCTTTAATTCAGGCTTAATACTATCATTCTGATGTCAGTACTAATCCATATGCTAATAACTCAGCATCTTGCATGTTCAAGGGTTTGACAATTTTACTGTTGAACCTCCCCCTAACCAGGTGTTTTTCCTTTTAATTACTAGAGGACCCACCAACATTAGGCAAAGGTCCGAAAATATTACTAACTTCCTTCTTCTTCCATACTTTGTTCATTTCCACTTTTTGCTAAGTAACATCAATGGGTTTCACAATCTTTCCAAAATTTCTTGTTTGATTGCACTCATGACAGGTGCACTTTGTTTACTGAGCATTTCCACTCCTTGCCCTTGATCTATAGTTAGTTGCTTTATGGCCAAACTTATTACAAGTATAATAATATATATAAAAGGATTGAGAATTATCCCTGTTGTATCTTGATATTTGACTTCTGCACTCATTTGTCCTGTATCCTAATTTGTTGCATGCATAACATCTAATAGATCTCTAGTTTATCCTACTTCTGCATTCAACAACTTTATGACCAACTTTATTGCAAGTGTAACATCTTGAAGCTTTTTGATTCATCTTGTTTCTACAATCCATAGCTTTGTGACCAAACTTATTGTAAATAAAACAATTGCCATTGATGGTTTGAGAATACCTAATTTGTGACCTGATTGCCTTGTCGGTTGAGGATACTTGAAATTTTTCTTCACATTCTTCCTTTGTCTCTAGACAGGGGTGAATTCATCTTCTTTTTAATCTCTATAAGTTTTTCTCTTAGGATCTTTAGTGTAGGTTTCTTCTCTTCTAAGTTTAGATTTTCCTGCTGAATGAAACTTATCATATAAGTTTGCAGAGTCATTAATCATAGGACTCTTTCCCTTATCAAAACCAAGACCTATTTTTTTCTTTTCCTGGATTTTGACAACTTATTATTTTATCAAGAATATCAGTTCCTCCTTTCAGTTTTAATCCCTTGTCAATCTGTTCTTTTGCCTTTTCCAACTCTTTCCTTAGAATGACAACTTCCTCTTCAGGTTTTGAACATTTAGCAGATTCCTCATTGAGTTTGGTATTTAAGCAATCTTCAATCCTTTTTTCTTCTTCAACCATGACCTTTAACTTTGAGATCATGTCTTCAGCCTCCTTGAGCTTGTGACTTCCTTTATCTCCTTCTATCGGAGCTTTTAGTTTCACAATTTCTTCTTTTGATTCTTTGGCTTTTGTTTTCAACTTGTTGATTATCTCCTTTGCCTTTTCAAGCATGTATTCATATTCTAAGTTTAGATCTTTTGCTTCCTCATAATCATTAAGAGTTGTCTTGAGTTCTTCTTCAAGATCTATTTCACACTCATAAGACTCAAAGTCCCAATCTTCACGATCCATTGCTTCTAGATCAAGTTCATGTGCAAATATATCATTGTCCAACATTTCGGATTCCATGTATTCAAGTGGAGGATCTACCTAAGCAGTCAAGCTTCTCAGAGGTACTTGGCTCTGATACCAATTGTTGAACACAATGGGGTGCTAAGAGGGGGGTGAATTAGCACACTTAAAAACTTTAGCCAAACATTTACTGATAAAACTAAACAACTTTGAAAACATGAAAGAAAACATGCAAATCAAGAGTCAACACATAACACCAGTATCTTTACTTAGAAAACCCTAAAACAAGGAAAAACCACAGTGAGGATTAGCTCACAATATAATATGCTCACTGCAAAAGATATTACAACATTGTTTTAGGGCTTCAACCCAAGGAAGCTACTGGTCCCTAATTTACAACTTTGATTTAGGGCTTTAACCCAAGGAAGCTATTACTCCCTGAATGCTCAACTCATTGCTATTATAATGATAATATAGATATAAGGACTACTATGGAGAACACATTTGTTGTATGTTGATGGTGCAGTCTATTATTCTTACTCAATGTCTGCCTTCAAACTGATTCTGTGCATTTTGCATCTTCTTCTGCTCTTCTATATTATTATTCCCCTTAATTTCCTTCCAAATGAGTTATATGTATATCCTCCATAAGATCTTGAAACATTGATTAGGTCAGCAACCAGAGTAATACAGAGTGTAGCATGTAGAGTATCACCAGTCAGCCATAACACGTGTAAAATGATAGCAAAGTTTGTTGCGGACCTCAGGGCCTTGTGAAAAACATCAGGACACATCATTCCATACCTTCCAAACTTGGAGAAACTAGTTAGGAGCCTCTGCATACAGTAGGTACTTTACCAGTCGGCTCATACTGCTTGACACTATTAAATATTCATCTTTCAACTGCTGAGAAGAAGCCAAAAACTCAACGTGGACCCAAGATTCAATCATGCAAGATCTCAATAACAATAATACACCTTATCAAAGAAGTATCATACCAGCCTATGCATCCACAAAATAGGAAATGTATCAGTCTATAGAGAACAGAGTCTTCCGGACTTTATGTAATCCTTCATAACCCAAAATATGAAGTTGTGGTGAAGTATAGGGCATGAAACCTTTTGGGAATGATCAAAGATGTCAATGTATGCAACTCATTAGATCCACACATATTTTTATGGAGTTTCTGGAGGAATTCAAAAATAGCTTAAGTACTTGCAGTTCTGGAAGATGGTTATACTTGAATTTTACTTACAGACAAGAATGCTTGATGCATTACTAGATAATGAAGGATGTCTGCATGCAAATCATACTTGAAGTATCTTGGACCATATAATACCTTCGCATAAGCTTTGGTAACATATCTATGCATATTTCAACTTCTACAAGTCCTAACCTTGTGTAATCAAGCTCCAGAATATAGTGTGATGCCTCTGTCACTTGAATACTATCTCTGCAGACCACTAGAACACTTGAAACTTCATCATAGCATATAACATACTGATCTTAGGCATTTCTTAGAGTGACATGACAAACAAATCACTTCCAGAGGAATGCAGAGCATTCCATTATCTCCCTATTACTACTCTACTTTGTCGCAGTGATGGTTGATGTACTAACCCTTGTAACTTTTCATGCTAAGTAAGTAAGAAGCTGAAACCTTGGATGTATCATGTCAATTCATCTCAGAATCTACCATTAGACCTACAGGGCCAAATCTTTCTTTGCGGAGAAGCGCGAACCAATTCAAGTTGGCTCTACCTTAGGCTTTTCACTGAGAATGCCTTAAACACTTTTCTACTCCTTACCTTTGAGTGCGGTAATCCCAATGGATGATGTATGTAATTGTATATGCAAAAATCATGCAAGGATAGGGTTGTTTACCTCCACATCCTATTCAAGCCCAAAACTGATCCATACTTAGACCATTTTCCTTTATCCCAGATTGATCTATCTTAACCATCATGACTATAAGTTTGTCTACACATTTCCATCTGTTATGTTGACATCAATGACAACGTATATTGCCAACATATAGATATTTAATATCACTTTATTCAAGAGATGGTAGAGAGTGATAAGGTCATAATTCAAAAGGTTGACACTTGGCATAAAGTTGTAGATTCACTTACGAAACTAGTGAGCACAGATAAGTTCTTTTGGTGTAGGGAGGCCATGGGCCTTTTATCCTATACTTTATTCATTTCATGTATCATGTTTATTTTATTGCAATATATAATATTGAGTGGGATAAAGTTAGGATAGTGTGATATTAAATTGTAATCCTAATGTATAATATCAAGTCTCAAACTTATTTGGAATGGGTAACTTGGATGCCCATGAGGAGTTGACAAATATTATTTCATTATTATTCTCTAAATTATGTGAGATGTTGTAAAGACATTAAATAAGGGAGGTTACAAAAGGAGACAAAATATTAGAAGTTTTGGAGCATTCTTCTCAAAAAGGTCAATGAAGATGCAATTATTGCACTCATGGAGTGCTTAGGAAAACAAAGTGGGCTTAATGGCATCGTATGATGAGATTTATAATGTGTTATTGTGTAAGAGGATTTACTTATTTTGGAGACCACTCTTATGTAATGGGTTATCAAAATTTTTACCATGGTATTTTGAGACCATGTTTGGGCCCATTGTATTAATTTATGGTGATTTTTTATCCTCCTTAAGTCTATATATTGAGGGCTTGATATGGAGGAGCTATGGTTACTATGAAAGTACTCTCATGCTACTTGAATATTGTCAAACTAAAGAATATTGTATGAGATGTATTGATGTACTTGATTCTACTTGATTAAAATAAGCTCAGTATCTATTTGGTGGTGGAGTTTTTTTCTAAAAGGGTTTCTCGATGTATATATGGTGTCATTTTTTTTATTGCTTATTGCTATTATACATGCTTTATCAATGTTATATTTTAGTTTTAATGGTTAATCACATGTACCTCTAATTGGGTTAATTGAATTTGTACACTTTAAGTTTATACTTTCACTATTATTGTTCACTAGTTTTCTCAATAATAAATTCACTTTTACACATATGCAACAAATCAAAATTAATCATTCTAACATAGAAAATAATCCTTGAATCTAACCCTATAAGAACGGGGAAGAAAGTCATCTCAATCATGCATCCATCCACCTACACCACCTAACACCACCTAATAGTTTCAAATCTTAGAAGTTAAAATTTATTGTTAGTATGTAGACAATGCCTTATAAATTTGATTCTACGTTGATTTTCACATACAACAATGGGCTGAGTCAACTAGATAACATTTTATTCTTATCCCTAACAATAGCCATATCTAATTTTCAATTAGTTCTTGTAGCACCACTAAAACTTTAAGCTACCCACAAACATAATTCCTATTGTTTTTCTTGTTATGTGAAAACTTTTTGCTTCATCCCATAGCCTCTTCTTTCCTCATAATGCGGCCCCATCCTCTTTTTGCATATTAGGGTGCAAATGATAAAAAATATTAGTGGGTGACTTCTTTATTTTATTCCCTTGGTTTAGAAACAAGAGAGCCCCATTTGATTTTATGATTTTCTTATAAAATCATGGTCATCGATTTATGGGAGGAAAATCACAAAATTTAATTCCCTTGGTTTAGAAACAAGAGAGCCCCATTTGATTTTATGATTTTCTTATAAAATCACGGTCATCGATTTATGGGAGGAAAATCTAACCTTATAAGAATGGGGAAGAAAGTCATCTTAATCATGCATTCATCCACCTACACCACCTAACACCACCTAATAGTTTGAAATCTTGAAGTTAAAATTTATTGTTAGTAGGTAAACCATGCCTTATAAATTTGATTCTATGTTGATTTTTACATACAACAATGCACAGAGTCAACTAGATAACATTTTATTCTTATCCCTAACAATAGCCATATCTAATTTTCAATTAGTTCTTGTAGCACCACTAAAACTTTAAGCTACCCACAGACATAATTCCTATTGTTTTTCTTGTTATGTGAAAACTTTTTGCTTCATCCCATAGCCTCTTCTTTCCTCATAATGCGGCCTTGTCCTCTTTTTGCATATTGAGGTGCAAATGATAAAAAATATTAGTGGGTGACTTCTTTATTTTATTCCCTTGGTTTAGAAACAAGAGAGCCCCATTTGATTTTATGATTTTCTTATAAAATCATGGTCATCGATTTATGGGAGGAAAATCACAAAATTTAATTCTGGCCTTGCTTTTTAAGATCTTTGGGGCCCACCTTTGAAAATCATTTCTTCTTGATATGCAGGAGCTTATGTATGTTTTCACATTTTGTCAAGCATCTTTGCTCTCTTAAGGAGAAAAACAAAAACATGACGCTAGCTTTTGAACAAGCCATCCATGTCTTATCTATGATGGACGGTTCATACACCTCTATTCTAATCATTTTAATCTCCTCTTCCAAAAGTGAGGGACCCACTAGACAGTGCAGTCTTTTGGTTTTCATCAATCCCCTCTTCTCTACTATGATTCCAAACATTTGACTCTTAAAAGACACTACCTCTTATCATGTCCACTAGTCGTGTAGTCTTGTACTATCCTACTAAGGCTATGTAGGCCCTCTAAACTAATTGTGGGTCAAATACTAATATAGCTACGTGGGGAATGATATGTCACACAATGATCCATATGTAGGTTGTTCTTTATACGTTATTCAAACTTTGGCTTTAAAGAATGTTACTTGGGTTTTGGAAGGGTTGAGCCATGTTATCATGCAGGTTGCACCATCATTCTATTAGTGCAAGATAATGCAAATACACATTCTCATACACATTTGAATGCTTACGACCCCTCATCCTTTTGGTAGTGCTAAAAATTTTCATTCATCAATTCTTCAGGGGTATGCAAATCTCAAACTTGAAAAGTGAAGATTTAGTGTAGTGAGCTTGGAGTGTATCTACACCATCCAACATAGTATTTCCAACAAGGGCAATTGGCATAGATCAATCATTTTCATTACACATGGTGTTATAAGTTTATGGAAACTATTTTGTTAGGATTAAGGTGACATCAAACTTGTAAATCTTAAGTCATTTAATTATTCCTAATATTATTTTGTAAATGTATCATAAGGGATGGTTGATCCATTGATAGTGGTAAATATTTATTTATTGTACTAATAAAAAGTAAGTTTATCTTGGAGAGTTATTGCAGGTGAAAGGTGGGCATCAAAGTTTAATAATGACTTATGACGGGTGTAAGAGCATCTTCTATTGTTAGTGTCTTATTGTTGGTGTAATATTTTATTCACCTTGGATATATTATATATCCTAAGTGTGATATTGCACATATTTAATAAGTTTACTTAGGATAATATGAATATTTAATTATTCTCACCTAAGTAGATTATAATGACATGTGTGTACACCTTGACTTGAGATACACAAGTGCCACCATTAACTCATCAACTCTTGATTGATGGTAGTTAGGTACCACCTCTATTTAGTCTTGAGGCCACCTTTGTCTTAGTTAGGTTGAGTGAACTAATCCACTAATAAGAAGTTCAACTCTTGACTTCTCAATTAGGTTGAGTTAACTCACCTCTTGATTGAGAGTGATTGAGAGTTAACTCATACATATTGGGTATGTCATCTCCTTGATTCATGCATCCAAGAGGTGTGTGCGCACACACACGCACACACGCACACACACACACACACACACACACACACACACACACACACACACACACACACACACACACACACACACACACACATTTCTCATTGTAACTTTGTCTCATAATATTTAATATAGAATAGCAATTATTTTGTTCATATGGATTTGTGATTAGCTTGTAGGCATTTTGTCTTGGGTAGGTTTGTTGATCATAATAAATTCTAACATTGTATCAGAGCCATGATGTCATAAAGTTAGTCTATTTCTAGGATTTGAGATCATGGTTTCTCTTAAAAGTTGAGTATACTCTTCACTTACATCAAATGATGATCTGGAGAATAAAAAAAAATGAAAGAAATATCGGATTCTAGGGGTTTTATTTATGATTTTTCTTTATTAGCAGTTTTGGATGATATTTGGAACAAATATAAGCTCACCATTGAATTCACAACATCCAAAAAAATCAAGTTTACCTTTTGAAGCATTCAAATCAAACATTAGAAGCTAGATTTGCAAATGGATGTTTGGATGTGTATCTATTGAACAACTTTTATTCTGAGCATTTTCAGGCCAAACGGATTGTGCGATTGCATCTAGACTTGGCCCAGAAACCTTTGTTTTCATATTAAATTTATCCAATTTGGACACTGGAAAAATTATGGGCATTTGTTTCTTAGCAATTGTACGACATGCAAATCGAGAAAAAAAATAAAAATATATATTGTACAGAGTACTATGCAGGATTATGCCTACACAATACCCACACGGGTACTGTAGCAATAGTGAGTTTTATGCTCGCCACCACTGTCAAGAGCCCACTGCCACCAAGGCAGCCCACCTCCTCACCTCTACCACTAGTGGTGCATCAACCAACCCACCCACAGAAGAATCTTAGAGAATATTCCCCCTAAACCACTATTTTTTGCCCAAAAGTGGTTTCCCACCTAACATAGGAATTTTAATTTTGAAAAGGGTC
Source organism: Cunninghamia lanceolata (assembly GCA_027924645.1). Classification (NCBI taxonomy): domain Eukaryota; kingdom Viridiplantae; phylum Streptophyta; class Pinopsida; order Cupressales; family Cupressaceae; genus Cunninghamia; species Cunninghamia lanceolata. Next base: position 643,880 of record BSBN01000567.1, read on the forward strand.
GTTTCGAACTTAAAAATTGGTTTTGAAAATTTTCAAGGGTGGTATTGGAATATTTCGGCATAATAAAATATTCCAGGAGAATTTTAAAATATTCCTTTACTTACGTCATCACTTTTCCTCCTAGCTCTTGACTCCTCTCCAATGTAGTTTTTTTTTTTTATGTTGAACTTTAGAGACCTCATTCTCAATCATACTAGCTCCTTTTTGTGAGATTTTTTTTAAAAAATTGGGGTATAATTTCGAGAGATTTGTAGTGGTGTAGAGGCTTTTTTATTTTGGTGTCTAGATTTTTTAGAAATTATAGATTCTCAAAGTAACGTTGAGTAGTTTTTGTTTTTGGAATTTCTTGGACCTCATTCGAGCTCATACATTAATGTTTTTGGGTGCAATTTTTTAAATTACATAAGTTTCTATATACTTTTCATTGATATAATCTTATCAATTTTATTTTGTATAAAAAATTGTAGTTTCAGGTCTGTGGCCTATTTTGGCATTTGTAATACACTAAGATCAAGACCACTTCACTAATTTGGCAAGTGGCAACTGTAATCACACTAATTATAAAGTATCATCATCATCATTTGTTTGGGGTTCATTGATTAAGTAAATTTGAGGGGATAATCTTGTGCTTTTGTTGGATTGAGTCTCTTGATTGGTCTATTGTGTGACTAAAATTGAGGAGTTTATCATGGGTATCAAAAGGAATCCTTCTATAATCATATTAGAGAGATAAAACTATAAGTCTTCAAAAGATAGAATCCCAAAACATTTTAGGTGGCTTCATCTTTTGCCCTATCTCTATGGACTAGTTCCTAAACCTACATCCTATTGGTGGAAACTTGTGTGGGATTTTATGATTGAACAAATTCTAGATTCATTGGTTGTAGTGTTGTTATTGACACCTAGATGCCCAACACTAAAATTGAGTGCCCTCATGACCTTTGGATCAAAATTTGGGAGATGTATGGAGATCTAGTTGTTCCTCCATTCCTAGAATATCCTGCCTTGGATTGTCTTGTTCCACTTGATGTTTTTGACCATATGATCATAAAACAACTAAGGTGCTAAATGAATGGGAAAAGCTTGAACATCAAGATGACATTAAGGGTTCTCCTAATGCTCCTTCTCCTCTTACAAAGACTTATATTGAGACTTTGTCTTCTATGACTCCTAATCAAGATTCAGAGGGATCATTTTCTTTATCTATGAGCTAGCATCCTGAGGCTAAGCATTTTTATATTCCAACATTTGAAGATACATCTAATGTTCACACTCAAGCATCTTGTGTGGACACATTGTTTGGGGATGAGCAATGTATTTAGATGACATGCACTAAGATCTCATCTCCATCACTTATTGCTCTATCTAAATCTGGTGTTGCTTCATCCATGACTTCTAATGATTTAGTGCAGCAAGAACTTCATTATCTTCTAGATAAAGCTACCTAGGATGAGTACTTGACAGACATTGCAAGTTTATTTTGTGAGTCCCATCTTATAGATTTGGAGGATGCCATTGAGGACATGCATATCCTCTTTGATGATAATTCCATCAAGTTATTGTTGTCACATCTTCATGTTTGAATCATGTTCTACTTCTATTTCCACTAGGTTCTAGATTGTCACATTCTTCAATTAGGCCTAGGACTCTTGATTTGATTGTGACACCTCTCGGCATCAACATGGCAACACCTGAGCATCTTTCAAAGACATGATTAATCATGTTTTTTTACCTCATATTTATTTCAAGAATGGAAAGGCATCTTGCATACATCTTGGGCCTTGTTTCTTCCTAAGGGAACAAATGTTGTTCAGTGGTTTTGGATCATATCCAGCATTCATTATCGAGCATCCACCATCAATGAAGGAGATTACACATTTGAGGGGGGCTACATAGTCTCTCTTCTTCTCTCTTAGGGGGGGGGGCTTTTTCCTCACATGGTTTGTTTTCCTTCTCATACCTTAGAGAGCATCCTTTGTTTTCACTCTTTTAGAGAGGGGTTTTTTCCTATAGGTTTTTCTCCTTTTCTCTACATGTGAGAGATTCATTTGTACATGGATACCTAATAGGTTCTAGTGGCCAAGACCCATTTCTCATTTCTCATTTCTCCTAAGTTGCACTTATGGGGGGTGTTGGTGTAATATTTTATTCACCTTGGATATATTATATATCCTAAGTGTTATATTGCACCTATGTAATAAGTTTACCTAGGATAATATGAATATTTAATTATTCTCACCTAAGTAGCTAATAATAACATGTGTACACCTTGACTTGAGGTACACAAATGCCACCACTATCTCATCAACCCTTGATTGATGGTAGTTAGGTTCCACCTCTATTCAGTCAAGGGCACCTCTATCTTAGTTAGGTTGAATGAACTGATCCATTGATTGGTAGTTCAAACCTTGACTTCTTAGTTAGGTTGATTTAACTCACCTCTTGATTGAGAGTGACTGAGAGTTAACTCATACCTCTTGGGCATGTCATCTCCTTGATTCATGCATCCAAGAGGCCTATATATATGTATGTTGCTCATTATAATGTTTCTCATAATATAGAATATAAAATAGAAATTATTTTGTTCATCTAGAATTATGATTATATTGTAGGCATTTGGTCTTGGGTAGGTTTGTTGATCATAAAAATTCTAACACTTACATGTTGTAAAGAATCAACTATTATTGGACTATCTTTGCAAAGCATCTTATGACTATTTGTAAGAAGGTGTAAGAGGCTATTTTTTAGCTTCTCATTGACTATTCCCAAGGTAGGCATTGGGATTTACATATCTTGGGCACCATATGCTTGTAAGAGGGTTATGGCAACTATAAAAGGCTAATAATAACCTGTTGACTAGATTCCCCAAATATGGCATTGGATTTTTCCATGTTAGGCATCACATTCTATGTGCTCTTCTGTGGCTTGTTTTTTTCTATTTAATAGAACCTTGAGGAGTGTAGATTATGAGTTGAGAGTTCACAGGCACACAGGTGCAGTCAAATTATCTATACAAGATTGAAGTGAATGTATTATAATCTATTTTGAAGATAATACAACTTGACCTCTTTTTTGGTGGATTTTTTTTATTCAAAAGAGTTTTCTCCTTGTAAAGACTATGTTGTGATATTCTTATGTGTTTATTCATTTCCTTCTTGTTGATTTTACATGCTTTATTCTCCATTTGGCATTTTACAAATTAAAATTTAGATTTATAATATAATTTGAGATTTCTATATTGTAGTGGTTTGCCTTCATTTCTAACATTTGGTATTAGAGCCTAGACGGTTTTCAAATTTTAGATTTATATATTATAGTTGTAAGATTTGGCTATGGAGATAGCCACCCAAGATCTAGAGGCCTAATGGAAAGCACAGATGAATGAGAGGATCAATATGACAAGAATAAATCGTATTCCTATCAAAGAATGCAAATACAACAATATATAACCATATACAACCATCATAATATGATATGACATACCTTGCTTATAAAAGCAAGGTTGAGATGTAGGATGTTGTAGTCATATGACAAGTGTCTTAATCCTATGATATGAGACAACTAGAGGATAAGATGCCAACTAGTTGATAAGATCACATATGTAGGATAAGACAACTATCAACATCTAAAAACAACTAGAAACAACTAGAATGCTTCCTAAGTCAACTTAACATGTGAACATGTGTGAATAAGTCTAACTAATAAATAGTTAGATAATGTACCTTATTCACACTACAAGGGGAAACTATCTATAGGAAATACCCATGTTCACACTAACAACCCCCCATAAGTGCAACAAAGTAGACAAATGCAAATGATGCAATGATGGATGGGTTTTGGATACAAGTCCATGTTAGGTACCCATTTACAAACAAATCTCAAGTGGAGTAAAGGAGAAAACCTCATGGGAAAACTCCTCTCCAAAAGTGAGAATGCAAGAAGTGTGGAAAGGTGGATTCAACATGAATAATGTGCTACCAATTCCAACACATATATACAATGAATAATCCCCCCAGAAGAGAGGAAAAGAAGAGAGACCAAGTAGCCCCCCCCACCCCCAATGTAGAATCTCCTGCACTGATGGTAGATACTCGACAATGAATGTTGAAGATGATCCAAGATCACCGAACAACATTCCTCCCCTTAGGAAGAAACAAGACCAAGAATGTATGCAGGATTTCTTCTCATTCCTAAAAGGAATATGAAGGAAGAAAACTTAGAATGTATGAAGTTTCAGAACTTTGCTCAGGTGTCGCCATGTCAATTTTGAAAGATGCCACTATCCAATTAGAAGTCCTAGGCCTACTTGAAGAAGGTGACAATCTAGGATCTAGTGGAAACAGTTGTAGAACATGATCCAAAGACAAAGAAGATGACTCTGAATGCTACTCAAGGTACTCCAACTCATTGCCAAACTATGACAAGTGAAGAGGAGAGGAAGAAACAAGAGGGTATGAAGGTCCCCTCATCACATCTAAAGATGATGCAACTCCATGAGAGTCAACATCGAAGAGGAGATGAATTTCTTCAATAGTGTCCTCCAAGTCTACAAGATGGGACTCGCAAAACAAACCTACAATACATGTCAAGTACTCATCCCAAGTATCTGAATCTAGAAGACTATGAATGTCCTACTACACTGAATCATTGGAAACCATGGATGAAGAAATACAAGTCTCATCAGAAGCAACAAGAGATGAAGGAGGAGATGGAATGTTAGCACATGTCTCTAGAACCTCAGTCAATGAAAGAACACCAAGATTCAAATGACCATACTGCATCTCCTCAAAAGTGTCCACATGAGTGTGAACCTCAGTTGAAGGAACAATAGGAGAAAAATGTGAGAAGGTGTACACTCAAGATTGATGATCTACCTCCCCAACTACAACAATATCTCTGCTATGCAAATCCTGAATAATCACAGAATCATGTGTGAACTAAACACTCTTTCCTGCTCCATGTGTAATCTGATAGATAGAAAGGCTATTGGTTGATAATGAAGGTACACAAAGGACATCATTGAATGATCCTTCGTCAAGTCAATTGATCCTTTCCCACAAACACTCATAGATGTGTTGGTCATCAGGATATGTGGTGATGAACAAGTTGCATATGAAGAGAACATACTATGTGATGAAGGCATATGATGTGAAGCTCCAAAATCAAGGATCCATTTCCCTGACTCAGAATCTACAACTACAGTAAGTGCTTGCCCCTTTTCTTTCTCTGACTTTGAAGATGAAGAAGAAGATGAACCCCCTAAAGATGAATTCATTTGAACCTTCTTTAGTTGATGTTGCAAATCATCAATATATTCTTTATATAGCATTTGTGTTCATCATGCTCCAATTTCCTGCAATATGCACACTTAGGCTTCTCTTTCTTAGATGATTCCCCTTTGGAGGGAGAGGATTTTGAAACTATATATGGCTTGTTCTTTTTTCTTTTTTGTTTCTTTTCAGGATTCCCTGATTCTTTTTGTACCTTAAGTTCACTAGCCACAAATTCTTGTGACCTAGAAGACTTTATGATGCCCATTTGAATTATCTTTGCTTCCTCTTGTATTAGAAGATTTGAAATTGCATCAAAAGTAGGCTCAACATATGTAGCTCCCATGGAAACCCATTGAGTATGAAAGCTAGAAACAAATACCGAATACTCGGGACCAAGCTTGGATAACACATTTTGAATCAATTGTAAATCCTCCTTATTAATCTTGAAATCCTTTAGTTGTGTTCTTAATTGCTTAATATTAGAGATATACTTTTGGATTTTGTCAAACTCCTTACGATCAAGATTCATCAAATCATTCTGAATATGATATCCTTTAATCTTATCAGTTTTACCATACATTTTTTCAAGAATCTCCCAAGCCTCCCTAGGTGTTTTACATGATTCAAGATGAAATTGTAAATCAAAGGAGACTAATGAACAAATGTGTCCAAGAGTTTTCTGATGATTCATCTCTCATACTACCTTTGCATTCACATCAGTAGGTTCAACAATAGATTCATCTACATATCTAGTACAACCTTTTTGCCTTAGATAATTCCATACTGATTGTTTCTATGATGCATAATTATATGGAGTTAGGAGTTCAATTTGATATTTCCCCATTGTAAGAACACACAACCAAGAACTGAAAGCAATCAACCACTACAAGATCACCCCCCAAATTCACTTAATCAATGATCGCCCTAGAAAAATATGAGCTTAGCACTTTATACTTAGTCTGATTACAATTGCCACAAGCCAAAACAAAAAGGTGGTCATTTGATTTTGGTACACGCAAATGCCAAAATTATTCTATAATTGAAAGTATAATTTATGAGTAAAACTAGACCAAAATAATTATAGTTCTAAGAAGTACTAAAAAAAAATATAGACTTTTAAAAAAAAATTCACTAGAAAATGTTACCATATGACCCCAAATGGAGCCCTGGAAGGTCTAAAAATGAGAATTGCTCATCAATAGCAACGAAAATCTGAAACTTCTAGAAAATCCAAACACCAAAATTAAAATTCATCTGCACAATTATGAAACCTACAAAATTTTGGCCCAAATTTTTTTTAAAAAATGCTCGAAAGAAGGAGCAAAAATGAGCAAGATATGAACCTTTGAAGATTAGATATTAAACTAAAAACTCCATTAGAGAGGGGGCAGGTTAGAGGAGGGAAAAAAGATGACTTCATGCTAATGTCAGTAGGTCGAAAATGGAATATGCTCTTGGTTTGCTGGAATATTCTCTGGGATTGAGAAAATTGCATGTGAAAATCAAAACCGCCAAATCAAAAGGTAAAACTGCCCTACAGAGGGCGCTAGTGGTTTCAAGGTGAATCTTTGTTGAATATTCTCTTATGAGTGGTTTTCAAGCTGAAAATTTATTTTAATTTATATAAAAAAAATTGTTTTTTCATTTAAGGCCACAAGGACCAATAGCGGGTCTTGTAGAGGGATCAACCCCTCCATGTAGGCCTATGGGGTTGCAGGGGCCCAAGCCCTATGGGCTCCCTGCGAGGCCCACCTACGAGTAGGTACAGGCCTAAAAGACATGCGCATGTTAGGTACTTTGTGCCTTTTTTAATATTTTTTATTGAAAAGAAACTTCGTAAAAATATATAGAAGAATTTCAAACCTTTAGACTTATTAAAAACTAGAAAATTATTAATTATTAATTACCTGTTGGATCTTGCATGCACCTCCCAACTTCAAACCCTCATAGATTTTGCCTGCAATGTCCAATTTGGACAAATCAAAAGGCTAAATTGACTATCTTGGACCTCCTGATCTCAATGGTGAGGTTATATTTGCACCAACAAGCTCCAAAATGAACCTGCAATACAAAGTCACAAAAAGGAAGCCCTCCCAAATCTAGTATTTCTAACAAATTTTTCTGATTCTCAAGGTCATCATGTTATGCAAGAGAAGAGCATACTCAATTTTTCGATATCTACCATGATTTACATTCAAGATCTCTCAAAAGACTAACCAAAGACACTCTACATGCTCTCATACCATGTAAGATTTGGCTATGGAGATAGCCACCCAAGATCTAGAGGCCTAATGGAAAGCACAAAGGAAGGAGAAGATCAATATGACAAGAATAAATTGTATTCCTATCAAAGAATGCAAATACAACAATATATAACCATATACAACCATCACAATATGATATGACATACCTTGCTTATAAAGGCAAGGTTGAGATGTAGGATGTTGTAGTCATATATCAAGTGTCTTAATCCTATGACATGAGACAACTAGAGGATAAGATGCCAACTAGTTGATAAAATCACATGTGTAGGATAAGACAACTATCAACATCTAGAAACAACTAGAAATAGCTAGAATACTTCCTAAGTCAACTTAACATGTGAACATGTGTGAATAAGTCTAACTAATAAATAGTTAGATAATGTGCCTTATCCACACTACAAGGGGAAACTAGATAGGAAATACCCCTTTTCACACTAACAATAGTGTTTACATTAGATATATTGATGATCATATATTAATTGTTGCCTTGTATGTGGATGACATGTTTTTTAGTAGCACCAAGGGCATGATTAGTGAGATGAAACCTCAACCTTCAAGTACATATTGGGAATATTATCAAGAGAGATTGAGATAATAGAAAGCTTTGGTTGTCACAAAGTAAGCATGTGAATACTATTTTGCAAAGATTTAATATGCAAGACTGTAAGCTAGTTAGAATTCCTTTACCAGTTGGCACTAATCTTACTTTAGATACGTGTCCCAAGTGTGAAGATCATTTTGAGGATATTTCTAATGTGTCATATGCTAGTGTAGTAGGAAGTTTGATGTATGCAATGGTTTGCACTAGGCCAGATATTGTCCACATAGTGGAAGTATTGAGCAGGTTTATGTCTAGCCCCAGTAGAGAGCATTAGAATTATGTGAAGAGGCTGTTAAGATATTTGTGGGATAGTTTTGATTATTGTTTGGTTTATTTTGGTACTAATAGTGAGGATAATACATTAGACATATAGGATTTTGTTGATCCAAATTGGGCAGGTGACTTGGATAGGTGAAGGTTTACTAGTGGGTATGTATTTGCTTTATTTAGAGGAGCTACGAGTTGGATGAGTAAGAGGTAGTCCATGGTTACTTTATCCACCACTAAAGTAGAGTATATGGTTTATACAAATGTCTATAAGAAGGCAACTTAGTTACAAAGGTTGTGTATAGGTATTGGTTTTGATTGCAGAACAATTCATATTTTTTTTGATAGCCAAAGTGTAATCTTTTTAGCAAAGAATCCTATGTATCATGCTAGGACTAATCATTTGGATGTTTAGTATCACTTTGTTTAGGAAATAGTTGCAAATGGGTAGATTGAGTTGAATAAGGTTGACACTTGGCAAAATGTTGTAGATTATCTGACCAAGCCTGTGAGCACATAAAAGTTTACTTAGTGCAGGGAAGCTATGGGTCTCATATCTTGTACTTAGTTGATTTATATTTTCTGATGGATGCATTTACAATGTATGGTGTCAAGTGGGAGAATGTTGGGATTAAAGTACCATCAACTTTGTAAATCTTATGTCATTTAATTACTCCTAATATTGTTTTGTAAATGCATTCATAAGGGATGATTGATCCATTGATAGAATTAAATATATTTTGGGTGTCATATGCTTGTAAGAGGTTTATGACAACTGTAAGAGGCTAATTATATCTTGTTGACTATATTCCATAGATATGACATTGGATTTTTCTCGTGTTGGGTGCCACATTCTATACGCTCTTCTATAGATTGTTTTCTCTATTTAATAGAAGTTTCAAGAGTGTTAATTATTAGTTAAGAGTTCACAAGTACACAGGTGCAGTCAAATTGGATGCAGGATTGAAGGAAGTAAATGTAATGTAATCTTTTTTGAATATAATACAACTTGACCTTTTTCTTGGTGGATTTTATCCAAAAGGGTTCTCTCCACATAAACATTGTATTGTGAGATTCTTATGTGTTTGTTGATTTCCTTGTTGCTAATTTTGCATGCTTTAATCTCCATTTGGCATTTTACAAATTAAATTTTAGATTTGCAATATGATTTCAGATTTCTAACATATTTCAAATACCCTCAGGATTGATTTATTACCAACTTAGGCACTCATGCCACACAGACCACCAAAATAGAAAACAAAGGAACCAAACACTTGACTTGAAGAGCATAAATCATACATGACCTATATACATGTCCCAATTTATTTTCTACACACAAGAGCATATTTTGGTGCCATTAATTTATAAAAATTCATCAAAAAATAATAGGCAAACAACTACTACCATCTTGGGTATACACAACAACTCATGCACATACATAGAGAGAATCTTAATGCATGTTGTGGGGTCTAAATGAGCAACTAAAATCACTCCTCATATGTTATGTACTAGATAAATAACTCCCTTGAACTTATGTAAATATCCCTAAGTAGAAAAGGAGAGTAAGACTTGTAATACAAGATGCCACAAATCTAACTCCCTCACTTAGTTGGACTATAGAAGAATAGAAGAGTCCACAACACACCAAATTTGAAAGCCTTTAAAAATTAGATATGAGCCCCCACTAAAAATTTGGCTTATATTAAATATTTTGGATTTGTTAGACATTAGAATGTTTGAGGTGCACAAAATGGATGAGAATCCTTAGCCCGAACACTTATATTTATTTTGGGTCCATGATGTATAATGAATTAACTTGTAGACATAAAACACATTTGATCTCAAATTTGACTTTGTCATTTAATTTGAATGGATAAGTACAAATAGGTCCAACAACAAAGAGCATAAAACCCATGGACGTGAGCAACCAAATGAAACATGGTTAATATTGAGCTCAAGTCCCAAAAATAATGCTACCTAGACTTAACATGAATAACCACACCAAACATTGTTTTTGGACTTTATCCTCCTACAAGTCATTACAATTAATATGGTTTTGGGGGTTTGTAACAAGCCATCCAAAACAATACTATTTAAACAAGTAATATACTTGAAATTATCCCAAAAGTGATATAGATTTGAAAACATATATATTTCATAATTCCTAATATAGATGTCAATCTTACATTAGTTCATAGAACACCATGATTCAACTTCACAAGTAAAATAATAAGATACAAATCTAGATTAGGATTAATGTCCTATCAATCCACTAGTGTACATCAGTTATACATATCTTGACTTCATAAATTATTACAGATAGTGATACAATGTTCATGGTCATCCTGACTAAGTGTAAGTGATGCAAGAGCATCTGGGTCCCCATTCAATCCCACATCAACCAAAAAAAAATTGTAATTTATGTTTTTAGTTTTTCATTTCATTTTTGGTGTGTAAGTTGTCTTGTGGCTTCATGACAACTTACTACTTAAAGGATGCTACAAAAAGTTTGTTAGTTGGAAAAGGGTTTCAAAATTGAAATCTAGCTTCAAGATTTCTTCATGTTGTTTCAGACATAATCTTGTTGTTACATGTTAGTTTCAGGTGTTTAAAAATGGTTGCATCAAAGTGTGTCAAAAACTATGTAATTTTTCTACTGCAACTATATAGTTTCTATTACAAGGATTGTTTATTTTTGTTAGAGAAATTTTGTATGCTACCAATCAAGGAATGATTGTGTATTATTTTACAATTTATATACCTTGGGGTTTCTATAGATCAGGTTTAATGTGTTTTATGCTACTTCAAAACTGGCATCAGGGACTGCATATTTTTGCTTCAAGAACAGCCAAATTTTCTACTACAAAACCTACACATTAAAAAATGTTACTACATAAGGACCGTGTGAGCATTATTTTACAATATTCAATACTTAAGGAAGAATTATGATCCTTGATGTTGCTACAGATCAATTTTAATGGTGTTCATAAGTTGTTTTTGTTAGTGTAGGTTTTTATTTCCTAGTTGGGTTATTTATTTTTCCATATATTCCTTGGTTTTTCCTACACTTCTATTAATCTCGCTTAGGTTAATAAAGCATGTCTTATTAGGTGAGTGGTTACGAGGTGCCACCTTCCTACATGTGAGCATCCATTAGCTATCTTGGGAAGATACTTTGCTATCTTTAGTCTGATAGATGGTTGCTCCTCATTGGTCGGTGTTGCCACCTACTCCCTCTCCCTGGTCTTTATAAGCATGCTACCTGGCTTGTATTTTGTATCTTTTGCTTTTGCATCCTCTTAATGCTATTTTGCTTCTAGCATTTGCATTACTCTCTTGGAGACTAACTCTGTGTTGCTATTTTGATTTCGTATCATTTGCATTCATAGTTTAGATATCTTCATTTGCACTAGTTTTCTGGGTCAATAATATTTTCAGATTCTAACATGGTATCAGAGCTATTCTATGTGCAAGAGTAGATTTTAGCTTCCATATTTGAGAGATTCAAGGGGGCTAATAAATCTTTTACATATTTTTAAAAAACCCAATATGCTCTTCTCTTGCATCTTCAAATGATCTTGAGAATCAGAAAAGTTTGACGGAAACTTTTTTAATCTCTGGGGTTTGCACATGTGTTTTATGAAATCTGGGTGATTACAGCATTTCTAGTTATACTAGAAGCATTTTTGGCTATCCCAATGCATCCATAAGGCTTGAGAAATTCAGATTTGGTTTTTGTGTCACTGAAATCAAAGATCGTCATACACAGTTGTGGAACTAGGGTTTCAAGCTCAAATCTAACAACCAGCTTGCATATTTGGTGTTTTTAATCAATATTGCAGGTTCCATCATGCCATTGCTTGTCTTAGGTAGTTGATTCAGCCTTTGCTGCCATTTTTTGGTTATTGGGGTCATTTTTTGTACCTAAAGGCATTTTGTTTACACTAGATGCACATCTTCTGTACATCAGCAAGAAAATGCCTTCTGGGTTTTATTCGCAGCATAGAAAAACCATCTGGAAATTGCATATTCTTAGTTGTAATACTGCATAGTTTTTGTTTTAGGAACTTCAGAGGATCATAACTTTCACATACGACCTCGTATTGAGGTGATTCTTTTTTTGAAAGTGCATGATTTTTCGAGTAGATTACAGTGGTGCTGTTTATTTTTCTGGGTATTGTGCCAAAGTTGTATTTTCAACATATGCTCTTCTTGAGGGTTTTATAATGCATTGAAATCAAGACCACTTAGTATTTCTTGCTATTGGAAGTTGTAAACACACTAATATAAAGTGCCAAATCATATTTTCTTGGGCGGTTCTTTGATTGAGTGGAAAGGGGGGGTTGTCTTGGTTGTGTTCTCTTCTTTTCAGAATTTCTTCTTTGCATTTCTTCATCATGGATCAAACAAATGTGCCCATCCTAACTCCATACAATTACTTTGAGTGGAAATCACGCATGACAATTCACTTAAGGAAAGATGGATTAAATAGGATAACTATGGGACTTGAAACTAAACCTGCTAAAGATGAAGATAAGCCTAAGTGGTTTAACAAATGTAATGAGGCATATGGAACATTGTGTTTGTCTATTTCTCTTGATTTTCTCTTTCACATTGAGTCTTTGAATTCACCAAATCAAATCTGGACAAAGCTAGAAACACTATTTGGCACACAAGATTCAATGAGGGGTCATATGTTAGAAAATGAACTAATTAGTTTAAGTCCAGGCAATTTCAACACAATCCGAGATTTCTTCACTAAATTGAAATCACTAAGGCTACAGTTAAAACAATGTGGAATTGAAAAGAAAGATGAACAACTTATTCTTAGTATTCTCTCTAAGCTAAGTTTAGAATATTTTGTGTTTGTTTCTACCTTCTATGCTACTAAGGGTGCACTTGGTACTCAATTCACCATGCCATCTTTAGATGATTTTGCTGTCAATCTCACTCAAGAACAGGATAAGCTAATCTAGATGGGCACTCTTAAGTCCTCTAAGTCACATGCCTTGGCTACCAACCAAGGCACAAAAGAACAAAAAGGACAAAGTAGTAACAACAATAGTAAGGATAAGAAACATAAGAATAGCAAGGAGAAGAAGGATCAGATAATGGTTGCTTCAAAAGCAACTAATGAGACCCAATCTTCCAAGGGCGACAAGCCTAAGAAAGAGAGGGTCCAATCTACCTATTGTAAAAGACCCGGTCATGATGAACATAAATGTCTGAAGAAACAAATTGATCACTTGACACACATTCTTGAGAAGAATAATATCAATGTTCCTGAGTCTATGAAACAAAGTTCTAATGAGGGGTCTAACAAGGCAAAAGAAAATAGCAAGGGGAAAGGAAAGGGCAAGGCCCTTGTTGCAGTTGCTTCTTCACCATCCACTTGGGTTCTTGATTCAGGTGCTTCACACCACATGGCTTCATCTAAGGAAGAAATTGCATCTTTGGAGCCGTGTACTATGTCATCTATTTTGATGGGTGATGACACTCTTATTGAGGTGTGTGGGAGAGGGTCTGTTGATGAGGGGGATGGCACATTCCATGATGTTCTTTGTGTGCCCTCATTATCAACTAATCTCCTATCGGTATACCAGATCACTCACATAGGTTCAGGCAAGCGGGTTGAGTTCACTCCTGATTCAGTGGAGATTCATGAGTTGTACAGTGGTTCTATAGTTGTAGTTGGGAGAGCAGATCATCAGTCACGGATCTATCTATTTTCTCACTTTGTTCCTAATCCTCCCTCGACTGTTTTGCTCACTCATTCTGATGATGTGAGAAGATTATGGCATGATCAGTTTGGCCATCTTAACTTCTGCTACTTGCAGTAGCTCAACCAGCAGAGCATGGTCACAGGGTTGCCTTCAATTCAGTTTTCAAGTGGTGTTTGCCAAGGTTGCATTCTTGGTAAGTATCCTAAGGAAAAGTTTGACAAAGGTAAGGCATGGAGAGCTTCATAGATACTAGAGTTAGTTCATAGTGATCTAGCTGGTCCATTTCAGCATCCTTCTTTCAGTAGGGCTAGATATGTCCTCACATTCATTGATGACTTTTCTTGATATACTTGTGTGTACTTTCTCAAATAGAAGTCAAAGGTATTTGATCATTTTAAGGACTTCAAAACTTTTGTAGAGAAGCAATCTAGGAAAGCCATCAAATTTTTACACACTGACAATGGTGGTGAGTATGTCAACCATCGATTTGAGAGGTTTTGCACTTCAAAAGGGATTGATTTGCAGCATTCAGTTCCATACAATCCTCAGCAGAATGGTGTTGCAGAACGGAATAATAGGTCCTTAAAGGAAATGGTGAACTGCATGATTCACTCTAGATCTCTTGCACCACAATATTGGGTAGAGGCCATTTGTGCTTGTTATATCCAGAACCATGTTCCTCACTGAGCCTTGAAGGGAGTCACTCCTTTTGAAGCTTGGAGCGGTCAGAAACCATCAGTTAAGCACTTTCAAGTTTTTGGTTATCCTGCATGGGCCCACATTCCTGTAGAGAAATGCAAGGCCTTGGATCCGCAGAGCAGACCTTGCATATTTGTAGGTTATCCTGATGGTGTGAACAGTTATAGTTGCTTCACCCTACTACACATGAGTTGTTCATTGAAAGGAGTGTCCAGTTTGAGGAGGGCTCTTCAGGCTCACTTTCTATCACTTCTCCAACTCCTACTTTGACATTGGAGTCACTTGGGATACATGACAGATCTTCTGATGAGTCAGATTCACCTGAGCAATCTTCTATCTCCACTTCTGATGCAGAGAGCGATTCAGAGGACTCACCTCCTTCCTCTCCTAGTCATCATTCAGAGGTTGATGATTCTCGTCTAGATTCTCCATCTTCCAGTCCACTTTAGGCTAGACAGGCCTTGCAGTCTGCAGGTGATTGGGTTGGGGATCCATCAAACACCGGACTCATTCATAGTTCTAGGATGCTCCACATGTCTTCATTGCTACTGCCTCAAATCCACAGTCTTTTCATGAGGCTTCTAGTATTCTTGAGTGGGATACAGCTATGCAGGAGGAGTATAGTTCCTTGATGAGGAACCACACTTGGGATCTTGTCCCTCTTCCTAAGGGAAGAAAACTTGTTCGATGTAAGTGGATCTATCAAACAAAATTTACAACAGATGGGTCGGTTGACAAGCATAAGGCTCACTTGGTCGCCAAAGGATTCTCCTAGGTTCCTGGGATTGACTACTCTGAGACTTTTGTACCAGTTGCCCAAATGAATTCCATCCAACTTATTCTTTCCATTGCTGCAACCAATAGTTGGGAAGTACACCAGATAGATGTGAAGAGTGCTTTTCTTCACGGTGACCTTTAGGAGGAGATCTACATGGAGCAGCCACAGGGGTTCATTCAAGATTCTTCACTTGTGTGCCAACTTCGGAAGTCTCTCTATGGCCTCAAATAGGCTCCTCGGGCCTGGTATGCCAAGATGGACTCCTTCCTTCTATCAGTTGGGTTCACTTGGTGTCAATCTGATCCCAATGTCTACATTTTGCAGCAAGATGATTCACTCCTATTTCTAGTTTTGTATGTTGATGACTTGCTGATCACAGGGAGTTCTTCATCCACCATTGGGGCTATCAAAACTACCCTTCATGATAGGTTTTTGATGATTGACTTGGGCTTGTTGCATTACTTCCTCAGGATTGAGATCTTTCAGTCTTCTTCTGGGATCACCATCACACAGTCCAAGTATGCTCTAGATTTGCTCTCAAGGTTTCATATGGCTGACTGTAAGCCTGCTCCGACTCCCTTTCTTTCTAGAGTCAAAATTGAGGCTCAGTGTTCTTCTCCACTTGTTGATGGCACTTTGTACCGACAGCTTATTGGAAGTCTCATTTATCTGACTCATACAAGACCTGACATTTCATATGCTATAGGCATGATCTCTCGATTCATGTAGAAGCCTCATGAGCTGCACTAGAAGGCAGCCAAGCGAATCCTTCACTACATTCAGGGTACTCACAATTTTGGGATTCACTATGCAACGGGCATTGAACTTGACTTGGTGGGCTACACAGATTCAGATTGGGTGGGTGATTCTCAAGATTGCAAGTCTACTTCAGGTTATGGCTTCTCACTTGGTTCAGGTCTTGTTTGTTGGTCGAGTAAGAAGTAGTCTGCTATTGCTCTATCTTCTACTGAGGCTGAGTATCAGGGGGTTGTGAATGTCACCACTGAGGCCATTTGGCTTCAAAATCTTCTCACTGAGTTTGGTATCCAGTGTTGGCAAGAGACACTATATGGATTCATGGTTGTTGTCATTGATGGCAACAAAGGTCATCCCACATATCCGCAAGTCATGGTGTGCCTCTACCGAAAGTTAGGATGAAGAACTGTTATGGTCCGGTGAACAAGAACAGAGCATGTGGCAAGGTCTGACAGATTGGTCCGGACCTCTCAGAGGAAGTGTCTTGGTGCAGTGCAGATTTGGGGAAGTCAAGAGGACTACCTTGAGTAGTATATTCCAAGGATTTAGCCTCCGGTGATGGACAAAGAAAAAGATATGAATAGCTGAGTACCGGATTCCTGAAAGACAATGAGAACAGAAGGAAGAACTGACTAACAGAGCATCAGAATCTTTTCCGGATATGTTACTGTTGATGGTAAAGGTTGTGAAGGCATGAATCATGTTTGGCCAACATGATTAATGATATCTACAAGTATATGCTTGATCCACATTGCTTGGTGAGCAAGGATTCAGCTGACAGAACAGAGCTTGTAAGAAACCAGACTGTTCCGGATGCCGACTAGAAAGGTGATGAAATTACTTGTGCGGATATATATAGAGGATGGATTTAGTTGTGAAAGGTGTGATTGTGTGATAGTGTATGCAAATAAGTACAGATCAGAGCAGAAGTAGTAAGAAAGATCCGGTATGTGAAAAGATAGCAGAATAAAGAATAGAGGAAAGATGAAGTGCAGCAGATCAGTGTACTGAGCCTAACCGGAACTGAACCCTAGCATATGTAGGTGCTTCCAATCAGTTCAAGTATTGTATAACATTCTTTGTAGACAGTGTGTCTCCTTGTAGGCAGTGGGCCTCTTTGTGAGCAGTGTGCTCGGGCAGTGAGCCCTAATTGGCAAGTGCCATTTTTGTAACTCCTTATTCTTCTAACAGAGAATAATCTTTGGGTTAATCACCCTGTGGTTTTCTCCCTTAACCGAGTTTCCACGTCAAAAATACTGTGTCATGTGTTTCTCATTTCATGATAATGTTTGTTTGTTTAACTCAATGCTGCTTTGCTTAATAAGAAAGTTCAAAAGAAGAAACAATTAGGATAACTGATTCACCCCCCCCTCTCAGTTATCAACAATTGGTATCAGAGCAAGGTTCCTCCTAATAGAGCCTAACAGCTTGAGGAAGATCTGGGAATTCAAATGGATGCATATGGTTTAAGGGAGCAACTCAAGATTGCCCTTGAGGATCTTGAACAATCAAATTCTGAAGTCAATGAATTAAAGGAAAGACTCAAACAGGCTGATGAATTCATGAGAGAACTAAAAGACAAATTAAGTCTCTCTATGAAAAAGAGAAAGGAGCTGCTCCAACAATTGGCAAGCCAAACTGAAGAAAGCAATACTAATGAAGAATTGACTGAGAAAACCAAGTTATGTGAAAAGTTATCAAAAGAAGTCATTATGTTAAGACATGAAATGGAATCAGGAACTATAAAGTTTACTCAAGAGATTGAAGAAAAAAGAAAAGCTGAAGACAATCTAAGACAATCTCTTAAAGAGAAATCAGAAGAATGCCACCAGATGGACAGGATTATCAGACATCTTGAATCTGATCTTGAAGATGCCAAAGATAATGAAGAAAAACTTGAGAATCAAATTGTCTCTCTCAAAAGAGATCTTCAAACAGCAAATGAATATAAAGATAAATTCAAGATAAGTTCTGCCCAACTTGAAGTACTTCTTGCAAGTCAAAAGAAGATAGATGACAAGTACGGTTTGGGATATGAGAAAGGAGAAAGCTTCGGATCCAGTCAAAAGAATTTTAGATCAGAAAATCCAAGGAATAGGCCTGAAAGACCTCTGGTAAGATAGCCCAATGCTCAAAGATATCCATCTTTCAATGGATACTGCCACAGCTGCAATCACTTTGGTCACAAAGCTAATCAGTGCAGAAAAAGAATGAATCAAACTAATCCATCCTTCTCTGGACAGTGCTTTAACTGCAAAAGGTATGGACACAAGTCTCATGAATGCAGAAATATGCAAGTAAACAAATCATTCAAAGGTAGATGCTTTACATGCAATAGAGTAGGTCATATGGCTAATCAATGCAGATCAAGAGGTTATCAGTCAAATATGCAAAGAAATGTTATTTGCCAAATCTATAATAGGTCCGGTCATAATGCTAAAGTCTGCAGAAGCAAGAATCAGGACAAAAGAGGTCCGGTGTATAATCAGAATCAAGACAAGGGTAAACAAAAGATGAATGCGGATGAAGTTAGGAATCAGATGAGCAAGATTTGGGTAAAGAAAAGTTCAGAGAATACAGAAACTGGATCCACACCAGATTCTGGTGCTGATATTCCTTCTGAAAATTAAAAAGTGAGCTCTAGCTCAGGGGGAGACTCAAAGAAAATCCTGTTCCCCCAGCCAATCAAGTGATGCTGGATATGACACAAGATGCGGAGTAAAGGGTTTGAAGATATAAGTCCTGAGATGATCCAGACAAGATTTCAGAGGTCCGCATGAAGATGTAAAGAAGTTGTGATCGATCAAGTAAGACCTGTTCCGGGAGATGCTCCGGAATGACAGAGGACTACAAAAGGGTCCGGAGAGATCCGGAAGTACATTATTTTACTCTGCGGACTAGACAGAACGTTTGGGATGTTCTTGTAATATGTCACCTTGATTTATTCATGATTGAAAGATCCGTATGATGTTCATAGATCAGGACTGATCTGGGATACTCCAAGCTATCCGGATAAGGCAAACCGGAATAATATAGGTGGAGCATTTATTGCGAAATGATATAAGGGATTTCTCAACCATCACTTGATCATTCCACATCCAAGAAGAAGCAAAAAGCGGAGCTCTGCAACAAAATTCATCAAGTTCACCGAAGATCTCCTGCCGAAGTCATTACATACAGAAATCAATCCAGCCACTCCGTGTAACCGAAGACACAAAAGGTATTTTTCACCTCCGATATCTTGCTACAAATCTTTTGAAGAAATGGCTACTCAAAATATATTAAAAATCTCAGACAGGCCCCGACCTGAATTTAAGAAACATCCATACAAGTCATTGGAGGTAGATCCACTAGGAGCCTTCTCTAGTGTTCCACATGGTGTATTACATACGGAAGACATTAGGGTTTACATCCATGCGAATTTTGAAGACTTTGGAGAATCAAAACTGATGGATATCTATCACAAACAATTGATAGATGACTCCTTCGAGATCAAACCTCAGTACAAAGCCATCCGGGACAAACACTTTGCACAGTGCATTCATTTCCCCTGTTTTGAAGAAGATGAATGGGTCCGGTATGTACTAAGTAGAGTACATGACAACTTCCTATGGTTGAACAAGCCCTTCAAGATCACCAAAGATGCAATTAGGGCTGTAACCGGTCTGCACTCATCTAGTGGATTACCTGTTCTCAAGTCTGTCAAAAATCAGACAGTTAGTGATGCAACCGGATCCAAGTTTGACAAGAGAGCTATGACAGTTGATGACATCACTGAACCGGATGTCAAATTTGCATCTATGATAATTGGTTACAAAATCTATCACTCCAGTAGGGAAAATTCAGTACCGGGAACTGCAATCTACACAGCTTATCAAATGTTAAAGGAGAATGCAGACTATGACTTGTGTGAGCTTCTTGTAAACCAACTTTTTGAAAATCTGCAGAAGATTAAGAAGGACAAGAAAAACTCCTTCAAGTATGGCAATCTGATCCTTTGTCTCTTCTTTTACTACATGAATGAGCTTCCCGGATCCAGTGGATGGATATGGCAGAATGACAGACCGGTTGCCATCCAAATCAGAGACTATTTGCATGGACTTGGGGATGCTAAAGCAAGAAATATAGCTCTATGGGGATATTTCAAGAACTTCCAAAGCATGATGCATGCAAGAGAAAGAATACCCCAATCCCTTGTTGAAAAGTACAAAGACACAGTATGCTTCATGGTAGAAACAGATCAGTGTCTAATGGAGGCAGTAGAACCAAGAACTGTATGGATCATGCCCATGGGGTATGAAGTGGATGAACAAATAGTGGAGCTGCATGTTCAACACATGCTAAGTCAGCCCAAAGATCCAAAGGCAAAAAGGTTTGGAACCTTTGAGGAGCTGAGTGTAAAGATACATGTAGAACTCAGGGAACCTGAGATAAAGAGGAAGGTGAGAAAAGAAGTAGAGCATATTGCTCAAGGCCTAGGCATCTCAAAAGAGGCACTTGATGCCAGCTGGGAAAAGAGAAGAAAATCTGAGGAAGAAAAGAAAGAGGCAGAAAAGAAAAGCAAGAAAAGTGCTCTGGTGGAATCCTCAACCCGGACCAGATCATCTAAAGGATCCACACCTATCAAAACCAAAAGCTCAAAACTAGAAGTCTAGGGATCCAGTAAGAGATCCAAGACAAAAGCCTCAAGAGCTTATCAAAGCCAAAAGGATGAAGAAGAAACTAAGTCAGATGAGGGAGTGAAAGAAATAAAGAAACAGAAAAAGAAAGGATCCGGTAAACCCTCTTCTAGCCGAGACAAGGAAGAAATGACAGAAGAATTTTCTGAAAAGCCCACCCTGTCTCTAGACAGTGTAGTCAAATCAGTCATTGTGGATGGGAACCTTCAACCGGTGGCTGAATTCTATGATGACTACAATGAGGCAGATCAAAAGATCCTGTAGGAAGCTATAATAAGGTACTTGAACATCTACAATAAAGCTTTTATTGAGATTATCTCTGAAATCCCAAAGAGCCTAGAGATGGAACTAGAAATAAGAAAGAACAATGCCATGGCAAAAGACCTTGAGATCAAGGAATAGATAGCTATTCAGCTATATCCCTCAATTGATCACAAAACCATGAACATGGTATTCAAGGACTGCAAGGATGAATTCAGAAGCAAAGCAAGGATGAATCAGCTTATGCTTGGTGAGACAGACAAAGTAGCCAAGGACACTGAAGAGATCCTCCGAAATACATACAAAAGGTTTAATATTCCTATTACAGAGGACTCAGGTGCAGAAACAGTTGCGGACTTGGAATCATCTGCTCCGGAAGAAGTGCCACCAGAACAGGCTAACATCTCTTCTCCGGCTTCTCCTACAGTCTCCGGATCCCAAGAAGAAGAAAAATTACAGGAGAAAGAAGCAGCAGAAAAAGAAAAAGAGGTTGACAGCACCAAGGATACAAAGAAAGAGAAGAATCCAACAGAGAAAACCACAACTGTAAGTGGTAAGAATGTGGAAGGAGATAAGACTCCTAAGGACAAAACTGCAGAAGAAAAGAAACATTTGTCTCCGGCAAGAGACACTACACAAACTGTTCAAAAGTTTCTAAGCCAAGAAACTTTAGAGATTGATGAACCGGAGCTTCTAAAAGGCCCATTCGACTTTGACTCTCTCTCTCCAGTACAGACAATGAAGATAGCTTCATTTGCAAATGCTAAGGCAAATGAAAAACTCCTAAAGTCTCATATGGAAGACTGTGAGTTGATAAAGGCTGCTTCCGGAGTGCTTGAAAAGATCATGCCATCAATCCAGATAGATCCGACAGCCTCCTCTTCCGGTAATCTCAAAACCTTAGTCAGCAGTGTTGATACACATTTTGATTCTCTAGAAAAATCAGCTGAAGAAAAGGTCCGGAAGGAATTTTTGGATAAAAGATTTTCAGAAGTATTAGGATTAATCTCTAACAATAGGAGAAATATGAGTATTGGAATAAAGAGCTTAGAAAATGCTCTTAAGGATGGTGGTGATATTTACAAATTTTGTATCTCCTGGTCAAAGGCAACAGTAGAAATAGATAAGAAAATAAAAGCGGAACAGGACAAACTACAAAGTTTGTCTCAAAGTTTTGATCCTCTCTCTTCCATAGTAAATCAAGAATGTCAAACTATTGCAATCACAAATGCAATAAAGAACTTTGAGAAGGAAAGGAAGAATATCACTAACCGGATGGGAGAACTTAGAAGGATTATAATCCCTAAGTTAGAAACTATGCATGAGGCCATCAGTGATGCTCAAACTACCGCCCAAACAAATGATCCGACAGATCTCAAGAGGGCAGAAGCTTTTGCATTTTTGTTGAGTGGTCACATTTCAATTTTGGATAGAATGAAGCAAAGTTGGGCTACAGAACTGATCCTACTGAAGACATCTTTTGCAGACATTCTTCAGTTCATGTGAGTATGTAAATATGCGGCTATGTATAGAAAATTTTTGAAAATTTTGGTGTGCGGACCTCACCCTTTTCCATTGATGTCAAAGGGGGAGTGAGGAGCAGTGAAAAATGAGGAATCCAACTAAGGGGGAGTTCCAGAAATTGTATATAAAGATAGAGCATCAGCAAAGGGGGAGCATAGTGTAAACACTTAGTCATTTTTTCACTAAGTATTGCCATCAATGCCAAAGGGGGAGATTGTTGGCAAGAGACACTATATGGATTCATGGTTGTTGTCATTGATGGCAACAAAGGTCATCCCACATATCCGCAAGTCATGGTGTGCCTCTACCGGAAGTCAGGATGAAGAACTGTTATGGTCCGGTGAACAAGAACAGAGCATGTGGCAAGGTCCGACAGATTGGTCCGGACCTCTCAGAGGAAGTGTCTTGGTGCAGTGCAGATTTGGGGAAGTCAAGAGGACTAGCTTGAGTAGTATATTCCAAGGATTTAGCCTCCGATGATGGACAAAGAAAAAGATATGAATAGCTGAGTACCGGATTCCTGAAAGACAATGAGAACAGAAGGAAGAACTGACTGACAGAGCATCAGAATCTTTTCCGGATATGTTACTGTTGATGGTAAAGGTTGTGAAGGCATGAATCATGTTTGGCCAACATGACTAATGATATCTACAAGTATATGCTTGATCCGCATTGCTTGGTGAGCAAGGATTCAGCCGACAGAACAGAGCTTGTAAGAAACCCGACTGTTCCGGATGCCGACTAGAAAGGTGATGAAATTACTTGTGCGGATATATATAGAGGATGGATTTAGTTGTGAAAGGTGTGATTGTGTGATGTGTATGTGAATAAGTACAGATCAGAGCAGAAGTAGTAAGAAAGATCCAGTATGTGAAAAGATAGCAGAATAAAGAACAGAGGAAAGATGAAGTGCAGCAGATCAGTGTACTGAGCCTAACCGGAACTGAACCCTAGCATATGTAGGTGCTTCCAATCAGTTCAAGTATTGTATAACATTCTTTGTAGACAGTGTGTCTCCTTGTAGGCAGTGGGCCTCTTTGTGAGCAGTGTGCTCGGGCAGTGAGCCCTAATTGGCAAGTGCCATTTTTGTAACTCCTTATTCTTCTAACAGAGAATAATCTTTGGGTTAATCACCCCGTGGTTTTCTCCCTTAACCAGGCTTCCACATCAAAAATATTGTGTCATGTGTTTCTCATTTCATGATAATGTTTGTTTGTTTAACTCAATGCTGCTTTGCTTAATAAGAAAGTTCAAAAGAAGAAACAATTAGGATAACTGATTCACCCCCCCTCTCAGTTATCAACATCCAGATCAGATGGCCATCACTCATATTTTGTGACAACCAAGGTACCATTCAGATCTCACAGAATCCGGTCCACCATCAGCGGGCCAAACACATAGAGGTCCACATGCACTACTTCTAGGAGCTCATCAATGGCCACTTCATCGACCTTTGCTACTGTCTGACTTCTAAGCAGGTTGCTGATATCTTCACCAAACCCTTCACTGAGAGCAAGTTCCTTCATTTGTGAGCTTTGCTGGGGGTGTGGGATGCTTCATCTTCTGGGGGGCTTCTTCCTCTCACTCGGAGTCCTGACTCTCTCTACTTTTGGGGGGTCTCTTCTCTCTCTATTTTGAGGGAGGCTTTTCTCTCTCTTTGGGGGGAATTTTATGTACATGGGTACCTCATCAGGCTTGATTTGTTGGGACCCATTTCTACATCCACCTAAGCTTCGCTTATGGGGGGTGTTAGTGTAGGTTTTATTTCCTAGTTGGGTTATTTATTTTTCCATATATTCCTAGGTTTTTTCTACACTTCTATTAATCTCGCTTAGGTTAATAAAGCATGTCTTATTAGGTGAGTGGTTGCGAGGTACCACCTTCCTACATGTGAACATCCATTAGCTATCTTGGGAAGATACTTTGCTATCTTTAGTCTGATAGATGGTTGCTCCTCATTGGTCGGTGTTGCCACCTCCTCCATCTCCCTGCTCTATATAAGCATGCTACTTGGCTTGTATTTTGTATCTTTTGGTTTTGCATCCTCTTAATGCTATTTTGCTTCTAGCATTTGCATTACTCTCTTGGAGACTAACTTTGTGTTGCTATTTTGATTTCGTATCATTTGCATTCATAGTTTAGATATCTATTCATTTGCACTAGTTTTATGGGTTAATAATCTTTTCAGATTGTAACAATTTCAAGAGGACTGTGTGTAATCTGCTATAGGACTATGTGTAATTTTCTATAAAAAATATGTGAATGTTGCTTCAGGAGGACTGTATGTGTTGCAACATATTGAGTTGATTACATAAATTATTATTATTTGCTTTATGCAACAAATTATCATATATATTTTGTAAATTTCATTAAATCCCTTCTTTTTTGGGTGGCTTGTCACTTTTCCCATTCCATTGACTGTTCATTCTCCTTGGGTTGGTGATGGGAGCTAAAAAGTCCCTTGGGAATAGTATTATAAAAGGTATTATTTTCTTTTGAAAATAGGCAAAATTGAAGTATTTAGAGAACAAAATTTTAGAGAGGCTCTGATGGGTAGAGAGAATTATTGAAGAGACTCCCTCCATAGGCAAAGTTTGAGAAGATTTAACTCTATTGAGTACATAATGCAGAGAGGAAACAACCTTGAGTAAAGAATGCAAAACACCTGCATTTTGATGAGGGGATTTTAATGAGGAAAGGATATGATGAGATTCTAGTTGTGTAAGAGTGTGAGGTAGCAAACTCTAGGAAGTATAAAATGCCTTTTTAGCAGAAAATTGTTTATGTTGTAAGCTACTATAGGAAAATCAATAAAAGTATTATGTTTTTTTAGTTTTCAAGCTTCCATGTTGCATATTTCAGTTTGTGAGTGTGTAGGCTATAGGTTTGGGCTGCCCTTAAGTGGGTTCCCATCCCTAACTACATCATAATGGTATCAAAGTGGGTAATTTTCTAGGAGGTGTGTTGAGGTGAGTTGCATGAGATGGTATATTGTTGGGTTGTGTTTCAAAAAACTCTAAATTTTTGCTACAAATGAGATAAATTATTGTAACTACAAAAATAAAGGTGTGAGAGGGAGATTATGTTAATGAGGGTTTATCTTGTATTGATATCCTCTAATAGAGGTAGTGCTAGGTAGAAGATGTGTTGACATCCCCCACTATGTGGAAAGTGGATAGAGGGTGTTTTGGTTGCGTATCTTCTAGTTTCCTTATTGGCTAGAGGATAGCTGTGGGTTGTGAGTGTCAGAAGATTTTATCTCAGAGTTAGTGTCTTTGGGATTCTAGGTTGTGAGAAGTGTGAGTATGTGTATAAAATATCTTTATGAAAGAGGACTAGAGTTTCCTTAAGAAAGGTTGTACATTCCACAACCTTTTCCCATGTCCTCCCTGCCTACATGGGAGCTTTAGAACTAGGTAAGGACACACATCAAGCATAAAGGATAGAGGAATTTCAATAGATCATATAGTTACAACTACTCTAGTAGACATGTATGCAAAATATGAAGCACAAAAAAGGCATGTGAATAGTTTAACAAAATGCCTCAAAACATGTCAACTCATGAAATACAATGATTGCAGGTTACACATTAAATGAACCC
This sequence comes from Cunninghamia lanceolata, assembly GCA_027924645.1. Taxonomy (NCBI): domain Eukaryota; kingdom Viridiplantae; phylum Streptophyta; class Pinopsida; order Cupressales; family Cupressaceae; genus Cunninghamia; species Cunninghamia lanceolata. The sequence continues at coordinate 670,306 of BSBN01000567.1, forward strand.
GTTGAAAAGGCCTTAGAAAATTTTGTGCAAATATAATTGGTAGGTGAAATTCTAGATTCCCCATTCTTTGCCACAGCCTCAATATCAGAAATGTGTAGGGTGACATGTATGCAATATGTGGAAGCATAGAATAGCCGCATGAAGTGTTGACAATATACCTCTAAAAGGTACCAACTCATGCAATGCAATGATTATAAGAATGTGCACAAAATGGGTTTTTTTAATGGGCTTAAGAAACTTTCAAGCAAATGCAATTGGCAAGTGCAAAACCAAAATTCACAACCTATGCCACATTCTCCATTCCTATGCCAAAATGGAAGCTTTGAAATAAGGAAAAAACTTCCATTAAAAACATAATGGTAGAGGGATCTTTGTCATATATTATAATTGGAAAAGCATGGGTAGACATGCATGTAGATGTGAAAATATAGAAAAAACATATAGAAAGCCACCACATCATGTTGAAAGAAATATGTAAATACAATTAATCTCATTACATCTCATAGGAATGATTTCAAATACAATATCTCATACCTGTACAAAGTGTTCCTCTTCCTCTAAGTTCTCTTTCATCAAAGTTGCTATGCTACTCATCTAAAAAACTAGTAACTCAAACACCAATAGCTTCTTTTCATACGTTCACAACACTGTCATAATGTTGCAACCTTGAAGATATTATCTTTTTGAAAACACCTTCACCACTCTTTCTATAACTTTCCACTCACAAATGTCTATTCTTTCCATTTCAATGCCCCCACTTCCAAGGAGTATTCATTGTCATAAATTCCCTTCTGTAACTCCTCTTCCACAAATAGAGCTTATAAATACGCTTAAGCTAATACTAGCATATTTATATTAAATATAATATATCTAAAGTACGCTGAGAGATATCCTTCTCGAGGCGCCTAATGTTAAGATTAGTGATTAAAAAAATAGGTGCCTCGAGAAGGATATCTCTCGGCGTACTTTAGATATATTATATTTAATATAAATATGCTAGTGGCATTCGGAGCGCAAGCATAATCATAACCATAACACTAACCCTAACCCTAAAATTTACCCTAATATAATAATATTAGGATTAGTATTTTTCTAATTAAATATAAAATTAATATTATATTTAATATAATTAATTAAAGACTAATTATAATAATATTAATAATCTTTGACCCTGTCGATGATGGCATGGTTCGGTGGTTAAGTCGCTTAGGATGTAGTGGCGGCCACCAGAGTTCAAACCCCTGTTGGGCCAACGAGCTCACAAGGCTTTACGCCTTTGCTGGGCCAATGTGCTCGCGGGTTTGAAGTGTTCTTCCTAGGGGATGAGGTCCCCCAGTTGTGGCCTCACCAGTTCATTGCTCCGGGCAAAAGCATTCGCGTGGAGCCGGAGGGCGTGTTGCACCAGCGTCGCCGGTCACGTTAAAAAAGTTTACCAGGCGCATTCAAAAAAAAAAAGAATAATCTTTGACCCTAATTAAACTATTATTATTATTACATTATTATAAACAAACATTAATTAAATTAATATATAATTATATCATATAATAAGACATTAATATACTTAATGTATAATTAATTTTGTACTACATTATTAAATATAATGATAATATAATTATGGTTTATACAATTATTATAAACCATAATTATTTTAAACTCTAATCCAAATTATTTATCAGTAAATTTCTTTTATTTTTTATAATTATGTAAATTATATAATATCTACTTAAAAAATACAAAAAAATATATCTAAATTTAAAAAAAAAAATTCAATAATTTTTTAATTGTTAAGTGGTATGCCTATACTTAACTAAATTATATAAGTTGAATACAATATATCTAGGGTTAATGTTATGAGGATATATTTAATTATTGTAGTGCCCCTCGTCTCATCGTCCATCAGATTGATGTTTGCTTAAACTTTATAGTGTCCTAGACCGTAGATGATGAATCTCTTGCTATCTTGTTACTTCATTGTGAACTTAATTGTTAAGATAACAGATGTTGATGTTGGATTATGCCATTTTATGCTTTACAATTTGATAAATGAACTGATGTTTTAGATGCTTTGATGTTATTCATTATATGGATTGGAAGTTAGTTGATCATTTTATGTCGTAGATTAGTAATCTGATACTCTGTTCAATATAGTTGATTGTTATTTATAAGCGTGAATGGAACAGTGTTGTATTACTCGTTCTCGAGTACCCTACCTCACTGCGATTTCCACTCACGATAGGACTGCTTGTGATGTATATGTATATCTTGTTATGGTTAACGTGCATTGCTGCAGGATGCAGGTACTAGGCATCGACTCCACCTGATTACAGGTCTGAGCGTGCCTTCGCCAATGGATTAGTTGTTGGAGTTAACAGGAGGTCCCTAGTCAGTGTTCCTTCGTCGTCAGTTTACCCTTGTGGTTATTGATTGTCATTTCGCCCATGTCTCACTGTCAGGTAATATTGTATTTTGGAGTCAAACCAAGTTCAAAGGTGTTTAAGTATGTGCGGTAATGTTGTGCTTTAATTAGAATTATTCTACGGAAGAGTTTAGTGTTGTTAAATAGGCATATTGTCGTTAGTTGTCGATTTAAGTTATAAATAAATTATTATTTTAATAGAAGTGTTGTTGATAAATAAGTTGTAAGGAGTTTGTATTATTTGATATAATATTATTTATAATAAATATTTAAATAAATAAATAGTTATAGCCACACTTGTAAATTGTGTTTCACAACTGGATTAATAAAATAAATTATAGGATAGTACAAAATTATAGAATGTCGAAATAGTACTACTTTATTAAAAACAATATATTTGGGTCGGCTATAAAGAAAAAATAATAATAAAATAAAATATATAATAATTGGGATCTTTAAATTAAATAAAAATACATATTCTTTAAATGAGTGGTGCTCGGGATCGCGTGCCAAGCCCTTGGAGAGGAGAGAGGCTGAGTTATAAAAGAGCGGGAGGGGCTTCAAGGAGATCATGACAGGTGAAAGGAAAGAAGCAGCTTGGAACTGCAACGATTGAAACAGATTCGTCAAGTGGATTGCGTAGCCAGGTTCCATCGGATGCCTTATCTCTAAATTTTCTTTCCGAATCTGCAAATGCTATTGTAGTTTATTTGGTTTCAAATAGTTTGTTGATTGGACATCCATTTTAGATATATTACGATCCAAAATTAGTTTGTTCTCTGTGTTCTGCCATCAAAGTTCAAGTCTGTAGACTGTCCTCTCTGTGTTAAAAAGCATTTTTCTCTTAGGGTTTCAAATCGTTCCTTTCTGCTCAAGGACTCCATTGGTCGATTGCCTTCCTTTCACTGGTTGCCGAATCATTCCGTATGCACTCTCAGACCGGCGTAATCTTGGTAGGGTCTGCAGATGTAAAAGACACCTCGATAGGGTCGCCGTAGATCGCTGTTGGTTTTAACTAGTCGTCCCTGTAAGATCTGATCAATGTTATCAATGTTCTTTCTCTGTGTTTAGCTGGAAACTATCTTCTACTTTCTTGAAGCATTTTGCAAGGGAACGAAGGTAATTGCTTGCGATCTCATTTTTGATCCTATTGTTTCATTCTATGAGATGTTTTAGGCCATTGGACCACAGCAATACAGGTTTATCTGATACAAATATAGTTCATACTCTTTGATTTCTTTCATCTTCTGAGAAGGAACCAGCCTTTCAAGCCACGGTTTTAGCATTCTCTCTGACGTATTCCTTTTGTTTTATGTACCCTTATGTCGATCTTCGATCTTGAGGTGCCATACATGGTCATATTGAGGGAATACTTCGTAGTTACACCATGATTCCACAGAAATGAAAAGTAGCTCTTTTACTTCCTACATTTCCTTCATCTGTTCTTTTCTCTACACACTTTGTTCTTTAGCCGTGACTATTACTGCATATATGCTCATTATTGAGCGTGTATATTGATTGGGAGTCATGGTTGTTTGCATGCAATTTTATCCCTTTTCTGAGCATCTCAAAACCCTTATGCTTTACTTCTCACGGCTTCAAAGGCACTGTACTGGGTACACTTCATTACAGATCATGAACCTCCACTGGACCGTGGCTCTGTAGCTTTTATTTCATTTTTAATAGCCAGAACAAAACTCATTTTTCTCTTCATGATGGTTTACTCCTATGAGGCCATGGCTTTATCAAATTATATGGCTCGAAACCACTCATCATAAATCTGTATCTTGTTTGGTTTCCCGGAGGTTAGTTATGAGGTTCGCACCTGTAATGCCAGTGTAATGTAGAAATATTGAGGCGAATCCCTCACATTCTAGATGCGAGACTGGTGAGCAGTGGTGTTGAACTTGGTTATTAGGTTGCCTGAGATTCTATTCATCTTATTTTGTTTCTTTAGGTTTTATTTTCTAGCAGATTGATATTATTTAGCATCGCTGTAAATTGTACTGGGGCGTGATAGAAAGTTCGCTGCCTTATTTCATCTCAAATGAAAGTAGACTCGATCTATTCTGTAGAGGATCGGTAATATCAGATTATACTGTGAGTTTATGCTATGGCGTGAAAGGGAGGTGGCGATTAAGAGAGTTCGCTGCCTTATTTTGTCTGGAGTGAAAGTTCTAATGTCTTTTCATTCGCCATTCAACCAGACGATGCTGCCCTCTGATTCGTCCACTCTATTACTGGATTATCACTGACCTTCAAGCAACTATGCAGTGTCTGAATGAATCTATTTACTGTGCGTTTAGTATACTACTATCGATTACCAACCACTCTCCTAGCGCATCTGGCTGGATCAATAAATTAGGTTTCCTGCATTGCAAAACTGGAAAATCTAAAGTTAGTTGTTATATCTGACCAGTCCACTCCATAGCTAGGGTGATTGAAGTCATGCTGGCCTGCAAACAGTTGATTACTATCAGTTTGAGCGAATTATAATCATCCGGGAAAGATCGCCCTTGTTTTGAGCGAATTCATTGACTAGTGCTGTTTGTTTTGTCTTGCATCGATTACTACTGCTTTCACAGCGAATCTGGAGGAGTATTGCCTGAAATGCATTATGTTATGTATTTGCTGGAACGCTGTTACCAGCCAATCGCCACCTTGTGTATTTTAGCTATCACAACCTTTCAATCACCGCAGATTTAACTGTGATCTCAATATTAAAGTTTAAGGTATACATTTAACTCGAGGAGATGAATAATGCAGCCTCCGCATTTGTCTTATCCAAACATCCAAATGACACTACAATTATTAACAGTTTGAAACATTAAAATCTAAAAGTTAGTCGAGTTATGATGTAGATCGCCCTTGTCTTGGCTGGGCGCACTTCTGAAGGAATTCAACTCTATAGAACGCTGCCCATAGAAGCTAGCCTACATCACATACCTTCTACAATCAGGTCAATGCACATAGAACGCTGTTCTGTCAACTAGATGCATCGTATACCATAGTTCAACCTCTTTTAACAGCAATTTTGGGGTATAACTAGAATATCACCGTGGTTTGTTTTCACATTGCTGAGACGTCTGAGAGGTTCCTTCCTCTAGATTACACCTTCACACCAGTGCACAGACTTCAATCAGACCACACAACCAACACAAACCTAGCAAGATATCTCGAAGATGTAGATTGGCGCTCCTCCGAAGGCCAGTGCAGTGAAGAAATTCGACGGAGCTCATACAGCGTTCAACTGTTGAAACCCACAGAGTGTGGTGAGGTCAATGTCTGTCAGAAATGACTGGTTAAGGTCTGATGCTATCCAATTCTATGGAAAAACAGTCAATAGCAATTTTACATCTCAGCAGTAAAGTATCTCAAACTATTCGCATAGGGCACTTTTATGACCATTCTCCCTAAGGAATTAAATCACTATGGATAAGATCAGTTTCGAAGATAACTTCAAATCATCATAAAAGAATTCTTTTGCATTTCGTGATTGAACTCTCCTCGTGTAATTACCATTTAGTCGTAAGATACCTTTCCTAGTGCTATCATCCTTAATAGAATAAGGTTAATTGTACAAGATTGAAGGAAAGTATATATGATCGTATCGTTATGAAAGTGTTGAATGGTAAATAGAAATTAAGTGGTTCTTTTATCTATTATTGTAATAATTTAGTTAATCAATTAATTTATCTTTTGAAACAATATAAGGTTAGTTGGAGACTTGGTTGCAAGGTATTAATTTAATTGTTGTAATATAATGTTGATTGTATTTCAGAAGCTGTTTGCATTAAACTGAGAATGAATTGTAGTATTTCATCTCTTGAATTTTGAATTGAATTGATTGAATGTTGTAATGAGTCGTATTGAGGTTGTTCAAACTTGTATTCCAGAGGCTTAGTTGTCGTTGTTATGTTTTCGCAACTTGTGTATTGTTGATGTTGTAATTACGATGTAATAGCGTTTATGTGAATCAAACATAGTATGAAGTATAATGAGGTATTGTCAAGGTTGAATGATGTGTTTGGTAAAGTATTAAGCTCTAGATGAGATATCAGACCTCTTGTGATTTTATTGTACCGTTTTGTCGTAATTGTTGTTTGGAGAGACCTGGTATCTGTGAAAGTGTAAAATGTTGTAATGCTATAGGCGATGGATAACGATTGGTGTTATGATTCTGTTTGTAATGCAAGAGGGTTTATGCCTTGCGATGAACACGTATGTGTATTGCTATAATGCCTTGTATGATGGTTAAGGTTTACTAGGTGTAAGGAAGGAGAGTGGCTTTCAACGTGGGGCCGGCGCCCAAAGTGGCAGTCAGGATAACCCGTTGGAAGTAGATTAATCAAGTGATAACCTAAAAATGAATTAGGGGGTTAAGGGTAGATTTCACACTAATAAGATTAATGGATTCCTCTCCCATGGCCTGTAGTGCTTGTTTAGACTAAGGATGGGTAGAGAAGGCCTGGTCGGCATGATTAACTTCCTTGTCCTCATGAAAGGAAGGTTGATTCCGCATGGGTCACCCTATGGGGCCGGCGCCTAGTGAGAGGCTGTCAGGATAACCATAGATGGGGGCCGGCGCCTAGTGAGAGGCTGTCAGGATAACCCATGTTAGGACCATGCGATGACACTCTCCCTACTACAACCTAGCATCCCTTGTTCGGTCTCTCCTCATTTGTTTGTGTCGCCTCTGGAAGTGAAAGTTAAGTTAAGTTATGTTGTGTTGTATTGATATTGCCATGTGTTGTATTGGCGTTTGGTCGTCCTTTGTTCTTGTTTGTCCTTCGTCTACCTGACTGTCAGTGTTTGGGACCTCATGTTAACTCCTAGCTCGGGGGGTGGACCTTTGGGTTCCACATGGTCGGGTGGAAGAGCTATTTTATCCATTGGTTCTCTTGTCAGGATCTTATGCAGAAAAGGATTTGTTCCAATGATGATGATGTAAGTGCATAACCTTGAAACAGATTTGTGTAACCGAACATTTATTGTGTATGTAATTCTGATGTAGTCTACAAACGGTGATATCATGATGTACTCATGTGTAAGGAAAGCATATCTGTTGTGTACTTAATTATGTAGATGCTATTACATTATTTGTCGACATGCAATGAATATGAATCAGTTGATTAATTATGCTTTGGATTGGATCAGTTGTTGATGTATGTTAAATTATGTTAGTTGATTTGTTAAGTGATGCAGCCTTGGACCCTTAGAGAATATGTTGTAATTAGTTATGTTATCGTTATTTAACCTTTTAAAAAAAAAAAAATTCCTGTTTCATATTGCAAAAGTGTGTATTCTTTAAGGCGTTCAAGGCGGGCGTTACATCTGGTATCAGAGCCAGGTTTAAACACTGGGTACTCTGGGTGTGCATAGTCCCATTATGTTGTCCTAGTTGCTTAAACTCTGTAGATTTTCTTCTTCCTTTGTCATCCTTGCCTAACAGCGTGAGGGTGTCCCTTGGCAGTGTGTACATAGGTAGATGCCTAGAGGTTAAGGTAGAGGTAGTTGGCATGTAGAGATCCATTCCCCTGCATATGATATCTGCCATACGGTCAAAGAAATGCATGAGTCAAGGTTGTCAGTTGTTTGCCATGAGGGTGAACAATTTGGAATTAGGGGGAGAGTCGAGAGGTGTCTCTCGACGACCATCCTATTCCTAAGGAGCTTTTGGTTGTAGTTAGAGGAGTTGTCAGGTAGAGGACTAGATGCTTGTACCTCCTCGTGTGAAGTATGCATTCTGGGATGTTCTTAGTGCTTATGTAGAGCCCTTATTGTGTGGAATAAAAAAATTGAGGATAACCTGACGTTGTTCCCTCCTTCCTCGTTTGGTGGCTAGTATCTAGTCACGCAGTGTTGTACAGTGCAATTTCAAAGATTGTGTATTTTCCTTATAATTTTTGATGATTATCTATTAATTGAAAAGGCCGACACTTTGTTTATATTTGATTGTGATGGTTTAGCCACACCTTGTGATCTTCATTTGTGCATAACCCTTGTGGTTACATTTGGTTTAGTGATTGAAATGTGCGCATTTCTTGTTTTGTTGATGAAATCTAATCTTTATTTTATATTTGTATCTGACTTTGGTGGCTAAGCTAGTTTTTCCTTATTGTTTTCGACGTCGGCTGTGTGTCGTATTGTGATTTCTCTCCAAGGATGTATGAGGCAGACTTGGTGAGCGTATACGAGGAAGTAGATACAGGGAACCTTGAGGATGGGGATATCCAAGGCTAGGACTATTTCTTGGAGGCTAACTAATTTTTGCTTTAGGAGTTAGGTCATTGTTGTCTTGTTTGGGTGGTCTAACCATGTGTGTGTGCCCTAGCACCATCAAATCTCAGAGTGTGTGGTATGAATTGTGTGGGATAGATGTTGGCTTTTGGCTCATAGATTTTGTGACATGCCTTAGTAGGTCAGTTACCGGTGTCCAGATGGATCCTTGTGTAGCCTTGAGATGTGGTTCAGGGTAATTTGAATTCGTGTATGTGTGTTAAATCATGAATATAGTGCTTATAAAATGATAAATTATGGTATCATGCTGCTAAAGGTGTAAAGTCAGTATATCAAGACTTTTCTGTTAATAGATCTTATGCACAGTGTGTGCTTCCATGTTTGCATAGTGTTGTGAAAACTGCCCAAACTCAATACATTTCACCCATATTTGTTCACAGGCTTCCAGGAGTAAGCCTGATCCTAGGGGGGGAGGATGTAGTGCCCCTCGTCTCATCGTCCATCAGATTGATGTTTGCTTAAACTTTATAGTGTCCTAGACCGTAGATGATGAATCTCTTGCTATCTTGTTACTTCATTGTGAACTTAATTGTTAAGATAACAGATGTTGATGTTGGATTATGCCATTTTATGCTTTACAATTTGATAAATGAACTGATGTTTTAGATGCTTTGATGTTATTCATTATATGGATTGGAAGTTAGTTGATCATTTTATGTCGTAGATTAGTAATCTGATACTCTGTTCAATATAGTTGATTGTTATTTATAAGCGTGAATGGAACAGTGTTGTATTACTCGTTCTCGAGTACCCTACCTCACTGCGATTTCCACTCACGATAGGACTGCTTGTGATGTATATGTATATCTTGTTATGGTTAACGTGCATTGCTGCAGGATGCAGGTACTAGGCATCGACTCCACCTGATTACAGGTCTGAGCGTGCCTTCGCCAATGGATTAGTTGTTGGAGTTAACAGGAGGTCCCTAGTCAGTGTTCCTTCGTCGTCAGTTTACCCTTGTGGTTATTGATTGTCATTTCGCCCATGTCTCACTGTCAGGTAATATTGTATTTTGGAGTCAAACCAAGTTCAAAGGTGTTTAAGTATGTGCGGTAATGTTGTGCTTTAATTAGAATTATTCTACGGAAGAGTTTAGTGTTGTTAAATAGGCATATTGTCGTTAGTTGTCGATTTAAGTTATAAATAAATTATTATTTTAATAGAAGTGTTGTTGATAAATAAGTTGTAAGGAGTTTGTATTATTCGATATAATATTATTTATAATAAATATTTAAATAAATAAATAGTTATAGCCACACTTGTAAATTGTGTTTCACAACTGGATTAATAAAATAAATTATAGGATAGTACAAAATTATAGAATGTCGAAATAGTACTACTTTATTAAAAACAATATATTTGGGTCGGCTATAAAGAAAAAATAATAATAAAATAAAATATATAATAATTGGGATCTTTAAATTAAATAAAAATACATATTCTTTAAATAAGTGGTGCTCAGGATCGCGTGCCAAGCCCTTGGAGAGGAGAGAGGCTGAGTTATAAAAGAGCGGGAGGGGCTTCAAGGAGATCATGACAGGTGAAAGGAAAGAAGCAGCTTGGAACTGCAACGATTGAAACAGATTCGTCAAGTGGATTGCGTAGCCAGGTTCCGTCGGATGCCTTATCTCTAAATTTTCTTTCCGAATCTGCAAATGCTGTTGTAGTTTATTTGGTTTCAAATAGTTTGTTGATTGGACATCCATTTTAGATATATTACGATCCGAAATTAGTTTGTTCTCTGTGTTCTGCCATCAAAGTTCAAGTCTGTAGACTGTCCTCTCTGTGTTAAAAAGCATTTTTCTCTTAGGGTTTCAAATCGTTCCTTTCTGCTCAAGGACTCCATTGGTCGATTGCCTTCCTTTCACTGGTTGCCGAATCATTCCGTATGCACTCTCAGACCGGCGTAATCTTGGTAGGGTCTGCAGATGTAAAAGACACCTCGATAGGGTCGCCGTAGATCGCTGTTGGTTTTAGCTAGTCGTCCCTGTAAGATCTGATCAATGTTATCAATGTTCTTTCTCTGTGTTTAGCTGGAAACTATCTTCTACTTTCTTGAAGCATTTTGCAAGGGAACGAAGGTAATTGCTTGCGATCTCATTTTTGATCCTATTGTTTCATTCTATGAGATGTTTTAGGCCATTGGACCACAGCAATACAGGTTTATCTGATACAAATATAGTTCATACTCTTTGATTTCTTTCATCTTCTGAGAAGGAACCAGCCTTTCAAGCCACGGTTTTAGCATTCTCTCTGACGTATTCCTTTTGTTTTATGTAGCCTTATGTCGATCTTCGATCTTGAGGTGCCATACATGGTCATATTGAGGGAATACTTCGTAGTTACACCATGATTCCACAGAAATGAAAAGTAGCTCTTTTACTTCCTACATTTCCTTCATCTATTCTTTTCTCTACACACTTTGTTCTTTAGCCGTGACTATTACTGCATATATGCTCATTATTGAGCGTGTATATTGATTGGGAGTCATGGTTGTTTGCATGCAATTTTATCCCTTTTCTGAGCATCTCAAAACCCTTATGCTTTACTTCTCACGGCTTCAAAGGCACTGTACTGGGTACACTTCATTACAGATCATGAACCTCCACTGGACCGTGGCTCTGTAGCTTTTATTTCATTTTTAATAGCCAGAACAAAACTCATTTTTCTCTTCATGATGGTTTACTCCTATGAGGCCATGGCTTTATCAAATTATATGGCTCGAAACCACTCATCATAAATCTGTATCTTGTTTGGTTTCCCGGAGGTTAGTTATGAGGTTCGCACCTGTAATGCCAGTGTAATGTAGAAATATTGAGGCGAATCCCTCACATTCTAGATGCGAGACTGGTGAGCAGTGGTGTTGAACTTGGTTATTAGGTTGCCTGAGATTCTATTCATCTTATTTTGTTTCTTTAGGTTTTATTTGCTAGCAGATTGATATTATTTAGCATCGCTGTAAATTGTACTGGGGCGTGATAGAAAGTTCACTGCCTTATTTCATCTCAAATGAAAGTAGACTCGATCTATTCTGTAGAGGATCGGTAATATCAGATTATACTGTGAGTTTATGCTATGGCGTGAAAGGGAGGTGGCGATTAAGAGAGTTCGTTGCCTTATTTTGTCTGGAGTGAAAGTTCTAATGTCTTTTCATTCGCCATTCAACCAGACGATGCTGCCCTCTGATTCGTCCACTCTATTACTGGATTATCACTGACCTTCAAGCAACTATGCAGTGTCTGAATGAATCTATTTACTGTGCGTTTAGTATACTACTATCGATTACCAACCACTCTCCTAGCGCATCTGGCTGGATCAATAAATTAGGTTTCCTGCATTGCAAAACTGGAAAATCTAAAGTTAGTTGTTATATCTGACCAGTCCACTCCATAGCTAGGGTGATTGAAGTCATGCTGGCCTGCAAACAGTTGATTACTATCAGTTTGAGCGAATTATAATCATCCGGGAAAGATCGCCCTTGTTTTGAGCGAATTCATTGACTAGTGCTGTTTGTTTTGTCTTGCATCGATTACTACTGCTTTCACAGCGAATCTGGAGGAGTATTGCCTGAAATGCATTATGTTATGTATTTGCTGGAACGCTGTTACCAGCCAATCGCCACCTTGTGTATTTTAGCTATCACAACCTTTCAATCACCGCAGATTTAACTGTGATCTCAATATTAAAGTTTAAGGTATACATTTAACTCGAGGAGATGAATAATGCAGCCTCCGCATTTGTCTTATCCAAACATCCAAATGACACTACAATTATTAACAGTTTGAAACATTAAAATCTAAAAGTTAGTCGAGTTATGATGTAGATCGCCCTTGTCTTGGCTGGGCGCACTTCTGAAGGAATTCAACTCTGTAGAACGCTGCCCATAGAAGCTAGCCTACATCACATACCTTCTACAATCAGGTCAATGCACATAGAACGCTGTTCTGTCAACTAGATGCATCGTATACCATAGTTCAACCTCTTTTAACAGCAATTTTGGGGTATAACTAGAATATCACCGTGGTTTGTTTTCACATTGCTGAGACGTCTGAGAGGTTCCCTCCTCCAGATTACACCTTCACACCAGTGCACAGACTTCAATCAGACCACACAACCAACACAAACCTAGCAAGATATCTCGAAGATGTAGATTGGCGCTCCTCCGAAGGCCAGTGCAGTGAAGAAATTCGACGGAGCTCATACAGCGTTCAACTGTTGAAACCCACAGAGTGTGGTGAGGTCAATGTCTGTCAGAAATGACTGGTTAAGGTCTGATGCTATCCAATTCTATGGAAAAATAGTCAATAGCAATTTTACATCTCAGCAGTAAAGTATCTCAAACTATTCGCATAGGGCACTTTTACGACCATTCTCCCTAAGGAATTAAATCACTATGGATAAGATCAGTTTCGAAGATAACTTCAAATCATCATAAAAGAATTCTTTTGCATTTCGTGATTGAACTCTCCTCGTGTAATTACCATTTAGTCGTAAGATACCTTTCCTAGTGCTATCATCCTTAATAGAATAAGGTTAATTGTACAAGATTGAAGGAAAGTATATATGATCGTATCGTTATGAAAGTGTTGAATGGTAAATAGAAATTAAGTGGTTCTTTTATCTATTATTGTAATAATTTAGTTAATCAATTAATTTATCTTTTGAAACAATATAAGGTTAGTTGGAGACTTGGTTGCAAGGTATTAATTTAATTGTTGTAATATAATGTTGATTGTATTTCAGAAGCTGTTTGCATTAAACTGAGAATGAATTGTAGTATTTCATCTCTTGAATTTTGAATTGAATTGATTGAATGTTGTAATGAGTCGTATTGAGGTTGTTCAAACTTGTATTCCAGAGGCTTAGTTGTCGTTGTTATGTTTTCGCAACTTGTGTATTGTTGATGTTGTAATTACGATGTAATAGCGTTTATGTGAATCAAACATAGTATGAAGTATAATGAGGTATTGTCAAGGTTGAATGATGTGTTTGGTAAAGTATTAAGCTCTAGATGAGATATCAGACCTCTTGTGATTTTATTGTACCGTTTTGTCGTAATTGTTGTTTGGAGAGACCTGGTATCTGTGAAAGTGTAAAATGTTGTAATGCTATAGGCGATGGATAACGATTGGTGTTATGATTCTGTTTGTAATGCAAGAGGGTTTATGCCTTGCGATGAACACGTATGTGTATTGCTATAATGCCTTGTATGATGGTTAAGGTTTACTAGGTGTAAGGAAGGAGAGTGGCTTTCAACGTGGGGCCGGCGCCCAAAGTGGCAGTCAGGATAACCCGTTGGAAGTAGATTAATCAAGTGATAACCTAAAAATGAATTAGGGGGTTAAGGGTAGATTTCACACTAATAAGATTAATGGATTCCTCTCCCATGGCCTGTAGTGCTTGTTTAGACTAAGGATGGGTAGAGAAGGCCTGGTCGGCATGATTGACTTCCTTGTCCTCATGAAAGGAAGGTTGATTCTGCATGGGTCACCCTATGGGGCCGGCGCCTAGTGAGAGGCTGTCAGGATAACCATAGATGGGGGCCGGCGCCTAGTGAGAGGCTGTCAGGATAACCCATGTTAGGACCATGCGATGACACTCTCCCTACTACAACCTAGCATCCCTTGTTCGGTCTCTCCTCATTTGTTTGTGTCGCCTCTGGAAGTGAAAGTTAAGTTAAGTTATGTTGTGTTGTATTGATATTGCCATGTGTTGTATTGGCGTTTGGTCGTCCTTTGTTCTTGTTTGTCCTTCGTCTACCTGACTGTCAGTGTTTGGGACCTCATGTTAACTCCTAGCTCGGGGGGTGGACCTTTGGGTTCCACATGGTCGGGTGGAAGAGCTATTTTATCCATTGGTTCTCTTGTCAGGATCTTATGCAGAAAAGGATTTGTTCCAATGATGATGATGTAAGTGCATAACCTTGAAACAGATTTGTGTAACCGAACATTTATTGTGTATGTAATTCTGATGTAGTCTACAAACGGTGATATCATGATGTACTCATGTGTAAGGAAAGCATATCTGTTGTGTACTTAATTATGTAGATGGTATTACATTATTTGTCGACATGCAATGAATATGAATCAGTTGATTAATTATGCTTTGGATTGGATCAGTTGTTGATGTATGTTAAATTATGTTAGTTGATTTGTTAAGTGATGCAGCCTTGGACCCTTAGAGAATATGTTGTAATTAGTTATGTTATCGTTATTTAACCTTTTAAAAAAAAAAAAATTCCTGTTTCATATTGCAAAAGTGTGTATTCTTTAAGGCGTTCAAGGCGGGCGTTACAATTATATCCTCATCTTTGAGAGGTACAAAGGGTTAGATTTAAAATTAGGGTTAGGGTTAACATTAGTGTTAGGATACAGGTGATGGTTATGATTACAATTATAATTATGACTTGAATTAGTGTTTGGAATTAGGGCTAGGCTTAGTATTATAGTTAGGGAGAGAATTAGGGTTAGAATTATATAAGTTTAAGCTTAGAATTAGGGTTGAGGTTAGAATTAGTGTTAGAGTTAGAATTAAGGTTGGGGTTAGAATTAGGTTTAAGGTTAGAGTTAAGGTTGGGGTTAGGGTTAAAATAAAAGTTAGAGTTAGGGATAGAATTAGAATTATTGTAATCATAATTCTATATCTAACCCCTAATTCTGACTTTATTTATGACTTGAGTTGTGCTAGCATTACATTTAGCATATATTTCTATGAACATAACCATAACCCTAATTAAATAAAAACCATAATCCTAATATTATATAATTAATGTATAATTAATTTCTTATTACATTATTAAATATAATAATACTATATTTATATTTATAGATTATTATAAACCTTAATTATTTTAAACTCTAATCCAAATTATTTTATACCCTAAATATATTTAAACCTTAACCCTAATTATTTAAACCGTTAAACCCTACAGTATTTCTTTTAAACCTTAACCCCCTAATTGATGACATGATTGTAATAATATTTTAAAATGTAATAATATAAATATAATAGTATAAATATAAGTTCCCTATAAGTTATATAATGCAATAATATTATATTTCTAACCTTTTAAAAATATATTATTTCTTATCATATTTATATTTCTAACCTTTTATAGAACTATTTGTGATATTATTATTTAAGTTATATTTTAAGTTATATTTGTTATATTGTAAAATATATTTGTGAAAAATATGTCTTAGTATTTAAAGGGCAAGTTTGAGTAGATAATCGTCATTAAAAATTTTACTTGATCGTTATAAAATCTAACATAAATAGGCTCGAATTTTTAAAATAGAAATTTAAGAATACAATATCTAATATAAGTTATTATTTTTAACCTTAATCACAATTAGCTAATTTTTTTAAAGTTTCAATACATATTTAATTCATAAAATTGATGACAATAATGTGTGATAGAAATCCGAAAATACTATCATACCCATTAGCACCATTAGAACAACTTTTAACATGAAACCTTTCATGATTGAATTGGATACAATGTGTAAATAGTCTATAAAAATTTGTCAAAAATATTTCATATATATTTTATGCCATAACAAAATAGTTTTTAAACTCCATCATGTAGTGAGCCATTTATGCAGTGGTAACAACTCTTCACTACGTCGAACTTTGATAGTCATGTTAGACTTCACAGCATACAAGGTAGGTATACCATAGTGTGCATGTAACAACTTGAATGATGGAATGACCTGATGCACCTCGAATCTGATGGAGTACTTGAACTTTAAAACAGCAAGCAACCACTCTTCAACTGGGCCCATGTGAAAACTAATTCGTGATCGTCCCTTAAGGAATTTCATGAATTTCATACCAAGCTCATTAGAAAGAGTGTGCTTGTTGATGATCACTGTTGGCCTAATAGTGACCATCCAAATACATCCAGAAAGGTAGAGATCTCAAATCTCATGGTATAGAGCAACTGACTAGTCATGAAAATCTCGAATCTCTATTTGTAGATTATAAAATTTTACATCCAAGCTCATTGTCACCTTAGATTCATACAGAAAGTTAAAGTACTCAGCATAATTTTGAAATTTTCTTCCAATGGTTATTGGCCCATTTGCATTAATTTGCTTAACCATCTTCTCCCTCAACCAATAACGAACACTCAATTCCTCTATACGAAGGATGACATTCCATGGAAGATACCAATGATAGTTGGACAATGAAGTTGACACCCATGTATCTGCATTATGTGACATCTTGCTCACCTGCATCAAAAAGTTATTAGTTTACTCATTTTTACTATACCAAAAGATATGCATTGCCACTCATTTTACAAAACCACATATATGATACTAAATGTTAACCAAATAGATGTTATAAAAAATAAAGATATAATTTGGTGGCATTTTTTTAAGGCATAATTGCACAATTAAGAGTATTTTATTGTCTAGTTTAGTGAAGTGCATAGATGCATGTTTTTTTTAGTTTAATGTAAAACCATTTCATGGCTTGCTTCATTAGATTTAGAGAACATAACATTACAAATAAATAATGTTTTAATAGTCATTCAACTTTGATATTAAAGTAGGTATGAGGCATGCAAATTTGAGATATTTTTTTATGAGAATAACATAAATATTGTGACCATGATCAATTAGATATGATTTAATAATTAAAACCAGCAAACCATTATAACACAAAATTAAATATTCAAACACCATTATAACATAAATTGACCAGAAAAAGAGAGCACCATGTATATATTCATCTGTATAAATTGTGTTACAAATATACAAGATAGTTCATTCTTTTTTTTCAAATGTGTAATACCCTTGATAGAATATAGAAATAGTGCATGCCATACTATTCTTTGTTCTACTCTTCTCTACTATTCTCTATATGCTCTACTATTCTACTACTCTGCTCTGCTCTATATAACTTGATCTTCTAATAATTGTAGCCTTTGTTCTTCAACTTTTCTCTTAGAGAGTTGTTTTCCCTTTTTCATCTTTTCATAACGGTCATATGTAAATGGTGGCATTATTCTGAGACCTTGTAATGATTTTACACGAGATATAGCCACAAATGTCAATCCTGTTCTTTCTTTTTGCCCAATGTCAATAGTGGCTTTTGAAAGAGTTAAACCTTGTGATTTGTGTATTGTTAACGCCCATGCCAATCTTAATGGTATTTGGATCGTGCGGCCCCTTTGTATTGGTGTAATTGGAACTATACATGGAGAATGATCTTCAAATAGTATTCCCAAGTAATTATCAAACTCAACCATAACATATGTCAGTGGTTCTAGTGGTGCACTTCCAGGTTTGTATATTATTTTTCGAACATACCCTAGAGATCCATTTACAAGACCTGCTTCTATCCAAAGATTAGAAGTTAGCATGACCCTTGCATCCTTAGCAATTAATAACTCCAAATCAAGTTCATCATTCTGACCTACTTTTGGTGCATTTACACTACCCACTTTTGTTGCAATGCTACGTGCAACGGGCTGCTTCAATGAGAATAGTTTTTTTTGTTATGGCTATGCACATTTTTATTTGTGGAAAATAAATGAACACTGCTATCAAATTCCTCATTGGTTGTTGCATCGATGCTAATAATAGTTCTTGTCATCAGCAACTTCCAGTCATCAATAGTTGGCTTTGCATCTCTCATATTAATGAGAAGTTGACAAAACATTTGTTGTTCAACACTTTCTCCTTCTTGCCTAAATATTTTATCCAGAGTAACAACAGTTTTGAATTCTTCCCATAATAGTTTACCATGCCTATTACTGTCATATGGTGGTTTATCATTAACAGGAGGTAATTGTCCTAAATCTCCAACCAGAATCATAGATACACCTAGAAAATATTAAAAAATGACGACTTTCATTAGTGTGTAGAATTAATTTTTAAATTTTATTATAATGAAGTTATGTTTTAAAATAGAAATAAAATACATATCTTGAACAAAAAATAAAGATATACCTCCAAAACTCATGTTTCCATTTTCAGGGAATGCTTGATGGAGTCGAGAGTCCACTTTCTCGAGCAAATTCTGTCCAATGAAGCTCATTTCATCAATCAAAATGTATTTTATGTGTCGCATCTCTTCTTGGAAAGTTGTCAGTCTTGTTCCTTCTAATTGGGAAAAATCTGTGATTAGGATCCGAAGTATTGAATGGATTGTTGAAGCTCCAATATTGAATGCTGCTACTCCTATTGGTGCAAGTAATAGAAGTGGACTACACTGTGGGAATGTTGCATTATGGAGAGCTTGATTGATAGCACCAATTAGATATGATTTTCCTGTTCCTGTCGTTCCTTGAATTATCATGAATAATGGCAATGTATTTTGAGATCCATGATAATGTGTCATAATTATATCAAGTGCTTTTTTTTTGTTTGTCACCTAATGCTGAATAATTGATATTCTACGGTATATCATCACATATGAGAAATCCGTTTTCTTTCATGGTGCCTCTGAACTTTATTGCCCTATTTGTGTACTCTTCACCTTGATATTCAGTAAACCATGGTGTTTGTCTATCAACATCTCTTCTTCCCAATATATCTATTTCAGATGCTTCCATAATCTGATTATGATGGAGCGTCAAAATGATTTCCCACTCATGTTCTGTTGTGTTTCCTTGAAGAGGTTCATTATCTTCAATTTCAGAATCACTTCTATTTTCTACATCTTCTGAGACAGTTGTTCGTTCCACATGCCAAGGATTATAATTAAATGACTCCCAATTTGATATTATTGCATCATTATGAATACCAATATCTCTTTCTATATCATGATTCAATGGTTTGTAAAGTAAGAGCTCAGACCAACAAAAATCAACCCATTTATCTGATTCACGTTCAGGAATTGATACAAACCTCAGAAATACTCTCACAATAGCTGCCATTTCCCTTGCTTTCCATTTGTTATCTCTAACTCTTCTTGGATTATATATCCATGATCTAGCGGCATCTATAAGTGAAACACCTTCCATGCAAAATAGCCTGCTTTTATATCCATCAATAAAAGATTGTGTATGTTCTTCGTAATTGTCTTCATTATCTTTAGCTATAGGTTTGAATACCTCACGTGAGACATTGAGATTGACAAATTTTCTACTACTCTCTACTAATGGAAGTTCTAATAGCATGTGACATTTTTCTTGTGCCCCAATGTCTCTTTCTATAATTGATTTAGTAAGAACTCTCCTATATGCTGTTGAGGTTGAATCATCAGGGTTTTCCATGTTTGCAAGTCACATCAACATTTGATGATAGCTTTCTAAACTTTTCTCTGCCTTGGCTGCATACTTGGCAATATACTTAATTACACAATGTTTAGAAAGAACAGGTTGCCAATCTATATTTGCTCTCCACAATTGAAGTATGTAGCGATTGTGTGTATTAACCCTATCATCATTTCTTGCAGGTTCAAATTTTTTTTCACCTGTCTCTGAATCTTCGTATAATTTTGATCCCCCGAGATTCAATGGCCATGGAGCATTATACCTAGAATTCATAATAACATAATTTTATTTCATTATAGTAAATTTTATTTCATGTTGATTCTATAAAAAAAAATTCTAAGATTTAAAATCTTACCTGCAAACCATCCGTCCTCTTTTCTTACGTAGGCATGCACCCTCTCTACACATTGTATGACATTCTACACAATTTAGAATCTCTTCATAGTCATGTTCCATATCTACTTGTGAAAGATGCCTTGTATTTCGAAGACATGGATGTTGAACAAAATTTTGGAATACCTATCATTTAAAAAATATATATTTATTAGTTACACTAAAACATAAAGTTTATATATAATTATAAATTTTAAGAACACATTAATGAAACATACATGTATGTTTCGTTGATGTGGATCTTCTCTAGGATTCCATGCATGAATAATTGAATGGAAGTATTTCTCTGCATTTTTTCTTTCCTAAGCATTTTGCCAATCAAGATTATCCATATTTGGTGCTCCATCTATCCATAAAAATCCATGCACATGTGGTGAACCTCTATGTTGCCATTCATATCTAGACCAATAATCTTTTACATTCATTCCTTTTTCTAGTATCTATTTCCTAAAAATAGTATGTCGTAGATGCATGTAGTGTGCCACTATATGAGGATAATCAATAATATTTTGTTTTCTCCAAATTTGGGCTTGTCGTGGATCTGTTGGTGGCGTTCCAGGCATAATTGCATGCAAATCTAGCCAATACATGTCTACTGCACTCAAAGTGAAGAATATTGTTGGTGAACCAATTTGTTGAAGCATGTCTGTTAACTCTGCACGACATTTTACCCAATATGACCTTGTACCCCTTAATGTTGTTCCAAACCGCATCAAGCGATCTGCTAGACGGGAGTGGGGCACATTTTCCATATGTTCACGCAACTCGTTGATGGTGATCGACATATCTTGAAGACTTCTTTTTGCAAACACTGCAGATGAATTTTGTGCACGATGTCTCATGATCATGTTCATCATGTAATAACTAAATCATGGGTGTCAACCAAAATGGTGATCCCTATATCAAAATAGATGTTTGACAAACTCATGTAGATGTACTCATCTCATGCGTGGTTCTAGCCAATCACATCTACCATCAGGAAATAATGTCATAAATGCCATATCAAGCAAGCCTAATGTGGAGTACTCATTAATAGGAGATGCACCAATTCCTGGCCAATCAATCAGTGTTCCTGGATCTGCATCAAGGTTATTAACCCATACATGGATTAATTCCATCTCTTTTTGAGCATTAGGTGGTCTAGAAGCCATTGAGGTTGTGTGATCAACAATATTTCCTTCATCCATCTCCATCAATGGACCCACAAATACAATTTCATTTTTATCTGAATCAAACTCCATGTGCTCTAAGTTTAGCTTGTTGAAGATATTTTCATCAGAGTTTGATGGAAATTCACTAAGAGCAACTTCATCTATTTGAACATCAGAGTAGAACTTGTCATGTTCAATTTTGTACTTGAGCACCTTATACACTCGCTCTTTATTGACTGTAAAATTGTAATTCATGCCATGTTGATCTCTCCTCCAAACAATAATAATTGGCAAATCTTTTATACGATGTGGCAAAACCTTTGAAATATCTTTTACTTCTTGTGGAAAATTGATTGTGTGTCCTTTGCATTTGTATTGACCTCCAATTGCATGTGTCACTTGTATGATTGGGTTGACTCGTGCTATCAACATTTCCTCCACTTGTGTCAAGTTTGCAAGTTCTTCTGGTTGTGGTCCTGGATCCATATTATTTGATGCTGAAAATTGATTATTGGCTTTTTGTTGTCAACATCTATTACATATAGGACCTTGAGGTGTGCGAGATACCTTTATTGCAAGGTAACATTCTTGACAAATATAACACATGCTTGGTGAAACAAAGCTATCTAGGGCATGTCGATAATGCATTTGAAAAGTATTAAAATTTGTACGGAGCATTTCATTAGGATTGAGTGTATCTTCTCCATTGTTTCCAACATTGACATTCATTTCATGTTGAGGTGCATTATTTGGAGTTTTAGGAACATACTCCATAAAATTTAAGTCTCCTACATTTGGTTGCGGATAGTACCTTTCAGTTGTTTGATGATCTTGTCTTTCTTCTCTTTCAGAGTTACTGACTTGTTCAGATGTTTCTACATGACTTCTTCTTGCCATATTATATTGTTGTCGATCTTGTGCTTCTAACTATTCAATTCTTAATTCAGCCTTATGTTTATGATATCTTTCCCTACGCACCTCATTTTGTGCCACTCTTTCTACATCTGTCATTTCTTCTTAATGTCGTATTCAATATTCCCTTTGATATTCTCTATTATATGCTCTTTTATATTCCCTTTCTTGCTCCTCAGATTCAAAATTCATCTTTGGTGGAACCATTATCTATACAATCCAAATGTATCTCTATTAAATGTTTCTTCTTGTAAGCTAAATATTTGAAAAAAAAATTACAAAAATATTTATCAAATGAGTCCAAAACATAACTAAAAGAATAAGTTAAGCAATTTTTAGTCTTAAAATTGTGCTCACTTCAAAAATATTAACCCTAATATATTTTTAATATTAAGTTAATATTACAAACTTTAATCCTAATATATTTTTAATGGAATAATCAATTTTTATCCTCTTCTTGATGATGGATCATGGAGTGTGATCCAAAACGTTGATGCAAAAAAAGCTTTACACGGTTTTCTCCAGAAACATTTTGATATTATTCAGATGGACTATGAAAATATCATGTCCTTAAAAGATGATTGTCATTTTCAGCATTCTTAACATTTATTAGACTAAGTGTTGATATGAGTAGGAAGGAAGTTAAATCATTATTGTGCACTATGGTCCCATCTGCAACAATTTTGTTAATCCTATTTATTAATCTCTTCTAATTTTCATTCTAAGTGCTTTTTTAATTGACTAAAGGTTTAACAAGTTTCATTCAAGAATATTTGTCCATATGTGACTTTTTCCTAATAACAAGACGGTTGTCTTACTAAATGTCTAACCATTAATAATTTAAATAAATAATTAAAATTTTAACTTAATTGATTAATTATAAATAAACTCTATATTCTAATCTATCTCTCTAAGGCCATTTAAAATGGTATACTAACTCAAGTAAAAACATTAATTAAAAACTTTTATCCCTACCATTTAAAGAAAATAAACAAGTTTCATTCAAGAATATTTGTCCATAGGTGACTTTTTGTCTCTCTAAATGTCTAACCATTAATAATTTAAATAAGTAAACAATTAAAATTTTAACTTAACTGATTAATTATAAATAAACTCTATATTCTAATCCATCTCTCTAAGGCCATCTAAAATGGTATACTAACTCAAGTAAAAACATTAATTAAAAACTTTTATCCCTACCTTGGTAAAGAAAATAAATAAATAAATCTTGAAGTTTAGAGAGGATAGATATTCTTAAATCTTGTATTCTAAAAGTAAGAAAATAAATAAAATAATTTTTTCCTTCCAAAAATCTATTAGTTTGTTCATGTGTATGAATGTTTATATAAAAGTGAAAAAAAATAATTAATAGTAGTATTTACCTGTCTTCACAGTAGACCCACTTTGTTGTAGTTTAGAGGTTCACCAGAAAAAATATTGTTATAATTATATTGGATACTTTAACACTGTCTTCAGCAACAGATAAAATATTGTCAATATTTAGTTTTTCATCTATCTATTCATTTGAATTCAGCTGCAAACATTTTAAATTTAATGCTTTTGCAACTAATTTTTTTAAATTTGATATATTATTAATAATTACAAATAATTAGATATATTTATTTGTATAATGAGTTTATTTGATTTATACCATTAAAAAAAATAAAAACATTTAATTTAGAATTGTTAAATACCCTTTCATATACATTTAATTAAATCTAGAACTATCAAATACCTTTCATATATGAGGAAAAACATACATTATTGATAATTTACACATATCAGAAAAAAAACATACATGCTTGATAATTGATAAAGAACAGACATAAAAAGTTTTCAAGGAGGAATATACATAGCATTTACCAAAATCATAGTATAACTATAACATATTGTTTAAATACAATATAAATTCTTCAATGATGTGAAGCCAAAATCATGGCATAACTATAGCATATTGTTTAAATACAATCTAAATTCTTCAACGATGTGATCAGAATGACCTTCTTCGCATTGTTCATCACGATATATTTCTTTTAGAAAAGTAGAAAATCCAGCGACTTTTCTAGCTGTGTCATAAAATTTTTTTGCAATATCTTCCATTTGGAAGATTTCTTCTTCTTCAATAGCTACAACAAGGAAACTTGTGTCTTCAATTTCATCGATTATTTTGTTGCAATGTTCTGTAATAGATTTTGATAATTTTTCTATGGGTGTTTCAACAACCCCATTTGAACTTATAGATTCGTTTGACATAACTGGGCTTGTAACTGAGATTTCTGATTCATTTTGTGCAGCATCCATTTATGTTATTCGCTGGGAATAATAAAACAATAAATAAATAATCTAATTAATCAATAAATAATTAAACAATCTAATTAAAAATCAAAAACCAAAAAACAAATTTAAAAGACAAGGGTAGATTAATAAGTTTGAATATTTGAAACTTATCATTCAAAATTCATAAATTCATTTAATAATTATTATTTTATAACTTTAATAAAATAACACTATTAATATAAATAAAAATATTCTATCCTAGTGATCATGATTTAAATAATAATTTCACTATAGACTTTTACATAAATTGGACCTCCAACGGACACGAGTACCACAATTTGAAAGAGAAATACGGAGACAAAAGTGAATAAATTGGATTTTAAATTAAGTGTAACTATTAAGAAGATGGATGTGTTTATTGAATGTCAGCACTAGTTATTAAATGCTTAATGTGGGTAGATTTGAGTAGTGTATTCAAAACAAATGTAATAGTAAATGCATTAGCTAAATATCATAAACTACACTTAAATTAGATAATTATGAAAAGCTTGTATGATATCAATAAATGAACATTGAATTTCTTTTAGAATCAATGACTTTTCCAAAAAGTCTAACTAATGTGAGCCAATCTTATATTTTGAGAAACATAAGGTGACGCGCACCCTGTAAACGGATTGAAAACTACCCACTATATATCCATAAATATGCGCCTAAGCAAAGAATATAACAAAACAACCACCACATTGATTTTACTTATTTCAAGATACGCATAAGCAAAGAATATAATAAGCTTTCACTCTGCGAAACAATAAGATAGCTAAGATGTTAAAGGACACTTCTTGGCAAGTTAATTAAATAAACAATACATGATTAAAATAAAATATCTATAAATAAATAATGCTCACAATTTGAACACAATGCCAACCTAATTCTCCCTTGGTAAGTTTAAATGGATTAACAAAACAACTAGCACATTGATTTTACTTATTTCAAGATACGCATAAAGAAAGAATATAATAAGCTTTCACTCTATCAAACAATAAGATAGCTAAGATGTTAAAGGACACTTATTGGCAACATGCAGATTTTAAATGTTATAACTTGCAAGAATTTAAACTTATAATATTATTTTTTTAACCAAAGATTCTAATATCTATATTTTAATAACCTACCACTATTAATCTTTCCTTACTCTCTCTCTCTCTCTATATATATAATTGAAATTAAGAATAATAATCTAACCATTCTATTTTACCATATTGATCCAAATAGTATTCATATTTATTCTCTATATTTTTTTATTTAAAAAAAAAATTGTTACTTGACAACCCACCCATTCCTATAATTTCCTATGCAAATACGAACTGCCAAACTTTCTTGGAATCTACAAGGAAACCTTATAAGAATATACTAAGTTTTTAAAAGACTCTTGCTATTATTTTACTATACAAAAAAAATAATACAAATATGGTACAATTGAAAGCATTTAATATTGAAAAAAATTGCAGAAGCTCTCCACACTAAGGCATAAGGCCAGGTAAGAAGAGAAGCTAAAAAAATGCAGAGCAAGTGAGTCAAGGTGAATGCCATTCTGCAAGAAGATGTGATACTTAGTAGAAATTTTGAAGGGCAACACTACTATGGAGCTGTATGGAAAATTGGAGTGCATTTGGACTGCTTTATTTTTAAATGTTATTCAATAGGATCCCATTTGAACCTAAGTATTTGTTATACCAAATTAAACTTGTTTCAATTCCAAATATATTGGGTAGTAAGAGGATCTAAACAAAGGAAGTTGGTTTATATTCTTTGATTAAATCACACCAACACAAGAAAATTTAATAAGGAATGGTGTTTCATGTTTTTTTTTTACCACAGTTACATTCTTTGTAATGAACTACAGCTATTGCCCAAAAAAAAAGGGGTTACTGACCTAAATCTTCAAATTTTCATATTGTCAACTTTTTTGCTTTTTTTCAATGAGTCACACCTTTTACAAATTTTTTTAAACTTTATCTTCAGATCTTCATATATTACTTCAAAAATATGGAAGATGAAAATGTTCAAGTTTCATCCTTTATGAATTCTCTCTTTTAACTAGTTTAAATCTTAAATCTCCTATGTTAATAGGTAGATCCATGACTGATCAGACTTTCAAGAAAGAAAAGGAAGTTTGTTTCATTTTCTACTTTGATTAAGCTACTCCCTTTGCATAGTTTATCTTTTTTAATTTTAGATCTTGGGTCCAATTTGTTACAAATGTTTAACGATATAATCTTGTAAAGAGGAAAAGGAACTGTGCTTCACTTTCCAGTTATCATCTCTTCTGACCAGTTTGGGTCTTAGATTTAATGTTGGGAAAAAAAGGAAGTGCATTTTATCCATTACTTTGTTTAAGTTACCTCATCTCTCTAATTTACTGGGGTATATAATCTTCTATTTATGTTAATTGCTAAATTGTGGCTCATTTTTGAAGGAGAAAAGGAAACTTGCATAATCTTTACAGATCCCTTCTAAATTTTTTTGGGGTTTTACTCATATGTGTTTACTTTTGGAATGTCCAAAGAAATTGTGATGGAAGTGTATTTTATCTTCTAGTTATATCAAGTTTCAGAATTTAAAAATCTTCTTTCCTCTCTTTGTAACTTGTATGGTCTTTAAATTTTTTTTATTATTTTAGTTGAAGTTTTACTTTCTTTAAATAAAACATTCTTTTATAATTACTGAAAATTTTGATAATTTTGGCATTAAAAGAATTATCTTTCAGTGTCAATTTGTTATATCCCTCTAAATCTTTTAGGTTTTTTTTTTTTATTTGTTATTTTTTTTGAATTGTTAGAATGCAGAAAAGATAAAGAAAAAATTGGCAGTTTCTCCTTGTTCAAATTCCACTCTTTACAAATTCTTTCTTTCTACCTTGTTTGGTTACTTAGAGCTTATGTGTTGCTGCAAATGTATGATAGGTAAAAGAAAAATTTCAGAGACTCGGATGAAAAACCTTTGCGATTAGGCTACTGGAAGGCAGTGGATGGTGTAGGTTCGAATCCTGTGGTGGGCCATTTGCTAAAGCTGGTGTCCATCATATTTGGGTATCAAATGGCTCCACTCAGTCAAGGTAGAGACTCTGCATGTAGAGATAATAGACCAGGTGGCATTAGATGCCAAGCTCCTTTAATTCCCAAGGAAGGCATGGAAAAGAAGAGTGGTCGCGGGTTCGAACCTCAGGAGACAACCTCTCCCAAGGTGTCGTGTATTGGGCAAGTGAAGAAGAAAAAATAGGCCCGTGAGGGGAAGCAAAGATGGAGAGGGTTTCAAGATCGACCCCTGTTGCCATCACAAATGAGGTCCCTCAATTTATCACCTCATGGCACCAAATTTTCCAAGCTGAAATTTTTTTTCTCTGGCAAGAAACCGACGGAAACAACATTTTGCGAGTCTCCAGAGGTTGACATAAAGAATGTCCCTTCGCTTGGGCAGATGAAATGGTTTGCCTCCTGTCACGATTCTGATGTGCTAGAAAATGTATAGAGATTCATAGAAATTGACAGAAAGATATAGTGGTGAGGCCTGTGAAAAGAACTATACAAAGATATCGCCTGTGGTGTTTTAATTTTTTTATTGTTAATTTTTTTTTTGTTTATAGTAAATTTTTATTTTTATTTTTTTATAGTAACCACTATTGAAAGTGGAAGAAGAGCTCTGTAGTTCATTAGCCTGAATGAAGAACATGACTCATCAGTAAAAATTGATGTATGCAGTTTTTAGCAAACACCAATTTGTTTCTACATTTGACTGTCATTTGGAATTTAATTGCAAATCTTAGAATAGAAAAGGTCGCTACTGCAACACAAGATCTAATGGGAATTTCTATTTGTCTCCTTTTGATGCAGAGCCTTAAGGTTAAAGTCAATATGATCATCACATATTACTGTATGCCTGGTATGATAGGCTATGACTTACTTAAGAAAATCAAGGTATTATTTATCTTCATATATTCTCTATATCTACATTGCAACAAAAGGAAACAAATGGAGCCGAGAAAAAAAAGGAATGACTCACCAAAGTGTCCTCTTCTGCAAGCAACTGAGCACCAACTCTTTTGCAAGCAATTGAACGCCAAGGGATTGAGTCGAGCCTCCAAATTATATCTTCTTTCTGCAAAATTGAGCAAGAGAGAAATATACTACACTTCATATAACCATATGTCACACTAAAAATAACATGAATAAGTGGAGGTGATGGTTATGCAAGAGATTTTAAAATTAATTCAGTGTAATGGTAGTTCATGCATTGGCCACATTTTCAATTGCAGTTTTTAGATATTAATTTAATTCTTTAAATGCAATTTATTATTATTATTTTCAGACCACTAACATTCCGATTGCAGTTTTTATTATTATTTTTTTCAGACCACTAACATTCCGATTGCAGTTTTTAGATATTGATTTAAGAAAATACCATATTTAGGGATTTTGAGATTAATTCAGCTTGTTGGCATGCATCGTGCAAGCGACCGTTATGTAAGGAAATCCATATTTAGGGATTTTGAATAATTCAGCTTCTTGGCATGCATGCACCAATTTATATAGATATTTATTTAATTCTTAAATCCAATTTAGATTTTTTAAAAAAAAATTTAGTATATATTTACGACCAAAAATGAGTGCTCTCATCTCCACCCCCACTACAACTGTAGTTCGCCTCTTAGCGAAAATAGATTAATTATGCTAAGAGGCATTCTACACTCACAGTAAGGGCTAAAAGATTCAGATTCTCATGTAAACAAAATTCATAAAATGTGTAAATAAATAAATTCGTGGAAGTCAAATGGATAGAAAAATAGAAAAACTTGGGCAGTTATGAAGTGAAATCTTTATCACTTTAAACAAAAAATAAATAAATTGGTGGAAGCCAAATGGATACAAAAATAAAAAAAACTTAGGTAGTTATGGAGTGAAATCTTTATTATGTTTGAAGAATATGAAAAGTCTTGTAGTATAGTCTCTTTAAATTAACTCATGTGAGCATATCAAATATTCTAACAGCAAGTAATTTATAAATGCAAATAAATTGGAAGATATATCTCGGCATACTGTAGATATATTTTTTTAAATATAAATATACTAGTAATAAAATCAAGTAAAAGTTGTAAAACTCATATTAAATGGTTGAATGGATAAGAATGGAGCATTAGTACATATGTATAAAAAATATAAATATTCTTAACCTTAGTATAGTAAGGAATTAAGAACAACAATGTTATAGGAATAATAATTGGTTCCAAAATATTAAATTAAATAATAAAATAAACTATTGCATCCAAATTTGAACTCAAAACTATTTGTTGTAATATGTAACTATATGAAGTAATAGAGATTTCACACACAAATTTTGATGGCACTCAAATATACCTCTATATGCCTACAAATGCATCATCATACAATCATATCGCAAGTGTATGGGGTTCTTGATTAGCTTGGTTCAACTGCCAAATTGTCACCATCTACCATCCTCTTCCAAATGACACTCTCCCTTAACATGTGGGAGGGGGAAAAATACTATCCTGCATTCACCTCATGTCAAAACAAATGGTAGTTTGTTATCAAAAATCATAATCATGAATCAAATAAGATATCAACTACATATTGCAAATGAGTACATATATTATGCACAATCAATTATCATATCAAATCAAGATTATGCAGAGAAAATGAAATTTCCTTTATCGTAATATCGTGCAACACAATGCAAGATTTAAAATATTAATTTCACACTTCAAATAGTTAATTAATCAATAAAACAAATGAATAAAAATGGGATGTGACATCCTTCCCCACTAGAAAAAGTCATCATCTCGATGACTTATTTTACAAAAAAAACATCAAATAAATGCTAAACATTCAAATATAGAAGTATTAATTCATCTTCAATGAAATCTATCTAGATCATTTAAATTAGTTATTAAATAATTTCAAAGATTTATTGGATCTGATATAGGAGATTTCTCCATTCTTTATCATTAATGATGAATTCATCCCTCACAAAGGCAACTAATAGGAAGAAAAATATGCTCAACTTGTCATACATTCCTACCTCCTATGTGACTCTAGAACATATATGAATAATTTTGTAATATATATTTTTCATTTCCCAATCCTTACCCATATTAACCAAGCCATATTTTCTCCTTGGTTCACTACCAACTGTGGTGACAAACAAGCATCCCCTACTACCTCATGTCATCATTGGATAGCTATTTAAATCACATATAACCATTTATTATATTTAACTATTACTCGAAAACACCATACTCATTTGAGACTCACATTTGTATTACTAAAAAGTATTCTTATTTTGAGTACACAACATTAGCTTTTCATAAGCTAGCATGTAATTATGTACCAGCCAGATATAAAGGTAGAACTCTTTACCATATTTGATAACTATCATTGGTGATTGCCTGCATCTGGAAAAAAGTCAAAAGAGAAATTTCATCCAAATCCAAATCTATCATACTAATGATTCATAAAATGACTTATTCAGCATCATCATCAAATATAAGGTTGGCAAGTTACTATAACTCACTCATAACAAAGTTTATCATACCTTTAATAGCTTTGACCATGATGATGATAACTTCAAATGCACCTTTATCTCCTTAATGGCATGGCCTTTATTTCTAGACACAACATCATGCTCTTCTACTAATTTGGAACATTAGCAAGAATAGAAATATGACTTGGAAAAACATATTTGGTGGACTAAGTCAACATCCAACTACTACTAAAAGCAAGATGCAAACCACACAAGCATTCCAACATATATCTCATTCTCAAGGTCAATTATTCCAAACATGAATTCAAATGTACATCATTCACTAACATCAAGGCATGTCATCAAGATTACTCATAGCCAAAGATCCATACGAGTACAACACATTTCACATCTTCTCAAATACTTCACATGATATTCATTTACATTCAACAAGAATAAAGAATTCTTAGCATAGTTCTACAAACATCAAGAATGAACATGTTCTTCATAATCTTCTCCCTTATACAACCCATCAAAGGCCCATCGTGGACATGATAGAGAAGGACATTACATGATACATGATGAGCAATTGAAACATTCTAGCATAGCCACCACAATAAAACTAACACCAAAGTGGAAGAAATATTGATTCTAACAATAAAGCATAAAATGAGCTAAATTTCAACAATAAATCAAGTGTTACTATAAAGTCACAAGATAAATAGATATCAAAATTTGGTGTCTAGACTGCTCATAAATAAAATAATAAATCAATGCTAGCCCTTACAAGAATTTAAAAAATTTATCAATAACTGAAAGAAAGTATCAAAATCTAAAATGCACACTTTACATGCACTACATGACTAATTCTAGTCACAATCAAAGGAGTAAATTGCTACACTACACCTAGATTTTCATAATCCATAGCGAGTTAGAGAACATGTTCAAGCAATACAAAGAAAACAAGTCTTTTAAGACTCCAATCACATCTTAAGTATAAGATCACAATTTTTAGTTACCTCTACTAGGCTTGAATTCAAGTAGTCATGTATTTGACAACATAATCAAACTATCACACTCAAGATATTTACAATGCAATTGCAAACATGTCACACACTAGCAATCTTTTATGAATTAAGATTATGCTACAATAAAATTTGACTCACAAGCTAAGATGACTTAACACATTTACTCATGCTTCATCGAGTGATTAGAAATCGTCATTATATTGGAATTCATCAATCATATGATATTATATGAATGCAACATAGCAATACAAAAGAAAAATAATTTAGTTGGACATGAGTCTTTACCCAACATTCTACCTTACAATGCTTCAACTTTCTACCACATGATAACAAGTAAATCTGTAATGTATTGTGCACAAAATGAAAATGCAAGACACGATCTTCAATCAATGGGAAAATTACATGAGAAGACCATTATAGCCATGTCCTCTACAAAACACTTGACATATTTCATAAGGAATATAAATAAACTAGGGAACTCTAATCCACACCATTCCAATGCATAACTCATTTTCATATGCACAATAAGAAATAGGAGAATTCATATTTATGTCTCCATGGCAACACTCATGATAATATGGCCTTTTTACTATGTTATAACACCCTTGGTTTTCTCATGAGCCCTAGGAAAGAAATCATTTCAATACCTACACCACTTTCCAAATGATCTATGCCATCAAGTCAATACTTTACTTTATGCAAATTATTAAGATCATTGCAAACCTACTGGCATGTTTTCAAGATGCACTTTTATGCAAACACTTCTATGTAGAAGAGGGAATAATAATTCGAAATACAAGAAGGTGGTTGTGAAGATATGCTACTTTTGTATTATGAAATACTTATACAAGGGTTCACAATGCATGGTCCAATTATATGACCACAAATGTTTCCTTACCCATAACTAGAACATGAGCTAAACATTATCACTAGTACCTCATTCACAAGAGAGTATGCAACTCTTCATACAAAAGCTCTCACAAAACAATAATGATTGTGACTACAAAACACAAACATGACTTCGTAAGTCATTCAATCATACATCAAGAATTATTACTTGTAAGAGAAGACCTTAATTCATACAAAATATTTTTTTTATTCTAGAATAATAGCGTAAGACTCTTAAGAGTAACTTATAGATTGACTTGCACAATGGAACTTGAAAGTTCTAACTCCCTATCTATCAGTCAATGATCCACCTTTTTCTACTTCATTCCCATACTAAACCATCCAAGAATGAGATAATAAACCAACTTGTCTACATATCTTCGATACCATTCTAGGATCTACAAAACGCTTAGTTGCACCTGTATCTATTAAAATATTATTAGAGTAATTCTAAAATCTTATGCTTAGAGGAATGCAACTTTAGCGAAGAAGACTCCAAGCCCTAGAGTTGAACCTAGAACTTTAATACCACTTGTAACAATCCATCCAAAACAATACTATTTAAACAAGTAATATACTTGAAATTATCCCAAAAATGATACAGATTTGAAAACATATAGATTTCATAATTCCTAATATAGATGCCAATCTTACATCAATTCATAGAACACAATAATTCAAGTTCACAAGTAAAATAATAAAATACAAATCTAGATTAGGACTGATGTCTTATCAGTTTTCTAGTGTACATCAATAATACAGATCTTGACTTCATAATTTATTATAGATAGTTATACAATGTTCACAGTCATCCTGATAAAGTGCAAGAAATATGGTTATCAAGATAAATGGAGGGAGAGCATCACCCAAGCATTTTATCTCCAACCACAAGCTAGGCAGACCCCAACTCATCTTCCTCCTAGAAGTGGCTTGGCCCTTCAATGAGGGTGGTAGATAACAACATATATAGTAAAACCAAAACTAAATATGAGAACCAAGTGCAAAATATGTACACATCCATCACATATAGTTAGTCATGAAATCCCTAGATACCCTCTAGCTAATAATGACTTCCAACAACATGCAACCTATGAATACAATGAACTAACTAAGTGGGATATGTTGTTGTCTAGAAAATGGGCAACCTCTATGGGTGATAGTATCCAAATGGACTTGTCATTGCTACCATCCTGGTAGCTAGTCTTGAGGTGAAGTTATATAGAGAGAAGAAAATGGAAGATGGCATTGAGAATCATTACAAAAACCAATGAAGAAATAAATTTATTCAATATTGAAATTGACCATTTCATTGGGTATTGTGACAATAATGATCATGAGATTAATGTTGATCCTCCCCACCATAATAACCTTGTTTGTGATGCAAGTGATTTGTGGATGATGTACTTTGATGGTGCATGTTCAAGGGATGGTTTAGGTGTAGGTGTTATTTTGGTATCACTAGATAGGGAACATTCTGGGCTATCTTTCAGGCTTGATTTCCAATGCACAAACAACATTGCTAAGTATGAATATATTTTTTTGGGCTTGAATATTTCTTATAGGAACGGAATCAAATGTTTGAGAATCTTGGGAGATTCTAAATTAGTGGTGCAGTAGGTCAAAAATGTTTACACAGCCAGATAAGAGATTGAGAGCATATAGGAATATACTATAGGATACATTGGAGTTATTTGATTTTATTGACATCAAGTTGATTGAAAGGTTTGAAAATGAAGAGGCGGATCATACTCTAACTATTGTTGACTCAAAATTTAACTTACAATTCGCCTCTTCTCTTTCCCATTATATTGTTGAGGTTCTCACAAGTCCCATCATTCCTGACAATATATAGTTGGCAAGTGTTTGATGATAGTGATCAGATATATACAAATTTTTAAATTGCATTGACGAATTTGACAATTAGCTAATAGATTGGCAACCTATGGTGGAGATGATGGATGGGAAAGAGACCTTGTTTGGTAATGAGGTAGTGCAGCTAAAGACAAACGTTATCCCTAAAGGACTGCTGGCATTAAAAATAATGTCTAATAGTGTTGATTGCTATGGAAGTATATGCAATCCAGTTGAAAAGGATGATGTTGAGGGTGTAAATTTGGGGACTGAAGTTTCTCCCAAAATGATTTACATAGGTAAGAGGCTTAAAGCCCAATGAGAAGTAAATGTTGATTACGCTATTGAATAAATTCAAGAAGCATTTTGCATGGTTCTATGATGAGCTCAAGGCTTATAGGAAGGATCTATTTCAATATACTGCTCCCCTCTAGCCTGATGCAAAGCCTTTTTGACTAAAACAAAGACCCATTAACCCCGCTCTTGCTCCTCAAATGCAAAAGGCATTGTTGAAGTTGAAAAGAGGTATAATCAAGCCTATCATACATTTACAATGGGTATCCAAC
Organism: Cunninghamia lanceolata; assembly: GCA_027924645.1. NCBI lineage: Eukaryota > Viridiplantae > Streptophyta > Pinopsida > Cupressales > Cupressaceae > Cunninghamia > Cunninghamia lanceolata. The sequence goes on from BSBN01000567.1 coordinate 705,849, forward strand.
TTAGTTCCAGTGAGAAAGAAGAATGGGTAGATTAGATTGTGTGTAGACTTTAGTAATTTGAACTCAAGTATCTTAACGACAACTACCCTCTCCCAAGCATGGACCATTTGCTGCAAAAGGTGATAGGATTAAAATTAATGTCCATGATGTTAATATGCACCGAACAACTGAGAGGGGGGGTGAGTTAGTTGTCCCAAAAACTTAAACACTTTCTGCAATTAAACATTCATCACTTAGCCACAATTATTATGATTTAACAATGAATACATGAAATCAGAAACTTAACCATAGATACAACATCAAACACAAGAGACACCAGATTTTATGTGGAAAACCCCAAGGTGGGGAAAAACCATGAAGAGGATTAGCTCTCAATATATATTGTAATCTTGAAATAATGATGTTCAGGCTGGTCACCCCATGGGCCTAAACATACCAAGGCTCACTGCCATAAAGAACAACTAGGTCTAGCAAGCTCACTGCCTCAACCCTAAACCTAGCAAGATTACAATAAGGGTTGTTAAACCCTACTAGAGGCTTAATGCCAGACTCACTGTCACAATCAACACCTTTCTATATTTATGATTGAAGTACAATAATTCCTCTGCCCTGCTCTTCCTCTATTTTGTTTTTCCTCTTCTTTCCTCTGCCTCTTCTCTGCTCTACCTTTTGGACCTTTCTTAATATCTTTTTGTTTCTGCTCAAGGACACCTTTTCCATGACTCAACTACAAGTATTTATACACTTCATCAACCTTGGAATGGTCATCAAGGTTAGCATCAAAATCATTAACCATTGGAACAATCTCCAAGGTTAGCATTACAAACATTTATAAAATAGGTCCTGACCTATTACAACATTATGCAAAGGAAATGAAATGTGGATTACGTTATACCTTAGCTAGGACTCAAACATGATCTTCCATGTAACAACACACTTCTACAATCTTCTAGAGATCTCTACAATCACTAGGATTAACCAGGTTAGCCAAAACTAGTTACATGTTACACTATCTGGGAACAATCTTCGAACACGGTCTCAAATCCTTAACACGAACCAATATCAAGATAGGAACATGATTAGGAGACATCTACAAGCATATTATAATCATCAGGAGAAACCGCACAACCTTTAACCACTTTACCCATAAGAATCTTCACACTGGAACACATGAACTTCACTGTCTTCAACTGTCAAGAAACAAAGATAGCTTGCGGACCACCAAACCACAAACCATTGCAATTGTAGACACTTATCATCATCCCAAACTTCCTTTTAGAACCGTAGAGAAAAATACTTTATTGCAGAGGAATACGAGCATAATACTTTCTTCCTGTCCCAACTAAACTTACAGAAAAAGAAGGTTTCACTTTGGTGAACACAACTCATTTAGATCTTCATTTGGAGGGCTCAAACCTGGAATGTAGAATCCTTAGTCATACCTCTAACTTACTTCCAATCCACAGACCACGATCTTCAAGAAGAATGCAGAGAGTTTATTGGACTGTTCTTCAGTATACAACTCACTGTCTATACTGCACTTCTCTATAACTCACTTGTTCCTTCTGGAGAGGCTAATTTTCTCAATATCCTCAACATACAAGTCTTCTAAACAAGTAATAGAATAAGATACAGTTGACAACAAGGACAACAAGGATATGTTGACATCAATGACAACACCGATTAGGCACATACTTGCAACAATCTCCCCCTTTGTCATTGATGGCAGCATATGATCTGAAAAACTGCAACAACCATCAAGACAAGATTTTCCCCCTTTTCTTTACACACTTTCACTCTTTCTTTCTCCAAAATTCTCCCCCTTTCTCTTACACATCTACACTCTAAGTTTTTCACATGACTTCTCTCCCCTTTGACATCAATGGCAAAGGGCACATACTTGCACTCTTCTGCTCTGATCTAATCTCTCTTCTAAACTCTCTGACTACTCCCCCTGAGAAGTATCCCTAAAAAGCATCAATCCATACCTCTGAGCACCTCCAGACTGATGCACTATTGTGCATCTTAGTTTAGAGCAAGAGGGGTGATAACCCATAACTTTTATCTAAGATACTCAAAAGTATCCTTAGGCAGAGGCTTGGTAAAAATGCCTGCAATGTGATCCTTGGTAGAAACATACTCCAGCTTGACTTCATTCTCTATCACCTTTTCTCTCAGAAAATGATATCTGATGGATATGTGCTTTGTCCTTGAATGCATCACTAGAGTCTTTGATATGTTTATGGCACTTGTGTTGTCACAAAAGATTGCAATGGGATCTTCATACACAATTTTGATGTCCTTTAAAGTTTGCTTCATCCATAACACTTGAGTGCAATTGCATGCTGCTGCAATGTATTATGCTTCTACAATAGATAGGGATATTGAATCTTGTTTCTTGCTCAACCAAGATACTAATCTATTTCCCAAGAAGAATGCACCTCCACTTGTACTTTTTCTGTCATCCACATCTCCAGCCCAATCTGTATCAGTATATGCACTGAGAGTAAAGTCACAGTCCTTAGGGTACCACAAACCATAATCTATTGTACCTTTTAAATATCTCAGAATTCTCTTGACTGCCATCACATGTGATTCCTTGGGTTCTGCCTGAAATCTTGTCACAAGACATACTGTATGCATTATGTTAGGTTTGGTTTGAGTCAGATAAAGTAATCCTCCAATCATAGATCTATACTTTTTCTGGTCTGCCATGGGTGAGTTATCATCTTTGCTTAACTTACAACCAGTTATCATAGGTGTGCATATTGGTTTAGAGTCTTCCATCCCAAATTTCTTTAACAATTCTTTCACATACTTAGACTGAGAAATGAAGATACCTTTATCAGATTTACTTATTTGCAGACCTAAAAAGAAGTTTATCTCTCCAAACATAGACATTTCAAATTCACTTTGCATTTCTCCAACAAAAACTGAGCACATACCTTCATTGTAACTATCAGTTCATTATTACCTGTCAACTTGTCCTTTAATTACATGAGTGACTAATTCATCTGTCCCATTGTGCCTCCCAATACAGAGCATATGACACTCTAGAGTTCAGTTCCAACATTCATCACTGACTTCAAAATCATAGTACAGAATAGGCATCTGTGGAGAGATGCAAACCCTAGTACTCTAATACTACATACTGTTCTTGTTTTGACTTTAGGACAATTTACAACGGGACTTCCTGGAAGATACATTTACCAAAATTCTTGAATTGCATATGGTGATTTTCAATTGAAGAGGCATACAAACTAAAACTTCTTTACTTACTTGTATATTGCTCATACTTAGACATTTTAGTCTTCTAAATCAGAACCCTTCCAAGTGAACTGCCATAACATATATCTTTGTGCTAGATCTTAGCACTAACTATGTAGCTGGGGGATTTAGAATCTTCAATATGGCTCCCCCTAAGCCATGATTCACAATCTACTTCCCGGAGGAAGTAGCTGCTCCGGAGCCTAGAGCAGACTCATCTCTTCCTTCATTTGTTTCCTTCCTGACCCAAACCTTGTTCATCTCTTCCTTGATTTGTGTTGGATCAACCTTTTCAACCAGTTCCCTTGATTCTGATTGGTTATCCTTCTTATTTCTCCAGTATTTTGCAATGTGTCCAATCTTGTTGCAATTAAAGCACATAGTATTTTTCTGATCAATGTTTCTTCCATTCATCCTTGACCTACCTAGGTTAGCCTTATGCCTGAAATTATTGTATGTATAACAATAGCCACTAAAGGATTCCATTGTCCTATTTGTCGCATAGCCTTTTCTCACTTGACTTCTACACTCATTAGCTTTGTGTCCCATTCTGTGGCAAGCATGGCATCTAATGAAATTCTGACTAGAGAATGATGGGGTATTTTGATTCACCCTATTTCTACACCAATTAGCCTTGTGACCAAATTTGTTACATAAATTGCAGTAACCATTGAAAGAAGAATACCTTTGAGCGTTTGGCTGCCTAATTGATAGTCTTCTACTTCTTTGATTCTGAATCTATCTGATTTTGTCCTCTTCCTGACTTGCACTGAATCCTTTGTCTTCTCCAAATTTTATGCCTTCTCTGTCATCATCATTTTTTTTTTTGCCATTGGCCTATCAAATCTGGAAGCACTCACACTGAATTGATCTCTTTGAGCCTGCACATGTTTCAGATCAACCTTAAAGTCTTCAACTTCTTCTTCAAGCTTCATGCAAACTTTAGTTTTGTCTTTCAGACAGTTCTCAATTTTTGTCCTTTCTTCATTATTCTCTTTTAGAGTTTGTTGTAACCGCCTGATTTGCCTTCTTAAATCTTCTTTCAAATCCATGTCTTCATCTGTAGTTTTTAAGTTATCTATGTCAATACTGGCAATTAGGCACATATTCATTTGATTCATATCAGCTTTGTGATCTTCCACATCACATTTGGTGGTCTGGGAACCTTCTTGTTCTTTAATTTGCAAATCCTTATTGGTTGAGACTGAATTCTTCTAGATGTTCTCAATAACCTTAACATTTGTACATTCCACTATCCTTCCCAATCTATTGTTGTAACACTGGTAGGCTCTAGTCCAAGATGAGTATCCAAGAAAAATGCCTTCCTCATACTTAGCATTGTCATTTTCCATTCTGATGAGGCATTTTCTTCCAAATATTTTAAAATATTTCATAGTGGGTATTGATCCACACCATAACTCAGCAGGGGTCTTTCCTTCTTTGGATGTTATCTGAACTCTGTTTAATGTATAGACAGTGGTTTGAATTGCCTCCTTCCAAAATATATCTAGTAAATTTGCTTCTTCCATCATTAATTTTGCATTCTCCTCAATCGTTTTACTTGCTTCTTCCATTATCTTATTTTTTGCAGAGAGTTGTTTTTCTATCCCATATGTTTCACAAAATATATTGAAATCATTAGAGATAATTTCTTCTTCTTTTCCAATTCTTAGGCCTTTGATGTTCATGCTTAGCTAATTTTCAAGGGTTTCTTTAAAAAATTTGAGTGCCTCTAGAATCTCTGATTTATCTTTTAAAAAACTGACCCAAGTCATTCTAGAAAAGTCATCAATAAAAACATAAAGTACATGTGATCATGGAGGCTTGGTATTCTTGTAGGACAACAAAATTTTGTATGAATCAATTCTAATCGTTCAGTGGAGGATCTTTCTTTATCTTGCCATGCTTTTCTTAACCATCTTTGAGATTTCCTGCAACTAATGTTGCTTGAGTAATCAATCTCTGGTAGGTCCTTCACAATCTGAACTAAGTTTCTTAAATCATCAAGGTTTGTATGGCAAAGTCTTCTATGCTAAACCTAGCTTTCATTGGTCTAAGATGTGTATCCAAGAAAGTCACTTTTTCTTAGATGATAGAGACTATTTTCTATTCTTTTTGCAATTGCTATTGTAGCTCCAGATTTTTCTTTGATTTCGAGAGAATCATTCTCAAACACAAACGTGAATCCCTTCCTGCATAACTGTCCGACACTTAAGAGATTTTGTTTCAAACCTTTTATAAAAAGAACATCTTCAAAAATTTGTCTATTGCCAAAATTCATCGATCCTATTCCGCAAACTTCAGCAGTACAGTCATCTTCGAACCTGACTAGCCCTTCATTGTATTCTTCCAGACTAACAAACTTACTCCTGTCACCAATCATGTGGTTTGAGCAGTTACTATCAATAACCCAACAGTCTTCATCACTGGTACAAGCTTCAGAGCTTCTTCGATGGTTGACATTTTGTTCTTCGTGAATCGCTTCCTTGAACAATCTGCTCTTGATATCTCTTGATGAGCATTCAGGTGCATCAGAGAGTATCTATTTTCCTTCCATTAGGTTCTCCCTTGAGTTGTTAGACTCTTTCCAAAGGGACATGGCTTTGATACCAATTGTTAATATGCACCAGACAACTGAGGAGGGGGGTGAATCAGTTGTCCCAAAAACTTAAACAATTTCTGCAATTAAACATTCATCACTTATCCACAATTATTATGATTTAACAATGAATACATGAAATCAGAAACTTAACCACAAATACAACATCAAACACAAGAGACACCAGATTTTATGTGGAAAACCCTAATGTGGGGAAAAACTATGGAGAGGATTAGCTCTCAATATATATTCCAAACTTGAAATAATGATGTTCAGGCTAGTCACTCCACGAGCCTAAACATACTGGCTCACTACCATAAAGAACAACTAGGTCTAGTAGGCTCACTACCTCAACCCTAAACCTAGCAAGATTACAATAAGGGACGTTAAACCCTAAGGATTGTTAAACCCTACTGGCAGCTTACTACCAGACTCACTGTCACAATCAACACCTTTCTATATTTATGATTGAATTACAATAATTCCTCTGCTCTTCTCTTCCTCTACTCTATTCTTCCTCTTCTTTTCTCTACCTCTTCTCTGCTCTATTCTTCCTCTTATTTCCTCTACCTCTTCTATGCTCTACCTTTGGGACCTTTCTTAATATCTTTTCATTTCTTCTCAAGGACACCTTTTCTAGGACTCAACTACAAGTATTTATATACTTCATCAACCTTGGAATGATCATCAAGGTCGGCATCACAATCATTAACCATTGGAACAATCTCCAAGGTTGGCATTACAAACATTTACAAAATAGGTCCTGACCTATTACAACATTATGCAAAGGAAATGAAATGCAGATCATGTCATGCCTTAGCTGGGACTCAAACATGATCTTCCATGCCAAAACACACTTCCACAATCTTCCAGAGATCTCTGCAATCACTAGGATTAACCAGGTCAGCCAAAATTGGTTACACATTACACTATCTGGGAATAATCTTTGAACACGATCTCAAATCCTTAATGCGGACCAATATCAAGAAAGGAACATGATTAGGAGACATCTACAAGCATGTTATAATCATCAGGAGCAACCGTACAACCTTTAACCACTTTACCCATAAGAATCTTCACACTCGAACACATGAACTTCACTGTCTTCAACTGTCATAAAAGAAAGATAGCTTGCAGACCACCAAACCATGAACCATTGCAACTGTAGGCACTTATCATCATCCCATACTTCCTTCTAGAACTGTAGAGAAAAATATTTTTTTATGGAGGATTGCGGAGTAGAATACTTTCTTCCTGTCCCAACTGAACTTACAGAAAAAATAGGTTTCACTCTGGTGAACATAACTCATTCAGATCTTCATGCGAAGGGCTCAAACCTAGAATGTAGCATCTTTAGTTATACCTCTAACTTACTTCCAATCTGCAAACCATGATCTTCAAGTAGAAATAAATGCAAGGCAGTTTACCAGATTTTTCTTTAGTATACAACTCACTGTTTGTACTGCACTTCTCTGTAACTCACTTGTTCCTTCCGGAGAGGCTAATTTTCTCAATATCCTCAACATACAAGTCTTCTAAACAAGTAATAGAATAAGATACAGTTGACACCAATGACAACAAGGATATGTTGACATCAATGACAACATCAATTAGGCACATACTTGCAACACATGATGGATGGATTCTCAAGGTACAACCAAGTGTTGGTCAAGGAGTCAAAATAGAAAAAAACAACTTTCACCACTCCTTGGGGCACCTTTGTATATGTGAGAATGTCATTTGGTTTGAATAATTCATGTTCAACGTTTCAAAAGGTAATGGATATTTCATTTGTAAGCCTCATTGATAAGATCATGGTAGTATACCAAGATAATCTAACTGCATTTTTAAAAAAAGGAAGGATCAATACCAACATCTAGAAATGATCTTTGAAAGGTGTCTTGAGTATGGGATTTCTTTCAATCCCAATAAATGTCAGTTTGGAGTTGAAGAAAGCAAGTTGCTAGGGTATATTGTGTCAAAGGATGGGGTAAGGAAAGATCCAGAAAGAGTGAAAGCAATTGACCTCTTTCCCCAGTCCAAATCATTCAAAGGAATCCAATATTTCTTTGGTAAAATAAACTTTGTGCATAGATTTGTACCTAACTTTTCTAAGAATATGAAAGCCATTTCCAAGATGCTCAAGAAGGGACAATCAATCACGTGGAGAAAGGAATCAGCTATTGCATTTGTTGACATAAAGGAGGCTCTCAAGGATGCACCTATCTTGGTAATTCCAGATTACTCTAGGCCCTTCGATCTCTTTTCCTTTGCTTCCTTCTACATTGTTGTTGTTGTCTTAATTTAGAAGAACAAAGATGGATATGAACAACCCATTGGATTTTTTAGCAAGTCTTTACAAGGTGTTGAACAAAAGTACTCAACCATGGAGAAACATGCATATGTTCTTGTAAAGGATGTCAAGAGTTTTAGATCATATCTTATGGGGGAAAACCATTTCTTTTGTGTCGCATTCAACATTAAAGGATATCTTCATGCAACAAGAAGCCTCAAGCATAAGATGCAAATGGATCAACAAGATCCAAGAATATGATATAGAGGTGTAGTTCACCAAACTGGTTAGAAATCAAGGCTTGGCTAGGCTAATGGTAGATGCAAATTTAGAGGTAATTGAGGTAAATGAAATAGATTTGACTCCAACCGCTAGCTCTTGTCATCTAGTAGATAACCCATGGAATAGGGATGTCATCTTATATTTATAGAACATGTGTTGCCGCCTAGGGATGAATAAAAATTAGAAAAGGACACTTAAATTATATACCCAAAGATATGTGCTAATTCAAAGTGATCTAATGTGGAAGAATCATGAAGGGTTGTTGTTCAAGTGCTTGGATCAAAATCAATTCATAATGGTAATTGAAGAGTGTCATCAAGGTATATGTGGAGGATGCTTTCATGCTAAAACCACAATGCATAAGATCATTAGAGTAGGATATTGGTGGCCAACTCTATTAAGGATGTTTTTGAAAAGGTCAAGAAGTGTGATGCCTACCAAAGGTTTTCAGGCAACCTAAAGTATGTTGGCAATCTCCCTCTCATGAGAATTATAGTTGAGGTACCATTTCAATATTGAGGAATTGATTTCCTACGAAAAAATTAAGAAAAATCTAGTAATGGATACAAATGGATTCTTGTGGCAACCAACTACTTCACCAAGTGGATTGAGGCAATCCCCACTCGCAATGCTACATCTAGGTTTGGTACATACCTACAAGTATTATTGTTGATAATATTATGTGCTTTAGACCCTAGGATATTTTAAATATGTGTTCTAAGTATGGGATTAATTTGATCTACTCATGTCCTTATCATACCCAAAGCAATGGACAGGTTGAGTCTAGCAACAAGATCCTCATGAAAATTACAAAATGAACCCTGGATGTGAACAAGAAGAGATGGGATGACAAATTTAAGTAGGTAGTTTGGGATGACATAATAACATTCAAGAAGGCTATTGACATGACTCCTTTTGAGTTGGTGTATGGGATTGAGGCTAAAATACTAATTACACTTGAATTACCTACGTATAAACTACTACAACAAACTAAGGAATCCGAAGATGACGTCACATCCATGAGGATGCATGAATTAACTGAGCTAGATGAGGCTAGGAGGGTTGTACATGAAAGGAATCTACAACAATAGTAGAAGGTTAAACATTTATTTGACAAAAGAGTAGTTTAGAGGTGCTTTCAAATTGGTTATCTTGTCCTCATGTGGAAATCAAGGTCCGAAGATAAGGACAATCATGGAAATTTTGAATCTTTATGGATTGATCCATATCAAATCATGGAAAGGTCCAACCAAGATACCTTCTAACTCAAGGTCCTAAATAGATAAGTGGTGGAGATATCAGTTCATGGCAAACATCTACAGCATTACTTCTCCTAAGTAATGAGGTACTCTTTCGTTTTATGCACTTTCCCTTTGTTTTTTTCCTTATGTAAATACGTTTGTGTTTTTCCCCATTCCCTTTTATGGTCTTCCCCCAGAGATTCTTTTGGATTCTCATTGTGCCTATTAGCCACATGTCCCCAACTAGAACCAATGTTGGCACCGAATTCAAATTTTGCAAAAAATCCTAAGATGTTTGCTACTTTGTTGTTTTAGCCCTTCCCCATGCCTCGGTTGTGTCATAAAATTGCCAAAAACCCAAAGAAAATCTAAGTCTAGATTTTCCTTGGTCATTTTTCGACCTTTTGGGTTTTCAAGTTTTGTAAGGACAAAGGGATGTTTTAGGCCCAAGGATTTCCTAGCCCGCAACCCTTTTTGTCCATTGTTCCCTAGGTCCTCTGGGATCCCAATCACTAGTAGTGTACTCTTTTAGCTTCCTATGGTGGTTCTAGTGTCATCAACATGACATTTGTGTGTGTAGTGAAGAAATTTTCTAAGTGTTGAGATTTTTATGGTGTTTTAGTGCATTTGTAGGTTTTCAAGTTCCTGGAGGTCTTAGGGACCTTGGAACCTTGTCCGTTGGTCCTTGAGTTCTTTGTATCCTTAGTTCCCCATGCTTTTCTCTTGGCCCTAGAGTTCCAAGTTTCCTCGAAACATCATGTCCCCCACTTCCCCTTTACCTTTTCTAGGTTTTCCTAGAACCTTGGAACCTTATCTGTAGGTCCCCTATTTCCCTGGTTCTCGAATCCCTACACTCCTCATGTTCCCCGCTTTCTTCTATCTTTTTCAATGCTTTAAGAACCCAAGGGTTCTTGGAACCTTTGCACCTAGTTCAAAGATCCTTGAGTTCCCCATTCCCCATAACCCTAGTTTCCACTCCCTTCATCCTTTGACCCTAAAATTCTAAGTTCCACTAGAACCCCTATCCTCAATCCATGTTCCTCCTTGGTCCCCGGTCCCCTAGGATCCCAATTCCTAGCTTTCTCCACCTCCCCATCCACAAATCTCTGGTCCCCAAGTTCTCCCAATCCCAAACTTCCACCGTTCCTTGGCATGTTCCCAATTCACACTTCCTTCCAAACCATAGAATCTCACTTATGTCCCAAGTTTCCAAGTTCTTTTGAAAACCCGATCCCACCCCTCATCTCTTTGGTTCCACATTCCTCCTAGACCATAAACCCTAGTCTTCTCTATGTTCTCGGTCCCATGTTCTAGGTTCCTCCCGACTCCTAGTTCACACTCCTATGATTTCTCCCCTTTCCTCATGGGTTTCTAGACTCCCTTGGGTTCTTTTCACCTAGTCCATACATCCCTTGGTTCCTCAATCTCCTGAAAACCCAAAACCTCAGTAAAGTTTAGAAAACACGATGGGACATCTCAACAACTCCTGGGATCACCATTAATGGTCTAATTCGACACCTGCAACTTATCAAAGACCCATTTAACATCTAGGTGCATTCAATCTTTCCTAGATGTGATTCTACATGTGGTTCTCAAGCCATGGTTGGTGAAAATGATGGATTTTGAATGTTTTATTCTTCCTTGCATTCATGGCAGTTGGTTATTTCAAAGTTCTAACCTCCCAAGGGTTTCCTACCCACATATTAGGGCACATGACCAACATGATATAAATAATAGTTTTCTTTTCAAAACATTAGTTTTCCACATTCCATAATGTTTATACTTCAAATTTCTGGATTGACTGTGTATTTTTTTAAGTTAACATCATTTCAAATCACACTCTGTGATCCATCATTAGGATAGTTCAAGAATGATGAGAAAATTGTAGATCTAGTTTGGTATAAATAGAAGGAGATGTACGAGGTGAAGACAAAAGGACAATATGTCCGACAATGTTGGATGAGAAAAATTAAAACTAAACTAAAGAAATAAATAGAAACATAGTAATAAATATAAGAAAATAAAAGAAAAACAAGAAAAATAACTTACCAATGAACTAAGAAACAAAGGATATATATATATATATGCTAACTAAATATAATACAAATATATATATATACATACATACGTATATACATACATACGTATATATACGTATATACGTATATATATATATGCACATACGTATATATATATATATATACATATACATACACACACACACACACACACACACACACATATACGTATATATATATACACATACGTATATATATATATATATATATACATATACATACACACACACACACACACACACACACACACACACACACACACACACATATATATATGTATATGTATGTATATGTATATATATATATATATGTATGTATATATATATATATATATGTATATATATATGTATATATATATGTATATATACACACATATATATATACATATATATATATATGTAAAAAATAGTAATAAATATGAGGAAATAAAAGAAAAACAAGAAAAACAACTTACCAACGAACTAAGAAATATACATATATACACATATATACATATATATATGTATATATGTGTATATATGTATATTTCTTAGTTCGTTGGTAAGTTGTTTTTCTTGTTTTTCTTTTATTTCCTCATATTTATTACTATTTTTTTATTTATTTCTTTAGTTTAGTTTTGATTTTTCTCATCTATCGTTGTCGGCCATAATATCCTTTTGTCTTCATCTCCTTCTATTTATACCAAACCAGATCTACAAATTTTTCATCATTCTTGAACTATCCTGATGATGGATCACAAAGTATGATCTGAAACATCGATAACTTAAAAAAATGCATAATTTTATGGTATGAATGTAATCATAGATTTGATGAATGAGAGAAGTTCTTAAAACATTGCAGACATTGTAATGATCATTTCTATATTATGTATGGATGAATGCAGTATAAGAAGGGATTACTAAGTATATTCATTATCTATTATCAAATTTCATGCATCTGAGTATTTAGATAGACCCTCGTATGTCTCCATATTATTATTTTCCTTTGATAAAATGAAGACTTTGTAACCCATTGGGTAGGCACCAATTTGTGAAATATTTGATCACCTACACTCTTCAAAAAATGAAGAATATCATTAAGTTTTGGAATAGAAATAAGTTTTAATTTGTATGCTTCTTTCAATTTAATATTTTAACCAGGGAATATATTTAGTAAGCCAACCAATTTTTTATCTGAATGAACCAAATATGCATGTCTACATCTTGCATTGTTTCAAAGATACCATTATTAGCTTAATAAGAGGTTAATCAAGCAATAGGTTTGATTTTGATATAGTGACAACCTTTGGGATCAAATCTACCATCTGGGTACTAGTGTTGTGTTATTATTTTATGTGTTTTATGTTGCAGTTAATCTCTATTGAGGGATACCTCTAGGAATACCCTCCTAGGTCTAGCTGAGCTTGAAGAGAGAAGGAGATTACCCACTCCTAAAAATTTTCCCTTAATCATCCTCAGTCTGTTGTTGAGCCCCTTTCATGTCTCCTTGATGACACGCATGGCCTAGGAGATTAGGAAACAATCTAGGGTTTTAGACCTACGATTTTGGGAACCAACAGTATGCAGGTATGAGAAGTTTCTCAACCATAAACTCACAATGTTGATTGACATGCAACATGTCCAACAAGTACCCAATATTATCCATGGTATCTAATACTTTATTGTTGAGGTGGGGAACCTGTTCAAAGTAGATGTGTGTGAAATATTGCTTGAAACTTTCTACCATCTATTTGTAGGTGATGAGCTTGTCGTCTTTTGTTTGATATTCATCATTAACCTATTTTATTACAAGTTGTGAATCTTCATATACCTATAGTTGTTGGATCTTCCATTTTATACTTGTTTTAAGACATGTTATTTAAGGCCTCATATTTTTCCATATTATGTGTGTAAGTAAAACCCAATAAAAAAGTCTTTGGTATGAAGTCCCCCTATGGAATGATGATGAGGATGCCAACACTTGATTAATGATTTGTGTAGGAGTCATCAAAGCATAGTTTCTAGAATGTTTGTTATGTGACTGTTAAAATGGATTCATCGAGGAAATCGATGACTAGCAAATGATGATCTATCAAAGGTGCTTCCACCAACTCATCTACGACTACCTACCCTTTGATTGCCTCTTTTCCACATACTCTATATCAAATTTGTTGAGTAACATAACTCACTTAGCCATTCATCCTATAAGGGAGGCCCTATATAGTAGGTACTTGAGTGGATCAATCTTAAAGACGAGCTTCATTTAGTGAGTCAACATGCAGTGTCACAACTTTTGGGAGATGAAAAATAATAGCTAAACATGCTCATTCTCTTGACACGTAATTGATCTCATAACCAACTAATGTATGACTAATATATTAGATAGCCCTTTCATAACCTGTCTCATCATGTTGTACTAACAATACCCCCAGTGCAATGGATGTAGCTAAAATGTAGATCAATAGTGGCTTTCTAGGAATAGGAGCAATGAGTACTAGTGATTATTCTAAATATTCTAATTTTATTGAATGTGTTTTGGCAAGATTCATCCCACTAGAATTTGATATATTTTTGGAATGGGTGGGAAAATGGTTGGCATTTATCTGCTAGTTGGGCGATGAATCTTCTAATGGCCTAGAGCTTACCCTTAAGACTACAAAATCGTTTCAAATTCCTAGGTGGAGGCATTTTTGTAATAACTATGATCTTTGTTGGGTCTACTTCAATGCCACAATGGGAGATAGTGAAACCAAGTAGTTTTCCAAATGTGACACCGAAGATGCACTTTTTGGGATTAAGGCACACCTTGTATTCTCTCAAGCAATCAAAGATTCACTCAAAGACATGTGGGTGCCCTTCTCTTGTTTTGTATTTGTTGAGGAGGTCATCTACATAGTCTTCCATGATGTCATGGAGAATATTGTGGAAGATAATGGCCATGGCCCTTTAATATAGGAAGGCACATGTTACCTTCAAATTCACTATGCATTGTCATATGCTTTGATAGTGATGATTTGTGGCTATAATTTAGCCATGAAATATCCCAATTGTCTTTTAAGATGTATAAGAGGACTCATTTTACTTTGTGCTTAGCGATTAGCACCTCTATATGAAGGGATTTATTGTGGGATGGGTCGATGGGAGGCATGTTGTTCCGACTAAAGGCAAGTTGGTAAGTGGAGGAGAGGTGGCCCGCAAGGGCTTGGAATTGCTCAAGGTCAATATCATTAGGGACTCGTGATTCTGATAAGGCTTGGTCCAAGATGTCTCTATTGATGGGTGATGTCCTGAGGAGCTCCAGGATGGATATTTTGTTGGAGTCTTCCCAAGGTGCTCTAAGAGGTTATACCAAGGAGCCTATGAGGAGGATGATGAGGAAGGTCCTTGGATGGTAACCCTATCACATCATGTAGTAACAACATAGTTAGGATTTTTTTGTTTGATCTTGATAGTGGCAATGCATTTAGAGTTAGACTCCACATGCCCCACAATGGAGTCATAGTTATGGGTGGGTTTATTAGTTTTGGTTGGAGGTTGATGGTTGGGATGAAGAAGCTGGTTGGGAGGAAGAGGATTGCCCATGTTTAGGAAGACGATATATGTATATTATCAATTGTTCATTCAGTGAAGAGGATGTGTCTCCTTTCACCTAGATTTCATCTCAATTAGTGAGATCTTGGATATAATTCTTGAACTTCATGCATTTGCTTGTTGAATGACCCTTGATGTGATGGCATTCACAATACTCATTTTCTTTATATCATGTATGCATGGGTTGTGTGTCATCAAATGGTCTAGTCATGGGAAATGTCACCATATTTTCTTGGACCGGTTTCTGGAAAATAACCTCAAAGGGTTCCCCCAAGGAGCTATACTTTTGTTTTGGATTGTTTTGGGAGGGTCATTTAGATCATTCAAATGGGATTGTTATATTGTTTAGTTTTGAGACATTCTAAATGACTTGATTTTCATTTGATGTCATCATTGTCTACACATGTTTGGCATCAATAACCCCATCACTGACAACATTTTTGTTATTTTCCCAAAACTTAGGTTTATCATTAGATTGTTTGTCATTGTCATTTTTGTAAGTATTTACCAAACCTTTGGATATAAGGTATTTATCAATAGTGACCCATTTCTTGATGATCTTTTCGAAGGTGGAGATGCAATGCACCTAAAGGTGAAAATCCATCTCTTGATTTAGATTTTGTACTAAAATGGTGACAAGTTATTTTTATAGAATGGGCCAAAGAAAATGACTTGCAAGCCCCCTCCACCATTGTAGGTAGGTGGTGAAGTTCTCACCACTGTGTTGTTTTACATTAAAAAGGCCTAGCATAGTGAGCTTATGTTCAACATTATAGGAGAAGTGTGCAACAAACTTATTAGACAAGTCAACAAAGGAGGTGATGGAGCCATGGGGAGGTGCATAAACCATTCCAAATATTAACCACCTAAGCTTCAGGGAAAAAGGTGCAAAGGTATTGATCATCATAAGAGATTTCCTAGAAAGCCATGAAAAACTCTTTTATATGGTCATAGGGATCTCCCTTCCCTTTGTATTGATCAAATTTAGGGATTTCAAAACTTGTTGTGGGAAGGGTACCATGGTTCATGCTCGATCGAAAGGATAGGAACATAAGTCTTTGAACTTGTATTATTTATTTTGAGTCCTTCTTTCTAATCCCTTAAGATCATTTTTCATTTCCTACCACTCTCGATAGAAGGGGGTACCAAGAGTGGGCTTGGAGGTGCATATTTGGCAGGGCCCAGAAGCGTTGATTATGTGATGTTGGGATGAATGGGGTTGAAGGATAATTGTGGTGTCATGTCATACAAATGGATAGGAAACACCATGGTTTGATGTGAGGTGGAAAGGTATGCATTTGTAGGGGGAAATTGATAATTTGAAGGATTGTGGTGGAATTGTGATTAATATTGGTATGTTTTATGTTGTGGGTATGACGTGGTCGAATAGATTTTTGAGGGTCAATATTGTGATGTAGATTGATGTTACAAGGTGGATTGGCGCAAAACAGTGGTAGTGTATATTGGATGGGAGTCATGTGTCGAGGTATAGAAAGAGATAGGAGATTTTGAACAAGGCTAGTAAAGTTTAGAAATGATGGTGGATGTGGCTTAGGCAATTTAGGGGCATATTGATTAGATGTCAAGCCTCATGAAGGCAATTTAGTTTAATGATATGGTGGTTGATGGGATGATGAGGCATAGTTAGGAGGAGGAGGTATGATACCAATTGGTTGTTGTTTGATATGATATGTGGTGTGGAGTTGATTGGACGATTCAGGGAGGCAACCCCATGTATTTTTGAAAATGAGAGATGGAGGTGTGTTGTGAAGGATATTCATAAGCTTGTCCATGTCATAGTGGCAAGGCAATTTATCCCCTTCATCAATGATGTGTTCAAGGAACTAATCTTTATGGTCCTTTAAGAAGTAGTCAAATTTATCATGTAGCCTTTTGTCATTAAGGAAATCTAAAAATCATGGTGAGTATGGATTAGACACATGTGTAGGGTCACTAAATTGATTCACAAGACTATTGGGTTCACTTGTTGCAAATCCATAAGGCGAGGAGGGAGCTATTTATAGATTGTGATGAAATCTCAATCAAAAGGGGCTCTTGTTCTAGGAATCCATATTTTTATGTTCTTGAGATCAGGTGATAGGAGGCATGAAAGATGAATGTGTAATGAGGGGATGTTTATTTCTGATGTTAGGTTTGAATTGATGGTGTTCAATGGGAGTTTGTTTGATTTGAACTTGTTTAGAATTTGATATGAGCATGGAATTTGATCATAGTTGGATTGAAGATTAGGAAGTTGGAGAGACTAAGTGCAAGACCTTGACAATGATTTGATTTATGGATGGGGGCTCAATTTTCCACAATTGAGGTAGACTAAGTTCTCAAGAGAGACGTTTGATGGGGACTAAACTAAGTGTGTTCTACACTTAAGATAGGTTGAGTTCTTAAGAAGAGGTCAATTTGATCTAGGGTGATTAGTTGTTGATGGCTTACTTAAGATAGGCAAGTTCTTAATTAAATGTGGATTAGTGTATGATGTTTAAGTTCTTGATTAGGTCTATGTTTTGGGATGATATATTGATTTGAAGTGGATTTGGATTGGATTTGATTGAGAATGGACAAATTATTAGAAAGTTGAATGGTTAAGATTGATCAAGTTCAAAATCAAATGAAAGTGATTTGATTTTATGGTTATACAGATGAATTAATGATAATTAGGGTTTATGACTAAGTCAAATGGATGGGGGTGTTAAATTAAAGGTGAACATAGGTGAATGAAAATAGAAATTTTGATTTTTGGCTAAGTGTAAATGCAAATTCCTAGTCATAGCTACAAACACTTCTTTAGGATGTAGACATGAGTTTTTGGATGGAGGCACTCAAGTGTGCTACAGGAGCACTTATTTAGGATAGAGATGTCCATGTATAGTGCTGGACATTGTAAATGATTTAGGATAATTTTTAGTGAGGTTTTGATAAAAAAATATTATGTGAAACTTGGATGATTTTTGGGTAATATGGACTTAGAAGGTTGGATGAAGTATTGAATTTGATCTCAATTTGGTTGGACTGGATTTGTTTGAAGTTCAAATTGTGACCTTTGGAAAGGTATTTTAATGTTTGCAAATTAAATTTCAACCAACATACACACGTTTGCAAAGGTTTTGGACTTTGGATATTGGATTGTAGAGGTAACTACTGGTTTCAACAAAAATACATTCCAAACACACTCACAAGCCTATATTATTCATGTAGGAGTGTATATGCATGTGGACCCACCAATATGCCTTGTCTCAGCATAATGTGCAAGTCCCATAATGAGGAAACTAACAATTTTAAATTATCACCCAAGATCATTCAAAAGGTGCGAGGGGAGACTATACACAACATGCACATCCATTTTAGGGGTACCAAGTGAGCAACTTCATAAGGCTAATTGATTATCAATGCACCACACATATACAACCAATGGTCTTATCTAGGCTTAAAATTTCTTCTAGGGGCATCCTTAATATACACTAGGTACTTGAGGTTGATATATGTGAACAAGAGTCCCATCTACAAGCATGTGTTCATGGGTGAACCCAATTCCATGACACGTTGTCTCCCTACAAAAAAGAGCAACAACGTTGAGCCAAACATGACAATGGAATCTGTTAAGGTACAACTTTCAGTCTCCCCACTTTCTATACCCTACCAAAATGTGTGATTCAGGTCATCCCATGAGGTGATGAAATCCTTAGGTAGGCCTGCTAAAAGGCAAAAAGCTAATTGCTTTTGATTTTGAAGATCACCTTGCGGCATAAGAGAAGAGCATATGCATAAGAGCCCTTGGGATAAAAACAAAAAGATAGATCAAATTTAAGCTTTTGATCTCCAAAATCACTTGAAGGTGTGAGGAGAGAGCATACACTTAGATTTGATCACAAACACATAATACAAGGTTAATGCCTTTAAGAAAACAAAAGGTGCCTAATTTAGTGAATAAAGTGCCTTTGACAAGTGGTGCTACAAACACACATTAGTAGTTTCAAATGATGGCCTTCAACATATAAAAGGTTGCAAAACATATTGTTAATGATAAGACACAATCAAGAAAGGGTCAGGACTAGGTTAGCTTAGCACAAATTTTAAGAAAATTTACTCACTCTGCCACAGAAATGGAGACACTCAAATAGGCCTACAAATGCCTAAACATGAATAGTGACACTTAACTATGAAGACACTAAAATATATAACACAAACAATTAAACACAAACAAAAATTCTACTATAGGAAAAGTACCAGTGGCTTACCCAACTTACCATGTAGGTGCCCAAAAAGGCCTATAGACACTAGTCAAAGATGGAGGCAATGAATTATGATTCTACATAAAAAATGGCATGTGTTAGATAGAAAATTGATTTAGGATGCTTTCCTACATAG
Organism: Cunninghamia lanceolata; assembly: GCA_027924645.1. Lineage (NCBI taxonomy): Eukaryota > Viridiplantae > Streptophyta > Pinopsida > Cupressales > Cupressaceae > Cunninghamia > Cunninghamia lanceolata. The sequence goes on from BSBN01000567.1 coordinate 725,561, forward strand.
AAAAGAGAAGTTAAATGAGAATCTACATAGTAACTCCCCCTGTAAAACTAATCTTTGATTAAAAATTGAGAACCCGAATATGAAAATGTGACTTTCGGGCTTAAAAATGAAGGTTCCTCTACATGTGATGTAGGCATTCATTTGTGATGTAGATGCTAAACCATCCTGAGAGGTCACAAAAAATGGTGAAATGCCCAACAAAAGGATGTGAAATCTACAAAGTCATAGGTTAGGAGGAAATTTGGATAGCATAACAACCTATAAAAGTGATTTATAATAAAAATCTAAAGCCTAAAATGTTAAAAAATGCTAAAAATTATATTGGGGGTGTTGTGGACGAAGGATCCTCTTTGTATGATGTAGATGTTAGTTTGTGACACAAGTAGTAAACTATAGTTAGGGCTGACAATTTTCACAAAGACCTACAAAAATTTAGTTAATCTTACAAAAAAGGGGTTAGAAAAATTAAAAAATGAGAAAAAATATATAAAACCCCTATAACATAACAAGTGATTAGCCCTCAAAAACTTGTAAAAGATGAAAAATCAACATTAGAATTTGTGAGGGTCGTGCAACCAGCTCTAGGCATAGAGGCATGCATTCATGCTACACAGGAACTCATTCAAGATGCAAGTGCTGAAACAGTCCTACAAATGTCGAACCGTGACCTACAACCAAAAACAAGCTAAAAACACCAAAAATGTTAGCAAACAGGGACGTAGGTCCCAATGGGCATGTTAATAATATGAATGTACAAAAGTGAGCCATCAAAGAGAAAATTAAGCTAAGTTAACCTACTCTATTCACTATCATATATCATCTCTAGATTAGACATAGAAGACTATGAAACAAGGATCAAAACACAAACAAAAGTTTTCACCAAAGTCTCCTTAATACACCAAGCATATGGTGGATATGTCCAAGGATGAGATGGGGAGAGGTTGGGATGTTTGAGTGCTCAAAGTGACAGCATAACTTTGTGTAGACACCTAAAATTAACTATATCTTATGACATTATATTTTGACATATATTCTTCTAAGTCCCCTTCATGACCCCTTCCATCACTCTCATTAGTTAAATAAATTATATTTATTTAACTAATTCATCTCATCCATTTATCCTTCTCTTTCATCAAACTAAATAAATCTTATTTATTTAATTCCATTTGTCCTCCATTTGCACCAACTTAAATAAATCTTATTTATTTAATCTCATTTTCCTCCATCATCCAATTTAAATAAATTAAATATTTATTTAAATGGCACTTGTCTCTCATGATTTAAATAATTTTATTATTTAAATTACTTATTCCCACTCACATCCCTATTTTTAACCTCATTCATTGTGCATCATAATCACTTCCTGTCCAAAATAAATTAAAAATCCCATTTATTCCCACTATTCTCCTAATTTTGGCCTCCTGTCATACCCCTTTATGGTGCGTCATAAGCACTAGGTTTGACTCTCAATCCTGTCCGTTCACATCATCCCCTCTCCCTTCTAATCCTAGCCATTCATTTGATTCCCTTTCCCTCTATAAATCAAACTTCATTTTCCATTCCAAACCCTCATACATTCTCAAAAAAAAATTGTACGCACATATCATCTATCATTTTCCATATTATTTCATCACAGAGTTATGTTGGTTGTGTGTGAGCAGCCCACAAATCCATCAATGGAAAAGGATGCTTATTAATTTGTTAAAAAATGAAAGCAGTGTCAAAAACATGTAGACTTGATATATGCTGTTGCACAAGAATTGCAGTCGCTCGCTACATTGTGGACCTTTTATTAGTGGGGACTCGATCTCGTGGGCAAGATTCATCCACCTTCATCCAATGGTCATAAGTTCATTCTCATTTCCACAGACTACTTCATGAAATGGATTGAAGTTGTTCCCCTCACCCACATCATTGGAAAACAAATAACCACTTTCATACTGAACTATATTATCTATCGTTATGGTGTTCCTTTATCCATTATCATAGATAATGGTCATCTATTCAAAAATTAGGATGTCTGTGAACTCTGTGAGAAATTCCATATACAACATCATTTTTCTACACCTTCCTACCCTTAAGGTAATGGCTGGGTTGAGGCCTCTAACAAGACCATTCTTAAAATTATTAAAAAGACGTTCAATGAAGCTGGTTGAGATTGGCGTGTTTAATTGAATCCTACCTTGTGGGCTTATAGCATGAGTGTCCATACACCCATAGGCGCTACCCCATATGCCCTTGTCTATGGATCTGAAGCCATCTTTCCCATTGAGGTTGACTTACCTTCTTTCCAGGTCTCCTTGCACAATCAAAATAGTGATGAAGACTACCGAGTTTCTCATTTGCAAGAATTGGAACTATTCGATGAACGAAGACAAATTGCTTTCAATCATCTCAGAGCGTACCAGCAATAGATGTGCCAAAGTTATAACCATAAATTGAAATCACATACATTCGATATTAGGATCTTATCCTTCGTGAAAATGCTTGCAATCAACAAGATAGAGAAAAAAAGGGTAAATTTAAGCCTAACTAGTTGGGCCCATATATTATCACTACTATATATGGATCAGGGGCATACCAGTTATCTACTCCAAATGGTGAATTGCTTAGTGATCCCATCAATAGTATGCATTTTCCTAAGTTTTATACCTAAGTACTTCAGAGAGTAGACTCTTTTTAAAAGGTCCTGAAAAATACAAAAAAAAAATCAATCAAAAAAGTAAAGAGAAATCAATTCGTTCAATGGTGAAAACCACTTTGGTGCCGCCTTAAGCAAGTGCCATGGTGGAAATCAAGAAATTGATGCCATGTGTAGAGGCTTCGCTCCTCTTTCCTTTAGAGCTCCACTTGATCTTTCCATCCCATTTACCCTCTACTTCATAATAACCTTTTCACACTCACCATGGCCTGTGAATTGTTCGATATTCCCCTCGCTTGCTCGCTTCTCCATGCATACTAAGTTGGTCCTATCCCTCACTAGGGCATTTCCTCAACCTTAGCTATGGGTTAGGATACTTAGCATCTTGCGGTTAGAAAAACTATCCTCACTGTCTATCTACTCACTCACAATTCATCTCATTCCATCATAAAATTCCAAAAAAATTAAATATTCCAAAATCCAAAAAATATATATATTCCAAAAAATTCCAAAGCAATAAACCTTCTTTCATTCCACATTCTATAAACAACTTTTTCATTGGATCATAATAAACATTCCACTCTCATCTCATCAATAAAACACTTGACATTCAAGCAGAAATAGTGCTTATATAACACGCTGCACCTAAACTAATATTGTAGGCATTAATCTACATGACAATACAATATCCAGTAACTTTATCAATTGCCACATCATTTGATCTCAAACAACCATCATTTAATCAAGGGATATATTGTTCCATCATCAGGCATCACTTAAACTTCTTGGCAAGAGATATAATGGTTGTGTGACTTGTTTCATCATTTGGTCTTTTGTTTTAATTTTATCTTTTCTATCTCCTTCTTTTGCTTTATCAAAGCCACCTAGATCCATTTATATCTTGGTGTGTTACAGTTAGCAAAGAATGGGGCATAGTATTTTGCATGTCTGTTGGATATTCTTATCACTCCAACTAATATTCATATCTTGTATCTAGACAAGGTCGTATTACGTTGGGTGTAAGGATACTCCTTTTGTTTGCAGTGTCAAGTCCATGCAAAGGATACAAAGTCACCCTAGTCCCTTATACCTTGGTGCATATTATCCTCTTTCTATATCAAACTAGGGCTGCTCTACACATTATACCAGCATAACAATCTCTTCTCTATCCACTATATCCATTATGATTCTTCACCTCTCAACTTATCTTTGTCCACTATCTTTTTCACCTATCTCTTTCACCTTAACAATCTATCCAGTCCTAACCTTTAACCTTTTCCATCCCTTCTCTTGCATCCATTTATTTATCTAACCCCTTTCATCCATTTTGAGAGCATACCCGTGTTCTCCTAACACGCCTATCCTCTCGAGGGGGCATCCCATCCTTACATTATTCCTCCTCATCACTCCTTCAAGTGGCTGGGGCATCATTTTTCCTTCATCCATACATTTTCTTCTTTGAAATGATGTTACTTCTCTTAGTCACAACATCATCTCAAAGAGGGGCAAAATGTAGACACCTAAAATTGACTATATCTTATGACATTACATTTCGACATATTTTCTTCTAAGTCCCCTTCATGACCCCTTCCATCACTCTCATTAGTTAAATAAATTATATTTATTTAACTAATTCATCTCATCCATTTATCCTTTTCTTTCATCAAATTAAATAAATCTTATTTATTTAATTCTATTTGTCCTCCATTTATACCAAATTAAATAAATCTTATTTATTTAATCTCATTTTCCTCCATTATCCAATTTAAATAAATTAACTATTTGTTTAAATCCCACTTGTCTCTCATGTTTTAAATAATTTTATTATTTAAATTACTTATTCCCACTCACATCACTATTTTTAGCCTCATTCATTGTGCATCATAAACATTTCCTCTCCAAAATAAATTAAAATCCCATTTATTCCCACTATTCGCCTAATTTTGGCCTCCTGTCATACCCCTTTATGGTGCGTCATAAGCACTAGGTTTGACTCTCAATCTTGTTTGTCCACCTCATCCCCTCTCCCTTCTAATCCTAGCCATTCATTTGATTCCCTTTCCCTCTATAAATCAAACTTCATTTTCCATTCCAAACCCTCACACATTCTCAAAAAACAATTCGTACTTACATATCATCTCTCATTTTCCATATTATTTCATCACAGAGTTATGCTAGTTGTGTGTGAGCAGCCCACAAATCTATCAAATAAGACAAATCAATGGAGCTTGGGTGCACTCCATTTAGTCTTATCTGAGGTTTAAATTTCATGCAGGGATTGAAGGTATTTACATTCTTGTTTGATTTTCATGTTGATGTTATTTGTCTTGCATGTTTGTGTATTTACTTTGCATGATTTTTATTGATCTCACTTTGCATTCAAGAGTTTTGTTCAAATGGCTTAGAGAGGGTTCTATTTATAGATTTTTAGGAGGATGGATGGAAGGCTAGGATCAATTTGGATGATGAAAGGGTCTCATTACTTGAGAGGGTTGGAGGCATGAGAAGCCTCCGAGTATCATGCATTGGATGGTGGTCAAAAAGGTTCCCAAGATTCAAGGGGAATCAAGGGTGTAGATATTGTATAGGAGGAAGTGGATGATGAAGATGAAAAAGTGATTTCTTGGAGTATAGTGCAAATCTTTCCCATGCCTCCAAGTGCCCCTTATGTACTTGTTGAATGACATGTGTACCTCTTTGGGGACTTGGGCACATAATGCCTTGATTAGTCATACTCAGGCATGTACAAATGATTAATCATACTTGTGCAAGTGTGTGGGTGTTCTTGGTTAGCTTGGTTCAACTACCAAATTGTTTCCATCTACCATCCTCTCCAAGACAATACTCTCCCTCAAGACATGGGAGGTGGAAAAATACTATCTTGCATTTACCTCATGTCAAAACAAATGGTAGTTAGTCCGTCATCAAAAATTATAATCATGAATCAAATAAGATATCGCTACATATTACAAATGAGTACAAATATGATGCATAATCAACTATCATATCAAATCAAGATTCTACAAAGACAATGAAATATCCTCTGTTATAATATCATACAACACATAATGCAACATTTAAAATATTAATTTTGCACACTTCAAACAATTAATTAATCAATAAAACAAATGATTAAATATGGGATGTGACAAGGTCTGAGAGGAGTGTCGAGGTCAAACATATCAAGCTTGGATGAAAGGAAATATATGTGGCATGACATAAAAAGGACTTAGGTTCAATATGAAGGTAGAGTACTGACATGAAGTCCAAATGCAAACAACTAGCTAGGATGTAATATAAAGAAAGTGTAAGATTGAGGACATAAGATTTCATGACATAGTGGGCACAAAAAAATAAGAAAGCATTACCTCATAATAAATTAGACTCAAATTGAAACCAAAATAATAATATACATGCTCAAGACCATGACAAGGGTAAGAATGTAGGTTCAAGACATCAAGGGCAATTGAACTAAATTCCACAAGTGTGACATACAACTTGGACTAGAATATAGCCATGATAAACACATGTAACTAGGAGGTTAGGGCATAATCAAAATAAATTCAACCAACCAAGACCTCAAGAAATAAGCATAAGACTAATAACAAATAGAGCATAGGCTATGGACACAAGGCAACCAACCATAAGATAAAACATTTTCAATCACAATGGGGCCCATTGGATTAATAAGGAAAATTAAAAACTTGAAATAATGATGACGCATGGATTTGCAATTCACAACACATGTAAAGCTTAAGTCCAAACCAAACTTTTTGGGCATAGCCAACAACTTATGTAACTATGTATGTTATGATTCCCCTTGCTTGTTTAGCCATTTAACTTGTTTGTCCTTACACTTTGGCCCTTTGTTTATGTTATGGTTATTGTTTTTTACCTATTCTTATTTGATCTAAATTATATTTGGATCTATGTTTTTTTCCCACATGGGGGGCATCTTCATTATCTTATTTTAATGTTTAGCGCCTATACTTCCTCATATGCAAAATTTATTTACACCTATTTATGTTTCCTTGTTCTCCTCTACATATAATCCATTAAATCTTACCATTTCTAATGATGTTCCCACTTGGGTGTCCACATGTTTCTTGTTTACACATATGCTTTCATGGCCACACATTTGTGATGTTTTTAATTAAGTAAGATGAAAAAAAGGGTCCAAATCCCTTTACAAAATCATCCCAAAGGGTAGAGCAAAAAAGGCGCACACTAGCCAGAAACAACACATCAACAACAAATTAACATCCAATACCAAAATCAGAGTTCATAGAGGACAAACAATACTTAATCAAAAACCTAAAACAACAAACAAAGAAATATAAACTAAGGGCAAACATTAGCCCTATCTTGAGTGAGGAATTTAAACATTTCCTCGTAATCACCCATACAGTCAACACCAATTCCATGTATCTTGGTCTCCAGCTCCTACAACATCGAAAGAGAAGTAGCAAAATGATGCAACACTTTAGCAGTGAAGTTCATCATCACCCTCCAGTTCTTCTCTAGATCGGTCACCTTTGTCTTAAAAGTAGTAATCTCCTTGGTAGTTTTCTCACACCTGTAACATTTCTTTTTATCCACTTGTTGAACCTAGACTTCCTCTTCTGCCTCTGAATAAGGAGTATTCATCTTAGGGAATAAGCTATTGCCTTCCTCCTCTTGAATAGAGACTTCAAGAGTGCCAGTGTCCTCTTCCCTAAAACTTTCCTCTTTAAATTCAAAATTACTAAACACATCAACTCCCTTAGGGTCATTGGATTGAATACCTGCAATATGGCTGAACCTTCTAACCTATGGTATTTTCTCATTTTTCACCCTACCAGTCTCCCCAATCCCTTTATCTTCCTTCTTAGCAAATAAATCCATATCCATGAATTTAGAATCTGCAACCACATACTATACTTCTTCAACCACCTGGCTCCCTTTAGGCATTTTATTAATCTAACCCTCACCCCCTTCACAAGTTCTTTTTACAAAGGTGTTTCACCCTTTTTGAGAATACCTTGTCTGGCAAATTTTTTCTTACCCTGGGTTTTAGGAGATTTACCTTTGGGTTTGACAATGGATTTAGGATTAGGGGTCGAGGCCAACAAAGTATCCTCAGAATAAACCTCTTCAATCCTAGGCAAGTCTGAGGGAGCATTAGGCGAGGGGGCTAGGAGAGGAATCCACCTCCTTTTGTAAAGACACAAACTTCTTGCTCTTTCCCTTAGCACTCGAAGGAGTAACTACAGCATAACCAGGGAGTTTCCTCCAACACATTGACTTTGAAGGCCTTCAGGGGGCAAAGGGCCAAGTGAAAATGATAAAGGCGAAACACATTTGTGATGTTTACTATATGCCACTTATGCTTATTTTCCCATCATGACTTATGTTTCCTTGTCTCATACCAATCATGTTTGCCTACGTATGACTTCATATTGGTCACTTATCACAAGAAAAGGAAGCACAAGATAGGGTAAGGAAAACCTAAAGGTCATAAACAAGGCCTATGAGGTTATGGTGGTAGAAAAAGAAAAAAGAAAAAGAAACTCAAATAAACAAACCAGCCTATGGCATGGAAGAAATAAATGTGGAGGAAAAGATCAGGGACACATATGATCAAACTATAAAAGAAGAAATTTAAAAGGAATAAAGGAGGAAAAAGAAAAATACAGTGTATAGGAGACACCACAAGCTAATGATAATAATAAAGAAGAGTCCCAATAAAGTAAAGGAAAAGAAGAAGCAGCGAAATCTAGTATAGAAAATCTAGTGTTGATTAGATCATGATTACTATTGCAACATCCCAAGTTCTGGACTCCATGGAAAAAATTAAGGAATTTATTGCTAAGTAGAAGTAGTTGCAACCTATGGTAAACCTACTACCAACATTCTTTACATCTACATCATCAAGCCCACATGTAGATACAACAAAAACTTTCCTATCTAGTAATTTCAAATATGAGATATCATGCATAGTAGCACTAGACAAAGACTTCTCAATCAATACATGCATATCAATGAGTCCTTAGAATAAATAATGTGGGAAGTTCAAGTATAGTTACTACAAATACCTATAGACTTTTCTCTCCCAATAGAACAATAATTGAGATTATTTATCAATCAAGTCAGTACAAAATTGAAAACTTGGGAGGGCCAAAAAGACAAAATAAGGTAGGAGATATAGGTAGCCTAGAGAAAAAGCAACTAGAGGAGGTTAGATTGAAATGTACTGTGACACAAGAAAACCTAAATTCTAAGATCAAAAATATGGAGCAGACTTATACTAATGTAAACCCATTATATCAGTTTTGTGTGGGTTGATTAGCATCAACCAAGGCCTTAAAGATTTAGTTAGATAGATTAGAAGATCAAATAATGCAAGCATTAATATCTTGCAACAAAATGCAGGATTTGGATGGAAATATTAGAGTACAAATAGAAAATCTATAGAATCAATTTCACCAAGTACAAAAGAAATGTGTAGGCCTAGTCAAAGAAATGAAACAATTGCAGGAGGTGGTTAACTTGTGATTGAAAAATTTGGCAAGTCTTTTAGTAGATGCACAACAGACAACAGATTCTACTTAGGATCCATATTCCATAACAGATGGGGAAGCAATGGTAATTAAGATAACTAGACATATCCATCTACTACAATAGGCAACAGTGAAATGGAATAATACATGTATAGTCACTTTTAAGAAATTTACAAGAATATTTTACCATAAATAGGAAAGTTGTTTTGGATTTTGATAAGATGTGGTATAAATTTTGATACATTATTGTGCACTAGCAAACAAAGCCAACATGTATTGGGGATAAGACATGGATTTAGCTAGGGGATAATGTTGGTAGGATAGAGCTATGAAACTCCTATTAGGTTGAAAACTCAAAAAGGTGGCCTAACAAAGGCCAATGATGAAAACCCATAATGGTGTCAAAGGCTAGAAGCATAAAGAACACACCTTGAGCAAGATATAGGAAGATGAAGTCACAACAAGACAAGTGCAGAACATATAGCTAACTTGCAATAATTACAAAGAGGCATACCAATGAAGAGGAACACATCCCTATACTCAATCATGCACATATATATGTACCATATATATGATATATAGAATGTAACATAAGAGAAAGTAGTAATAGGGCAAAATAGGAATCTAAGTGAAAAGATGAGAACATAATATGAGTTATGAATTGTAATTAAAAAGGACATTAAATATAGAAAAGACCCATTGAGATACCAATGATTGTATACCACAAGTTGATGTAATGGATGTATAATGGTTTATACTGTGTTTTATATGTATATATATATATAACACACACACACACATGTATATATCTATGCGTGTGTGTTCATAATCTAATTTATTTGATCTATACTCCACCACATTATCCTATAATTCCCTACGTATTAGAGTATAAATACAACTTCAAAGAGCATAAGACTAGAACTCCAGTTTGTGACCCCTCTTTTTCCAACACACGTGTTTATCAAAGTGTAGACAAAATATAATGGGGAGATTAGCATACCCATGCCATTTCCCATTTAGTCTTTTTGCCCATCTTAGTTGAATGTCTCCAATATAATTGCATATTGACAAGTGTCACATTCTTGTGTTATGTTTCACTCATGCCCAAATGTCATGCCCTTCATTTTCCTTGTGGTCACAACACACATCACACGTGTCATAGCCACATCTGTTATGTGGTTATGACACGAGATATGAAAAACTTTTCTCACATTGTCCTACAAACCCCCTCGCATGCGTAAGCATGCTCGGCGGTGTTCTCTCATGGCGAAAATACTACAGCTTTCGGCGGGATATAAGTACAATTGCGTGCAACCAGATGTAAGCAAACCAACAAGAGGATCTCTACGACGCCGCTAACGTCATTGCAAGAGTGAGATTACCAAAGTTCCTAAATCTAAACCTCGGCAATTTCCGGCAGCATAATGCCTTACGGCGTTAGTGGGAATTACGCAGCACTCATTTACGCACGTGGTTCGCTGATAGATTAACAACTTCCCACGACGCCTTGTTCTGACTAAACCGACTAGTGATCTCCCTATTTAGTCAATTTTCAGCAAGACACGGTTGTCTGTCTCCTCTCTTGCTTCCTGAAACATACTCCTCCTACGACTTAGCATTCTCAATGAGGCGGTTTGTTTGCTCTCTCTTCCCTTTTCTTTGGGTCTTAATTTTGATTGTATTTTTATCGCACTTACCTTAACTATTTCTCTGATAATTTAGTTTGCTTATATTTTGGTCTCTCTCTCTTTCGTTTTCTATGCTTTCTTTATGTATATCCAGGCCTTTCTTCATGATTTACATCAATCAGGGTTATCACTGCAGCTATTGTTGATATTAAACCTAACTTCCGGATGGTCTAGGTCACATAGGCTGGTTTACTACTTCGCTGGACTCGGTCTCCTAATCTTCTCCGATCTAGGTTCCTCTTCTATGTATGTAAATTTTAGCGGAAGGGTCCATCAACTTAGTTCTCTTATCCCATGTGGGAAATGTCGCGCATTTTCTCCTTTGTGTTTTCCAATGTTAGTTTTTCTTCTTCTGACTCTCTTACAGGTTTACTTATATGGAAGTTTTTCTTCTTCTGACTCTCTTACAGGTTTACTTATATGGACGTTTACTACAGTTGAGATTAAAACGGCCTCACATGGAATGTCTGTGATGGCTTCTTAAGTTTATTTCCAGTGATCTTTTAAGCAAGGTGACGTGTAATTTTCCTCTTCATTTTCCTTCATTTTCCCGGTTATTGACATTACGTCGGTAGTGGAAACTTCCGAGAAACTCTTTCCAGAGTATTACGGAATAGTCCTTTACGCTCTCTTTAAATTATAATTTTATTTTCTCTTATTTATACTTACTGTTGTTATTATTACTACTAATTAATATTAATACTCTTAGTGTGAATCGTATACCATTGTTAATAGATGTAGGAGGCTCTCCTCTTTATAAAACCCTGATCATGGAAAAATAAATTCTTTGGTTGTTGTGTTCAACACTTAAATAAACCTAACTGTGAAAATATATTTTGCTTTTAATTAATTTTGCACATCTCCTTGTTATGAATGATAGAGAGGACCTCATAAATGGTCCAAGAAACCTCTTCTATGTATATATATACCATATATATATAAATATATATATGTAATATATATACATATAGAACTATTTATATAAATATATCTATATTTACAAATTCCTTTCAACAACATAATATGTATATATATATCTATATATATATATATATATATCACATATATTATGCCAATTCCCATTCAAAACATATTGTGTGTATATATATATATATATATACATATGATATATATATATATAAATGACATATCTTATGCCATCCTAGTGGAATATCCACAAACAAATTATATTCTTTTTTTTTTGTTATTTAAATGACCCAAGGCATATATGTTAGGGCTAAACAGCCCTAACATTTTTTTTTTAATGCTTAACATTTTATGTTTGGCTGTGAAGCAGAGAAATGGCAGCAGGGGTCGGGCCGCACAGAGGACGGAGGAATGGACGGCGGCGGAGCGGAGTTTCCACCGCGGTGGACAATACGCAATGGGTGGCCGCAGAGCTGCGGCGGTGGTGAATGTGGAGTCCGCGGACTCCACCGCGGACTGTGGTATCAAAAGGGGGTGTGGGGAGGGGCAGAGCCCCCACCCACATCCCACTACGTGGGGTGTGGGTGGGGGCTCTGCCCCTCCCCACACCCAAACGGCGAACCGACGGGGTGGTGGGGGGTTAAACCCCTCCCACCACCACTTCAAATGTCATTTATTTACATGCTGTGTGGTGCGAAATACACAGCGCGAAATACACAGCGATTTAAATTTTTATTTCATTTAAAATCCCTGTCATTTTAATACAATTTTCCAGTGGTCATTTATATATGGAAATATATATATATATAAATATATATATAAATATATATATATATATAAAACATTAGCATGATCTCACTCAATTTAACAACTCAAATATATATATTTATATATATATATATAGATATATATATATGTATATATATATATATATAGACTTCAAATTGCACAAATACAGCAATATATTCAATATCTCATAATTCTGTTTAATTAATTAACAACATCTATATATATATATATATATATATATATATATATATATATATATATATATATATATATATATATATATATATATATATATATTGATGTATATATTTATATTTCATTTTTATCTTACCATGCAAATGTCTCCATTACAACAATAGTTAGTTTCTCATATTCGGTAAAAATGGTAAATCAACGACAACTAATATACTCACACATATACATATATATATATATTCTATTTTCATAATTCACATAATTTTTCTCAAATTGACAAACAGAAGTACATACATGATAGATTTTCTCTAATCTTCACAATTTAACTGAAATCACTAATTATGGAGCCTAAACTTAAACATTTAAATCTGGCTTTTCCATTATAGCAATGAACTATAACATAAACAAACTCAGAATTGATTGCAAATAAGAAATGAACTCTTCCTTTCATTAACACATTAAACACAATTTTTAAAAAGGTTTCCAAAACAACATAACTTGAAAACCACATTCATATTCCAGAAAAGATAACTCTTCCACTACATAAAGCAAGAGATAATTTTAAACCATGGATACAAACAACTAACTTCCCAGATATGAACTTCCTTCTCCCAAACAATATACAACTGATAGCTTGTGACAACCAAGTAAAAGTCCATCAATAACAAGATTAGGGAGGTGATTTCCTTCACTCCCAGGGTAACAATAAATGACAGCAATAACAAGAGAGGTGCTCCCTCTTCAACTCTTATGAAATGAACCAGGCCTAATTCTCATGACAAAGAAGAATAAGTTGTTTCTTCATAAATATCCAACCAGAAGCTCCAAGAGAAAACCTGCGTATCAAAGACAAACAAAGAAGAAAACACCACTCATCTAGCTCTCCTCCCTTCCGTAGACCCGCAAGTGGGTCACCCCCGAGCTAGGGAGACCATACTCACACCTGGGTAACTCAAACACTCCACTTCACAACAGTAACAACAACAATCCCAAAGCACACAAACACCCGTGGGTCATTTACACAACACGAAAACTCAACTACAATGAGTTTCATAAGCGGCAGGAGAGTGGACACACTCGACTCCAGAGTGTCACCCTGACAGATAAGTTAACCAATACAATTTCTCTTGGTCTCAAACCAAGTTTGATCACAAATTTTTAAGAAATCTGTATATGACTCTCAAGTCAAAGATACAAACACAGATACATGCCCTCAAGGCTTTCAACATCCCAAAAGATGGAAATAGGTATGCACCCGAGGAGGATCTCTCCTCCCCTACCCCAAACTTGATGAGCATTTCTCCCAAGTGGGAGAAGCTCTGTCAAACAACCCGACAACAAACCCCACAGAAAACCAAACTAAACACAAATTCACACACTTTACATACACATTCAGCTATGCGAAACAAAGGTAAAATTCAAACCAACCTTGCAAAGCCCTCCTGGAATGAAGCTGTTGCTGGGCCCACAGAGTTCTCTCCCAACCTTAGCCACCAACTCCCTCTCCCTTCTCTCTCCTGCAAGCTAACTTTTCTATTTTTGGTAAAGCAAAATGAAAGTTTTCCCAAAATTCAACTAACTTCCTCTCCTCTCAAAATTGGAAACAAATAACCCCATTTCTTTTCAGTTTCGAGGAATGGGGAGGTGACACTTGTCACCTCCTCACCCTTCCCCAAAACCACTATTCTGTCCTGGTGGCTTATGTCACTCACCCATCCCTAGAGTACTCCTTATCCCTTTCCTCCTGTCATTTCTCTTTCGCATGGGAGAAATAAAAGGAGTTAAAGGAGTAAAAGACAGGTGACCCATGCCCCTTCTTCCCTCCTTCACATGGGTGTCCCCACAGCACATGGGGGAATCTCACTAATGGAGGGGGTGACTTCAAGTCAATCCTTCAATAATGGATGGGCTTGTAGTCATCTCTTACCTTGGGGATTGTAGAGGGGATGGGTTGGGTGTTGGTACAACCCATCATGTCCCCTCCATACCCCAATTTTCGTCACTTAACTTTAGGGGGAAGTTAAGATGACTAGATGGAGGTTACTCAAGGGTTACCCATGCCAAATGGGCCCCTGGACCCATGGGGTATAACCCAGGGTCGACTTTAACCCATACAAGACACCCCTGGTCAAGGTAAAGCACAACAAAAGGCCTCATAAATTTAAATAAAATAAGGAAATTCAAATTCAATCTTTTTTTTTTTTTTTTTTTTTACAACACAAATTATAAAATAATGTTACATGAGGGTAACCTAACCCACTCGACCATACGAAAGACCACATTACATCATTACATCAAACACAAAGAGATCTTGGTTCCTCGTGGAACCAGATCGGCTTAACAGGGAATAACAAATAACAAGGTGCGGAATGATCTCCGAAATATGTGGTTCGATTAGTAATTCCTGCACACTAAATTACAAGATCAGTAACCACATAAAATCATCATAGCCGAAGCAACTTAAAAACATGCATTATCATGACATAGTACTAATTAACATAAATGAAATCATATTACAATTTTCCATCACCACCTAATTAATTTTTCTGAAAAGTAAACTTATCCAAACATCACCCAATTAGTTTTTCTGAAATCATAATAAAGTTTAATAGTTTGACAATTCCGGGAACTGCTATCCCACAAATATAAAAAGTAAAAATAACAGTAATGTAAATAGTCATAACAACAGAAGTAAAAAGGGCGGTCCTCACATCCTCTCCCCCTAAGACGGTACTTCCTCCTGGAAGTCATCAAAAAGGTGAGGATAAAGGGTCTTCAATCTCTCTGCATCTTCCCATGTTGCAGTGACTTCGTCGTATAGGTCCCACTAGACTCTAACCTGGTCCAGCTCTCGACCTCGAAGGGCCAGCGTCTGACGAGCCAATATGCGAATTGGCTCCAACGCCAGCTGTCCATCTGCCTCTACCTGAAGAGCACTCCAATCCAACACGTGAGATAAGTCAGAAATATATTGACGTAAAACTGATACATGAAATACATCGTGGATACGTGACAGGCTAGGTGGCAAGGCTAGACGATAGGCTACTGGTCCTATCCGCTCCAAGATTTTGAAAGGTCCTACAAATCGAGGTGCGAGCTTAGAGCCTTTTCTGTAACGGATTGGACTCTTGTGCGGCCGCACTCTCAAAAATACTCTTTCCCCCACAGAGAAGCTTCGGTCGGTCCTCTTAGCATCGGCATACTTTTTCTGCCTGTCCTGTGCTTCCTGAAGCCTTTGTCTAATCTGTTTGACTTGCAGTTCCATATTCTGAACTATCTCTGGACTGATGACTGTTCTGTCCTCTATCCGATCCCAACTCAAAGGTGTTCTGCATGGTCTGCCATATAACGCCTGGAAAGGAGGCATACCCAACGAGCTGTGATGCCCATTATTGTAGGCAAACTCAAATAGATATAGGTACTCCTCCCATCTAGACTGATGGTCCATCACATACATGCGAAGCATGTCTTCTAACACCTGGTTAACTCTCTCTGTCTGTCCGTCGGTTTCCGGATGATATGCTGAACTGAAGTTGAGCTGTGTGCCCAACGCCTGATGTAAGGCTTTCCAGAACGATGAAGTGAATACGGAGTCTCTGTCAGATATAATGCGGCGAGGTACCCCATGAAATCTAACAATCTGATCAAGAAACACCTTTGCCACTGATGGTGCATTGTATGTTGTGCATATTGGTGAAAAATGCGCCACTTTGGTCAGCTTGTCAACTGTCACCATAATAGCATCATGGCAACGTGATGACATAGGTAGACCAATGATAAAATCCATAGAAATGGTGTCCCATTTCCATTCAGGTATATCGTGAGGGTACAACAGTCCCGCTGGATGCTGATGTTCGGCCTTGACCCTCTGACATTCCAGGCAACGAGCAACAAATTCGGCAATGTCACGCCTCATCCCAGCCCAATGATAAAGCTGTCGTAAGTCAGCATGCATCTTCTTCACTCCTGGGTGTGCTGCATAGGGTGCTCTATGAGCCTCTGATAGGATTACTGTGCGAAGATTACCTGCATGGGGTACATAGATGCGTTGCCGATGTCGAAGCATACCATCAGACTCAAGGGTATATCCTGTAAATTTGCCCTCAAGGGCCTTCTGATTTAGTAATGCTTGCTGCACCTCAAGAAACCATTCGTCCTCTGGTAAATGCTGTAAGATGCGATCTTTCAAGTCCACCTTCAAGGTTAGGGTTAGGATCTCGTGGCGCCTTCGACTCAAAGCATCAGCGACCACGTTCTCCTTCCCTTTGATGTAGTGGACATCGAAGTCGTATTCGCATAGGAATTCCATCCAACGCCGTTGGGGGGCGTTCAAATTGGGCTGTGTAAAAATATACTGCAAACTATGATGGTCCGAATGGAGTTCAAAGCGTCGACCTAGGATAAAGTGTCTCCAGCGGACCAAAGCATGAACAACTGCTGCGAGCTCTAAGTCGTGAGTAGGATAGTTTAACTCATGTGTCTTTAGTTTCCGCGATTCGTATGCGATCGCTCGACCACCTTGCATAAGCACGGCTCCCAAACCTTCTAATGATGCATCTGTACAAACTACAAACTCCTCTGTAGGATCTGGGACCGCTAAAATAGGAGTACTAGTAAGACGCTCCTTGAGGACTCCAAAAGCCTTTTCGCACTGCTCGGTCCAAATGAAACCCTTCCCTTTTCGCTAAAGGGAAGTAATGGGATGTGCTATCCTGGAGAAACCTTCGACAAACTGACAATAATACCCGGCTAACCCCATAAAGCTTCTGACCTCTGTCACGTTAGTGGGTGCCGGCCACTCCTGAATTGCTCTGATTTTAGATGGATCTACGGAGACGCCATCGCCTGATAAAATGTGTCCCAAATACTGCACCTCTGTCCTGAAGAAGGCACACTTCGCCAAGTTGCCATAAAGCTGCTGCTCTCGTAATTGCTGCAAAACTTGACGCAAGTGCTCCACATGCTCCTCCTCAGTCCGTGAATAAATCAAAATGTCATCTAGAAATATGATCACGAACCGATCTAGGTAAGTACGGAACACCCCGTTCATGAGACTCATGAATACTGCAGGAGCGTTCATCAACCTGAAAGGTACCACTGTGAATTCATAATGGCCATATCTGTTTCGAAAAGCAGTTTTATGAATATCCGCCTCCATGATGCGCAATTGGTGATACCCAGATTTTAGATCGATTTTTTAGAACACTCTGGCTCCCTGCATCTGATCAAAAAGGTCGTCAATCCTAGGCAGAGGATAACGGTTCTTCACCGTCACCTTGTTCAACTGCCTGTAGTCCATGCATAATCGAAGAGACCCATCCTTCTTCTTTACGAAGATAACCGATGCGCCCCATGGTGAAACGCTAGGTCGGATGTGTCCCTTCTCAAGTAATTCCTCTAACTGCAGTTTAAGTTCAGTGAGTTCATGTGTAGTCATCCTATAGGGTGCACGGGATATCGGTTCTGCACCCGACACCAAGTTGATGTGGAAGTCCACTTCTCTGCGTGGAGGCATACCTGGTAATTCTGGCGAAAATACATCGGCAAACTCTCTAAGGACAGGGTGATCATCTAAAGTAGCCTCAGGTTCATCCTCTGCTCTATCACTGACCATGATGGCAAACATCTGACATCCCTTCCGCGTACAGTGCTTAAGCTGCTGTGCGGATATCATACGAACAGCCGTGGGCTTTTGAATGCCCACTATCTCAACCGACGAACCATGATCGTCTAAACAGCTAATTGTCCTCTGGCGACAATCAAGCTTGGCTCTATGTGCCGCAAGCCAATCCATACCCAGAACTACTCCGTAAGATCCTAATGGCATAATCCTAAGGTCACATGTTGTGGTGAATGATCCCAATGTGATCTCACAGTCTTTAACCAAGGTATCTACTGACATCTTGGCCCCTGAGGCCAACTCAACTTCCCACCTAATGTCTTGCCTAGAAGCCACCAGCCTGCAACGCTCCACTAACGATGTAGACAAAAAAGAGTCAGTAGCTCCTGAGTCAAAAAGGATCGAAATGGAAAAGTCTCCAATCGTACCTGCTGCCTCGATGACAGAAGCCTGGAAATCAGCCTGGCGGTTATCAACCACTGCAAACATGTGGTGGGTTCTACCCACGTCACCTACGGTCTGCTCAGATCCTCCTGATCGGGGCTGTCCCCCTGCAGTAAATCCCTGCGGGCACTCTCTAGCCAGATGCCCTGCCCCACCACACACATAACATGGTCCTCGAACCTGTAACTGCCCTGACTGTGTTCTGCCTGATTGTTGTTGCCCAGTCTGTCCAGTGGATCCCTGTGAGCCTCTATAAGACTGCTGGGACCTCGCGGGTCCTGCCGATGAACCCTGCTGTCTCTGATCTCTGCGTGGACCCTGCTGCTGCCATCCACGGTTCTGTCCTCCCTGTCCCCTCTGTTGAAATTTGGATTTTTGCTGATGTTGCTGCTGCTGTGGAGGCCTAGGAGGTAATGATGAAGGATTATATCCGCCTCTCTGTGTTGTGTTTTGTGGCCTTCAGAAGTTTTGCTATTGTTGGGGATTACGTTCCTGGTACTGCGAGCGTGAATTCTGTCCTCATCCCTGAATTTCCTCTGATATAAGGGCCTTTTCAACAGCCTCGCTCATGGTATGGGGATTTGCCATACGAACTGGTCCTGCTATCCCATGATTTAGCCCTCTGATGAATTTGTGTATTAAGATTTTCTCGTCATGGAGGTATTTCGCGTAACGAGAAAGCTCTATAAATCGGCTCTCATACTGAGTAACGGTGAGTCCCCTCTGCTGTAAATCATGGAACTCATCGATCCTGCACTGTCTGTAATGTTCGGACAAATATCGCGCATTGAAGCGCTCAATGAAGATGTCCCATGTGAGTGTATCCACGGATAGTCAGCGCTTGCACTCCTCTATGCGCCACCAGGTGGCTGTTGCATCCCTAAGAAGATGGACTGCCACTCGTGCTTTCATGTTGCTTCCATATGGTTGCAATGCGAAACACCTGTCTAAGCTAATCAGCCAAGCCTCGGCCACAGCTCCCTCTGTAGCACCTGCAAAAGTGGGTGGGTTGAGCCTCAGTAGATCTCTGATGGGGTCCCCTCTGTCTCTAAGTCTCACAAGTGGCTCTTCCACACCATCCTCGTATAATCCATGCTGAACCTGTTCTGCCCCCTGGATCTCATCTCGTCTCAAAAGTCTCGGAGGACTCTTGCTCTGTGCTCGGGAGGCTGACCCTACCTCCTCTACTGTTGTTTCAGGAATCTCAACGAAGGGCTCCACACGTGGCACCTCTAGTGGATCAACGCGGGGCTCCATACGTGGCTCAATACGTGACTCGGCATGTGGCTCATCTCGCAGATCAACACGAGGCTCTATACGTGGCTCAGGAATCACTGGCGGTAACCTGTCTAACATAGTCTGTAGTGCCTGTAAGATCTGTGGACCTATATCTAATACTGGTGTCGCATGTGGTACTAGTGGTGCTTCTGGTACAGGTGGTGCAGGTGGTGCTGCTGTGACTACTGGTGTCGCCTGTGGTACTAGTAGTGCTTGTGGTACAGGTGGTGCAGGTGGTGCTGCTGTAACTACGGGTGCCAGTCCCTCGGCTGAGGAATCGCTGTGCACCTCGACTGACACTGTGTGGCGTGATCGCGCTCGTCGAACACGTCGGGGAGGCATCCTACAAAACAAGGTAGAAACTAATTAGCCAAAGTTACGGAATAATAGCGTGCCCAAATACGCCCAGTGTTTAAACTTGGCTCCGATACCAAATGTCATGCCCACATTTTCCATGTGGTCACAACACACATCGCACATGTCATAGCCACATCTGTCATGTGGTTATGACACGAGATATGAAAAACTTTTCTCACACTGTCCTAAAAACCCCTTCGCATGCGTAAGCATGCTCGGCGGTGTTCTCTCATGGCGAAACACTACAATTTTCAGCGGGATATAAGTACAATTGCGTGCAACCAGACGCATACAGATCAACAACAGGGTCTTTACGACGCCGTTAACGTCATTGCAAGAGTGAGATTACCATAGTTCCTGAATCTAAATCTCGGCAAACTCCGGCAGCATAACGCCTTACGGCGTTAGTGGGAATTACGCAGCACTCATTTAAGCACGTGGTTCGCTGATAGATTAACTTCCCACGACGCCTTGTTCTGACTAAACCGACTAGTGATCTCCCTATTTAGTCAATTTTCAGCAAGGCACGGTTGTCTGTCTCCTCTCTTGCTTCCTGAAACATACTCCTACGACTTAGCATTCTCAACGAGGCGGTTTGTTTGCTCTCTCTTCCCTTTTCTCTGGGTCTTAATTTTGATTGTATTTTTATCGCACTTACCTTAACTATTTCTCTGATAATTTAGTTTGCTTATATTTCGGTCTCTCTCTCTTTCATTTTCTATGCTTTCTTTATGTATATCCGGGCCTTTCTTCATGATTTACATCAATCAGGGTTATCACTGTAGCTATTGTTGATATTAAACCTAACTTCCGGATGGTCTAGGTCACATAGGCTGGTTTACTACTTCGCTGGACTCGGTCTCCTAATCTTCTCCGATCTAGGTTCCTCTTCTACGTATGTAAATTTTAGCGGAAGGGTCCATCAACTTAGTTCTCTTATCCCATGTGGGAAATGTCGCGCATTTTCTCCTTTGTGTTTTCCAATGTTAGTTTTTCTTCTTCTGACTCTCTTACAGGTTTACTTATATGGACGTTTACTACAGTTGAGATTAAAATGGCCTCACATGGAATGTCTATGATGGCTTCTTAAGTTTATTTCCAGTGATCTTTTAAGCAAGGTGACGTGTAATTTTCCTCTTCATTTTCCTTCATTTTCCCGGTTATTGACATTACGTCGGTAGTGGAAACTTCCGAGAAACTCTTTCCGGAGTATTACGGAATAGTCCTTTACGCTCTCTTTAAATTATAATTTTATTTTCTCTTATTTATACTTACTGTTGTTATTATTACTACTAATTAATATTAATACTCTTAGTGTGAATCGTATACCATTGTTAATAGATGTAGGAGGCTCTCCTCTTTATAAAACCCTGATCATGGAAACATAAATTCTTTGGTTGTTGTGTTCAACACTTAAATAGACCTAACTGTGAAAATATATTTTGCTTTTAATTAATTTTGCACATCTCCTTGTTATAAATGATAGAGAGGACCTCATAAATGGTCCATGAAACCTCTTCTATGTATATATATACCATATATATATAAATATATATATGTAATATATATACATATAGAACTATTTATATAAATATATCTATATTTACAAATTCCTTTCAAAAACATAATATATATATATATTATGCCAATTCCCATTCAAAACATATTGTGTATATATATATATATAAATGACATATCTTATGCCATCCTAGTGGAATATCCACAAACAAATTATATTCTTTTTTTTTTGTTATTTAAATGACCCAAGGCATATATGTTAGGGCTAAACAGCCCTAACATTTTTTTTTTAATGCTTAACATTTTATGTTTGGCTGTGAAGCAGAGAAATGGCGGCAGGGGTCGGGCCGCAGAGAGGAACGGAGGCCGCAAGAGACAGCGGCGGCGAAGCGCTGCTGTGGGCGGAGTTAAGAGCTCCGCGGGGGTTTAAACGGCAGGGGGATGTGGGGAGGGGCGGAGCCCCACCCACATCCCACGATGTGGGGTGTGGGTGGGGCTCCGCCCCTCCCCACACCTCTGTGTTTAATATATAGGGACTGCGGTTGGGATTACTCCCCACCGCCCAACATACACAAAGCTTCGACTGTGTTTTCAACACAGCGTTCTCAAATGACGCCAGTCTTAAAATGAGATCTATTTTTATTGCATTCGATGATACTAAAACATCAATAATATTTATATATATATATATATATATATATATATATTTAAGTCTCTTTAAATCTGTAAATCTTGTTTTTGTTTTACTACACAATTTATTCAGTTACTATTATTTTATTTAAATATATATATATATGCAAATGTATATATATATATATTTTATTACCATTCAAATTTGTCCATTACAATTAAATAGTTAGTTTCTCATATTCGGTAAAAAAAAAAATGGTAATTAAATAACAACTAATATATTTATATATATATATATATATATATATATATATATATATATATATATATATATATATATATATATATATATATATATATATATATATATATATATATATATATATATATATATATATATATATATATATATATTTATATATAGCGATATATATTCCATTTTCATAAAACATTTAAGTTTCTTAAATTAACGAACAGAAATATATACATGCTAGATTTCCTCTAATCTTTGCAAATTAACTGAAACCATTATATATGAAGAATAAACTTAAACATTTAAAATTGTCTTTTCCATTAGAACAATGAACCATAAAACTAACATTTCAACTAGTTAAGCAATTCCAAACTTTCAATTACGTAAACAAACTCAGATTAGATTGCAAATAAGAGATGAACTCTTCCTTTCATTAACATATTAAACACTATTTTTAAAAAGGTTTCCAAAACAACATAACTTGAAAACCACATTCATATTCCAGAAAAGATAACTCTTCCACTACATAAAGCAAGAGATTATTTTAAACCCTGGATACAAACAACTAACTTCCCAGATATGAATTTCCTTCTCCCAAACAATATACAACTGATAGCTTGTGACAACCAAGTAAAAGTCCATCAATAACAAGATCAGGGAGGTGATTTCCTTCACTCCCAGGGTAACAATAAATTACAGCAATAACAAGAGAGGTGCTCCCTCCTGAACTCTTATGAAATGATCCAGGCCTAATTCTCATGACAAAGAAGAATAAGTTGTTTCTTCATAAATATCTAACCAGAAGCTCCAAGAGAAAACCTGCGTATTAAAGACAAACAAAGAAGAAAACACCACTCATCTAACTCTCCTCCCTTCCGTAGACCCGCAAGTGGGTCACCCCCGAGCTAGGGAGACCATACTCACACCTGGGTAACTCAAACACTCCACTTCACAACAGTAATAACAACAATCCCAAAGCACACAAACACCCGTGGGTCATTTACACAACACGGAAACTCAACTACAGTGAGTTTCATAAGGGGCAGGAGAGTGGACACACTCGACTCCAGAGTGTCACCCTGACAGATAAGTTAACCAATACAATTTCTCTTGGTCTCAAACCAAGTTTGATCACAAATTTTTAAGAAATCTGTATATGACTCTCAAGTCAAAGATACAGACACAGATACATGCCCTCAAGGCTTTCAACATCCCAAAAGATGGAAACAGGTATGCACCCGAGGAGGATCTCTCCTCCCCTACCCCAAACTTGATGAGCATTTCTCCCAAGTGGGAGAAGCTCTGTCAAACAACCCGACAACAAACCCCACAGAAAACCAAACTAAACACAAATTCACACACTTTACATACACATTCAGCTATGCGAAACAAAGGTAAAATTCAAACCAACCTTGCAAAGCCCTCCTGGAATGAAGCTGTTGCTGAGCCCACAGAGTTCTCTCCCAACCTTAGCCACCAACTCCCTCTCCCTTCTCTCTCCTGCAAGCTAACTTTTCTATTTTTGGTAAAGCAAAATGAAAGTTTTCCCATAATTCAACTAACTTCCTCTCCTCTCAAAATTGGAAACAAATAACCCCATTTCTTTTCAGTTTCGAGGAATGGGGAGGTGACACTTGTCACCTCCTCACCCTTCCCCAAAACCACTATTCTGTCCTGGTGGCTTATGTCACTCACCCATCCCTAGAGTACTCCTTATCCCTTTCCTCCTGTCATTTCTCTTTCGCATGGGAGAAATAAAAGGAGTTAAAGGAGTAAAAGACAGGTGACCCATGCCCCTTCTTCCCTCCTTCACATGGGTGTCCCCACAGCACATGGGGGAATCTCACTAATGGAGGGGGTGACTTCAAGTCAATCCTTCAATAATGGATGGGCTTGTAGTCATCTCTTACCTTGGGGATTGTAGAGGGGATGGGTTGGGTGTTGGTACAACCCATCATGTCCCCTCCATACCCCAATTTTCGTCACTTAACTTCAGGGGGAAGTTAAGATGACTAGATGGAGGTTACTCAAGGGTTACCCATGCCAAATGGGCCCCTGGACCCATGGGGTATAACCCAGGGTCAACTTTAACCCATACAAGACACCCCTGGTCAAGGTAAAGCACAAGAAAAGGCCTCATAAATTTAAATAAAATAAGGAAATTCAAATTCAATCTTTTTTTTTTTTTTTTTTTTTTTTTTTTTTTATTTTTACAACACAAATTATAAAATAATGTTACATGAGGGTAACCTAACCCACTCGACCATACGAAAGACCACATTACATCATTACATCAAACACAAAGAGATCTTGGTTCCTCGTGGAACCAGATCGGCTTAACAGGGAATAACAAATAACAAGGTGCGGAATGATCTCCGAAATATGTGGTTCGATTAGTAATTCCTGCACACTAAATTACAAGATCAGTAACCACATAAAATCATTATAGCCGAAGCAACTTAAAAACATGCATTATCATGACATAGTACTAATTAACATAAATGAAATCATGTTACAATTTTCCAACATCACCTAATTAATTTTTCTGAAAAGTAAACTTATCCAAACATCACCCAATTAGTTTTCTGAAATCATAATAAAGTTTAATAGTTTGACAATTCCGGGAACTGCTATCCCACAAATATAAAAAGTAACAATAACAGTAATGTAAATAGTCATAACAACAAAAGTAAAAAGGGCGGTCCTCACATGCCTCAATCCCTTTCCATCCTATCTCCTCCTACTAACACTTATGGTATACATATTCCA
Source organism: Cunninghamia lanceolata (assembly GCA_027924645.1). Classification (NCBI taxonomy): domain Eukaryota; kingdom Viridiplantae; phylum Streptophyta; class Pinopsida; order Cupressales; family Cupressaceae; genus Cunninghamia; species Cunninghamia lanceolata. The sequence goes on from BSBN01000567.1 coordinate 751,209, forward strand.
TTTTCCCCTCATTATTGTACCTACATTCACACCCACTCCCATAAATTCATCCTTGCCTCAAGATTATCACTTCCTTTCCTAAGTTCATTTCCATGCGACTCAGGATCAATCCCATGGTGCATTAGAATAAACATCAAATTTAAATATTTAAATTCAAATTCCAACTTTTATGCCCTTTCCTCTTAGTTGTTATGAGTTGACTTAAAACACATATTTGTGTGACATGTTGCCATGTCTTTGTATTTAAAAACATTTAATGTGTCTTTAATTCACATGTGAGAAAAAGAGAAAATCACTAGTGCATACTTCAATTAGATCTACATCATTTGCATATATAGGTCACCTATACATTTATGTATATTTTCATTGAATCTTCACTTAGAGTTGTAATGTCTTCCAATCTAGGGGTTTGACCAAGGAGAACTTGAACCTAGCAATCTAGTAGATTTTTCTAAGTTTTTTTATAAACGTTGTAGTCTTTACAAGCTTATTAGAAATTAGAGATCAAGGAGAATGAGTTTTAGAAGTCTTCTTTACTAGTTCAAATATGTGTCAGAGTTTAAATCTAGAGTGATTAGATCAAACCCATGACGCTCAAAAGTGAACCTTAGGGTTTTTTATGGTTATTTAAATTCCAAGACATTCATCAAATCATGGATATTAAATTTCTAGGAGTGGTAAACTAATTTTGTGTATCATCAACATCATTCTTTAACCATTGAGATTAGATTCTTCTCATTTAATTTATTACATGTAATACTATTCATTTATTGACCCAATTAATTTTTTTGAAATTAATAATTATATTTATTTAATTACTCCAAAATTATTTATGTAAAACAATTTTATTTCTTTACAATAATAAATTAATTTTTTTCCTTTTAACTAATTTAAAAAAGATAGAAGAGTAACCATTTATATTTTGCCCACTTCATTGAAAAGTTTCAAAAAGCTAAAAGGTTGAAGATAATGACGTGTTAAAAAGAAATGGCTATAGTAAATGATAGATGAAAAGAGCATTTCGAAAGGAAAAAGGGAACCTACTAAAAGTATAAGAAATTAAAAAGAAGCCTTTCTTTCCCTAGATAAAAGGTACCACGGCTACAATTTTTAGGATTCTCTACGATAAACGATATCAAATTATTTTCCTTCCGATCGATGTTGTAAAGAACAAACTAAGATGTGTTAGAGACCTATTGACTCCAAATCATATTTGACCTTTTTTTTAATTTTTTGACAGCATTTTACAATTTTAAATTTATTACAACTTATAATTTGACTTGCTAAATTTTTATATAATTGTAAACCCTAAAATTTTATTATAGGAAAATATAATATAATATTCTTATTTATAATATATATTATTTTATAATATTTTATTATAGAAATATACATTAATTTATAATATTTTCAAATTTAATATAAATAATCTTTTCTTTTAAAATGTTTATCTTGACTTTTTAAAAAAATTGATATAGAAATTTATATTAAATTTTTTTAGAATGTTTATCTTCAATATTTTTTAAAATCAATTTAGAAACAAGTTTTTCCTTTGTCTAAAATTTATTCTTATTACTTGTTATTCGTTGTTTTTTATATATGAAATAGAGTACAAATTTATAAATTATAAAGATCATGAAGAGTTATTTTACAATTACAGAGATGAAGAAGAGTTGATGTAACACAATTATATTTTTATATTTTTAATGTTTTGATTTAATTGTTTTAATTAATATATGTGTAGATCCAGAAAGATTTTTTTCAACACTTACTTTATATTTAGGATTGAAGAAATCATGGTGAAATGTCAGTAGGTACTTAAAGCTTAAAGCCAAAGAGTAAGACAAGAGCTTCAATTTCACCAATCTGTTCATCTCCAACAATCTATCTCTTTCAAATTATATTGCATAAGTATTTATTTTAGTGGTTTTTTAGAATAGTTAAAGATGGTTTTTAATAGTTTAAGAGTTAAAAAGATCTGATTTTTTGCTATGTTTTTTTTTTTTAAATCACAATCATAGATCAATGTATGCTTCCTCCAAACTCTATGATTATAGATTTGATTTCAATTAAGAGAAGTAGTTAATAATAATAATTCTCATTTAATAAACCAAATTAGGCATTTGTAAAATGGTAAAGGCCATACTACTTAATCATCAGAAAAATCAGAAAAATATTCCACCCACAGTCCAAACCCAAGGATGTCATAATATGAAAACATGATCATCACAATTAACATTTTTTTGACAATTTATTTTTTTCTTAAAACATCAATTGAGAGGTAATTAAATGACCAAACCGTCATAAAAAATGTATATGACCAAAAGGGGTGACCGTCAAATTCCAGACCTGCTCCAAATGATATAGTGGTATTTATAGATTTAGTAATAATAGTTAAAAAAAATTATTGGATGATTAATGGTATATAAAAGTAGTTTTGTTGGTTGAGAATTGTATATTTTTTAAAGATATTTTGTGTAGTGTAGTAGACAACTATTTATATATATGTTTATACTTAAATCCAATAAAAATGTTAATATTAACTTATAACAATATTCTTAGTGCAACTAAATATATTTGTGTCTATTAATCTCTCAAAAATTACTATTAATCTCCATATTGATAAATAATTATAGTAATTAGTTATAATGATTTGATGATATGTACTTGTATTTAAAAACATTCATTTGCATCCATTTCATATCTTTTCACATTTGACCATCCTCTCTCATTGAGAGGCATTTAAGGAGTATATATAATTAATTTAATTGTGTTGCATGAAAGAAATTTATTACAATGTGACTTCAGTAAGAGCTGCCAATTAAAATTTGGAAAATACTCAACCAGAGTTGTTGGCTCAGAAACAAAGGCAAAGTGGCTGGACTCCAGACTCAGTGATCTCTCCTGTGCACCTCACTATATTTCCAATGTCAGCTGATAATACAAAGTAATTTCAATGCAATATATCAGAACATATAAATCAACTAATGTGAAAATTATTTTCAGACTGGCACTCGTATAAGAAAAATACTTCTTTTTCCTATTAAAATCAACTGGCATCAATATATGAAAAATATAGTATCATCTATTAAAATCAACTAGCACTAATATAAGAAAAACACTTAAGCTACCAAAATGTTAATCACATCTTTTTAACAATATGAAGTATAGAATCACGCCACTTAAACATCATTGATTTCAATGGTCAAACAGTCAATAACAATTTTACACTTCATCCACAACAAAAAGTGATAAATATTTGTCCTATTTTTATTGGCTGAAATTGACCTTTGATTATTGAAATGGATGATATTTAAGAATAGCCCAATCACACACTACTTCTCCCCTATAAACCATCTCATGATAGTGTATACTTTTTAAATCAAGAAAGTAAAACTTGAAGATTTAGTTTCTGAGCTAGACACCCATTGGAGACTGTAGATGCACTTCCACAAGCCCTTGGAAACAAATAACTCTAAACAAAGTTAAAAGCCATCCCATCTCAAATTGGCATAGGATATCTTGCATGCTCGATCTGCACTTAACAATTGTGCAGGAAGGTATTGACCATAAAATGCAGTGCAGTTTGCATGCCAGACATTCTACTCCACGGCAGACCTATATTTTGTGAAGTTTATATAGTGTTTTAACACTTCAAGCTATGAATTATTTTTTCAAGTGGATAATAAATCTTGTATATAAAAATTTACAGAGATGAAATGTACCATTTGGCGAACCCTGTTAATTGGTGAAGTTCAACTTGACCTGTGTCCCTTCATATTCTGCTCTCTTCTCTTTTTTGGTGTTCCTTGGGTCTATAAAATGAGACTTCATTTCTCATGAGGACAACTGATGAAAAACCTTTGTATATACTGTTGCGAATATAATAAAATAGAGTTTCCCCTGCTTTTCCCGTGGACGTAGCCATTAATAGTGAACCACGTAATTCATGTTGTCACTGTGTGATTGTTTAATGTTTGCTCTTTCATTGTTTGCTGTTCTGTTCTATTAGTTTAATGCTCTAAATACTCAACAAACCTTTGGGAGGGTAAATTTTAAAGAAAGATGCCTGAACTGCCCCAACGCTGTCTCTGCATCCCACAATGAACCACCTAATCTTGCAGTGATTAAATTCAATGCTTTCTTGTCAATATTGACATCTTCTGCAACTAAGATCTTCTTAAGCCTATTCAATATATTGGTATCTGAGTTTCAGGAATAAAAACCAAATACCGAATAGCATTTTCTATACATTTCAAGATTGAAGTGCTGCATGCTTCCGGACTAAGTTGATGGCTGTCTTCTACAATGACGACCCTCTACCCAGAAATCAGATTTTCGGATTTTACAGTCTCGAGGCATAATTTAAGTTTTTCAAAGCTATTATTTGCAGCTGCAATTAATTCAATGACACGAGGCTTTTCCTCGGACAAGCAAAGATGGCATCCTCTGCATTTACAGCATGGTGTTAGTCTCGTACTGGGAGATAAACAATTCAAAGCTAAACCAAAAATTCTTGCAGCATATGTTTGTTGAGTGAAGAAAGAACAATACAGACAAAAACAAAATAATAAATCAAAACACAGAATAAACTTAGATCGAATGTAAAAGACAAAAGCTAAGTTTTTTAACGTCGTTCACCAATTGGCTACATCCACTTTGAGCAGGGGATAGCTCTTTGTATTAAACCCAGAATAAAATTCTCATACAATATATCTGCAGCTCACTATGTATATATTCATCACACTGTTGTTTCTACAGCTGTATACAATTAACTCCAATCCAAGAATAATAATAGTTAATGCATAATAACATGCGAAAGGCATTAACTTCATCATGGAAGAGATAGCATGCAATGGTCGATACCAAAAGAGGGAGCAGTGGGAGTAATAGCAGAACCATTACACTACGTGAGGATTGGGCTGCATAACCGTTACACTAATAATCTCCCACTTGAAGTCCAATCCGAGCTGCAAGAGCTGCGCCAAGATATCCCCCACTCCAGGCTTATTATCAGAACTTGACAATGTCAAGAGAAGTCCTATAGAACTCAAACTTCTCCCTTGGAACAACCTTCGTCAAAGCATCCACCGGATTCACTTTCGTGTCAATCTTCTTTACCTACAACTTACACTCTTCAAGTAAATGCCAAATGAAATGATATCTCAACTCTATGTGTTTGGTGCGATTATGAAAAGCAGAGTTCTTTGCCAAGTGAATAGCACTGTTGCTATCACAAAAGAGAGTAAAAAAAGATTGCATACATTGCAATTTGCTCAATAACCGTTGTAACCATATCATCTCCTTTGCTCCTTTGGTGAGAGCAATGTATTCAGCCTCAGTGGAAGAGAGAGCAACGACCTATTGCAAACGTGAAATTCAACTAATTGCAGCCCCAGAAAATGTAAACACATAGCCTGTTGTAGACCTCCGTTTGTCCAAGTCTTTGGCCATATCGAAGTCAACATACCCCCACAGCTGAGTATCATGTCCTCCAAAACACAAAGCATAATCTGAAGTACCTCTGAGATACCTAAATATCCACTGAACTGCCTGCCAATGAGGTTTGCCTAAATTGCTCATAAATCTGCTCACAACTCCCACTGCATGGGCAATATTTGGATGAGTACAAACCATGGCATATATGAGACTGCCAACTGCAGATGCATAAGGAACACTCTTCATGTGTTCTATGTCTTCGTCAGTTTGAGGACACATAGCTAATGACAACCGAAAGTGATTAGCCAATGGAGTATTGAACGGTTTTGCATGCTTCATGTTAAATCTATCCAAGATTTTGTCAATATACTTCTCTTGAGTCAATCTGATTTGTTTCTTTTGTCTATCCCTGATTATTGTCATGCTAAGAATCCTCTTGGTTGCCCCTCAATCTTTCATAGCAAACCGTTGAGCTAAATGTTGCTTCAATTCCCTAACAACTCTCATGTTGCTACCAGTGACTAACATGTCATCAACATAAAGTAAAAGTATGACAAACTCACCACTTGCAAGCCACTTGAAGTAAAGACACGGAGTAGATTTGCAGCGAATGAAGTTGTGCTCAGCCATGAAGCTATCAAACTTACGATACCATTGCCTCAGGGCTTGCTTGAGGCCATATAAACTGTGTTTCAGTTTGCAATATAAATGTTCTTGCCCCTGTTTTATAAAAACTTCAAGATGCTCCATGTACAATTCTTCTTCAACATCTCCATGTAAAAAAGTCGTCTTGACATCAAGCTATTCAAGCTCAAGATCCCACACAGCTACCATACCTAGGACTGTGCAAATGGTGGTCATTTTGATGACGAGTGAGAAGATTTCATTGAAGTCAATCCCCTTTTGCTAATCAAAACCTTTTACAACCAATCTTGCCTAGTAGCAGTGTTTGGCTCCATCTTCTTCTTTCATCCGATATACCCACTTGTTCTTCAAAGGTCTCTGAATAGGTGGGAGCTTCACCAAATCCCAAGTGTCATTAGCCTGCAAAGAGGCCATTTCTTCATGCATAGCCTCCATCCATTTCACTAAATTTTCATCTTTGCAAGCTTATTTGAATGTTGTAAGCTTTGACTGATCAAAAAGCAAAAGCTCATAATCATCCAAATTAGTTGGAGGCCTTTTCTGTCTAGTTGACCTCCTCAATAGAGGTGCTTGCTCCCTAAAGTCACCTTGTGCTGGTAAACTACCATGTTCTAGCATGGTGCTTTGTCCCTTCTTACCCTGTGCCAAACTAGAATCTTCACCATATTGTGGCGTATGAGGTTGTGAGGACTATGCAAGTCTGTCTAAGGGTTGTGTGTCAGATTTCTCTAGTAGCGATGAAGATAAGGAAGGTTGCGTGGATTTGAAAGTCTGCGATTGAATAGAGGCTAGCAGTGATAAATTTGTTTCATGTAAAGCCTGCGTTGAAAATTCAAGAGGCTGCGAATGGATCTCCAAGGAATGGTCAAACAACTGAGTGGGCATCGTATGATGTTTTGAAGATTTTGAACCTTCAAACAGCTACGTGGCACATTGAACAGGAGGCAACGTTAAAGTGTTAAGAGGCTACCCAACCAGTTGCGAATGCAGCATATTACCTAAGGGAAGTTGCATAGGAATATTAAGAGGGACACCAATGCTTGAAGGGTACGCACAAATAGGTGGATGATGAGAAGTCACTGATGAAGGCTGCAAATAATTAATATTTGAAGGCTAAAAACTAACACGTGGTGCCTGGGGAACATTTCCCTGTTGCATTTGATTTGTACCATTATCAAAAGGATCAACCTGTATATAATCATTTGAAGATGTCCCCTTTTTTTGCATACATGGGAAAATTTTCTCATTGAAAACAACATCCTGACTACAAATAAATTTCTTTGTAATTGGATCCCAAACCCTGAAACCAAACTGGTCCTCACCATAGCCAATGAATATGTACTTGTGTGATATGGGATCAAGTTTCGTCCGTTGCTCCTTAGGAATATGCACAAAGGCTTCACAGCCAAACACATGCAAATGATTGTAAGAAATCCGTTTCCCGAGCCATCTCTCCTCTGGGATATCAAAATCCAATCGAGAAGAAGGAGCTTGATTGATCAAATACACCACTGTATTACAAGCCTCTGCCCAAAACTCTTTTCCCAGACCAACATTTGAAAGCATGCACCAAGCTCTCTTAAGAATCGTTCGATTCAACCTCTTAGCTACACCATTTTCCTGAGGGCTGAAAGGAACAACTTTAATTTGACGAATACCATTATCTGCACAAAAAGTGTCAAATTTTGAGGAGCAAAACTCTCCCCCATTATTAGTTTTAAGATATTTGATTTTATGTCTGATCTGATTTTCAACACTGGCCTTCAAAATTTTAAATTTTGAGAACACCTCTTATTTTCTATGCATCATATAAATCCATACTTTGTGAGTGCAATCATCAAGAAATGTAACAAAATAATTAGTGCCTCCAGTGGAGGTTACCTTTGCAGGTCCAAAGACATCGGAATGCATGAGCTCCAAGGGTGATTTTTTCTTGTCATGACCAATCTTCAAGAAGCTGGTCTGAGCCTGTTTGCCATAAAGACAATGCTCACATAACCCCAAATCAACAGATGTGAGGCCTGGTAGTTGATTCCTTTGAAGCATAACTTCAAATCCCTTTTGGCTCATATGTCTTAGCCTCTTATGCCAAATCTCTGAACCACTGTCCACAACTGGCATTGCATCTTCCACTTCACCATGACATTCTAACACATAAAGACTACCCAATTCGCAACCTTTTACAAGTACCAATACGCCCTTGGTGACTTTCCAAATATCTAAAGAAAATTTATCATCACACCCTTGAGCATAAAGCTGACATATAGGGATGAGATTCCATTTCAACGTGGGAACATGTCTCATATCTTTCAAGATCCATTTATTTCCATTTTTCAAAGACAATGTCATATCGCCTTTTCCTCCTATTTCACATTCTTTATTATCACGAAGAAAAACTTTTCCGAACATACCTTCTTGATAATTTGTGAAAGCACCCCAGCATGGAGTAGCATGGAACGAGGCACCAAAATCAAGCACCCAGGAATCTGTAGTAGTGTCACTCACTGATAAAACCAAAACACCATCATCCTTATCATATGCAATGTTTACTTCATTATTGCTCACCTTTTCTTGTGCCTTTTTGTAGTTCCAATATTTCTTTTTTGTGTGACCTGCTTTGCCACAAAACCAACATTCTCCATTTCGGCCCCTGGACTTTGATCTTTTGGCAGATTTTGATCTTCTTCAATTATTATTTCTTCCTCTGTCTTGACCCTTTCTCCTATTGTCAATACTTACAACAATCAGGGCATCACCATTTGTTTTGTTTTGCCCTCTTCTCATATCTTCATTGAGAAGAGTGGCTGCTACATCATCATACCTCAACATTGTTTATTTTCTCTTATCCTCCCCTTCTTTGGATGTACTTTTACCAGATACCGAATTGCTTATGGTCATTATCACACTATCCCAGCTATCAGGAAGAGAGCACAACAACAACATGGCTCTCATTTCTTCTTCAAGGTTGACATCCACAGAAAGTAATTGATTGATAATAACATTAAATTCATTTAAATGGTTCAACATGCTGTTACCTTCTTTCATTTTTAAGTTTACTAGTTTCTTCAACAAGAAAACTCGATTCGTTGCTAAAGCCCTTTCGTACATATCACATAGCTTGTCCCAAATCTATTTAGTTGTTGTCTCTGTGGCAACGTTGAAGAAGACATTGCTGGACAGGGATAGAATGATGGTTGCAGCTACTTTTTGGTCTAAGATATCCCAGTCTTCATCTAGCATCTTCTCTGGTTTCTTAGACTTCCCTTGCAGCGCAATAGCAAGATCTTTCTGAATCAGCAAAGCATGAATCTGGAGCTTCCACAAACCGAAGTTTTGTCCCGAAAACTTTTTGATTTTCCATTTGTCTGCTTCATCCATTCTTTTGGAAATTCTTCACGGTTCCTAACGAGCTTCACCACTGAGCTGTTTCACCGAGCTTCTTCACCAAAGCTCTGATACCAATTGTTGAGTGAAGAAAGAACAATACAGACAAAAACAAAATAATAAATCAAAACACAAAACAAACTTAGATCGAATGCAAAAGAAAAAAGACAAGTTTTTTAAGGTGGTTCACTAATTGGCTACATCCACTTTGAGCAGGGGATAGCTCTCTGTATTAAACCCAGAATAAAATTCTCATAAAATATATCTGCAGATCACTATGTATATATTCATCACACTGTTGTTCCTACAGCTGTATACAATTAACTCCACTCCAAGAATAATAATAGTCAATACATTATAACATGCGAAAGGCATTAACTTCATCGTGGAAGAGATAGCATGCAATGGTCGATACCAAAAGAGGGAGTAGTAGTGGGAGTAATAGCAGAACTATTACACTATGTGAGGATTGGGCTGCAGAACCATTACACCAACAATGTTTTCCCTGTTCCTCTTGCCCCATAGAAAAGATATATGGGGGCAATCTTTGGTTTCACTATTGCATTCATAAGGGATTTCCTTATCATTTCCTATCCAATGAACTCTTTGAATGATTTAGGTCTATATTTTGGGCTCAAACCCAAAGGGTTTTCTTTATTCTCTCTCACACTTTCACTTTGATTAAGATCACCTAGCAGTTCAAACATACAACAGTACCTTACACATATTCCATGTATGCTCCCTTACAGGGGGAGTGGTTATGGGAGAGGACCCAATAGTTGAGTATGTTTCAATAGTTTTGATAATATTTGTGAATTTAATGTTCGATATTTTTGAAAGTATAGCATTAGTAGTTGTGACTTTAAAGAAGTTAATGTTGACCATAAGTACTTATAATTGAATGAAATGTATTTTTAGATCTAAAACACAACAAACCATGTGATGCTGCATCAATACACCAACAAAACATGATTTAATGCACAACTATCAATCTAACTTTTTTTTTGGGTCTTTTTGGACACGTCAACAAAAATAATGCTGATGTGGCCTTGAAACCTTAGTTATATGCAGGGGCCTTGTTGAGTAAGCTGCTGTAAAAAAAATTGGAATAATTTGAAATAACTAGTTATGATTTTGAGAGGCTTGAGGTTAGGGTGCTCAACTACTAGATCCTCTCCCCTATTCTCCCGACAAAATTTACCATGTCCATCATGCATTTATCCATACCATACATAATCAGTCCAAAAAAATTAAAATATCATATAATTTCAAATAAATATGAACCACTGCAATAAGTAGCATTGCTTTCCTTGTAATTACGGTTGGTTGAGGTAAGGTGTGTTTCAAACATAAATATTTTCAAGTAACGATAAAGACCATACGTTCATTCTGTACGAATAATAGCTACTTCCCAGTCTAAAGTGAGACCACTTATTATCCTATATTATGCTGAAAAGTCCCGGCCATCCTCCATGTATTCTGATGCTTCACAGCAACACTGCGTGGTTACCTTTTGTGTGTCCATTACCGTGGAAGGTTAACATACACACCGCACAGTTAACTTTTCTGCACGGCTATCACGAAAACCTATGGATTTGCCCACTTCTCATCATGATAGAGGCTGTTTGGATTCTCTCTATATAATCTGCTCCTCTCTCTACAAGCATGTTGAAACTAGACAAAATGGATTGTCCTACAGTGTAGAGAGCAATCGTACAAGTAGGTGTAGTGTTGGATAAACATCGCTGGCCTAATTTATCATTTGATTCAACTTCTATCCTGCAAATCAAATCTCATCATTGCTGGTCTACAAAAGTCGTTACCATCCTCGATGTTGATTTGCTTCCTCAAAGAGTAGGTATTTGGTTAGCTCAAAAGGGTGGTTAATCCCACATGAAGAGGCTTATGATGGCATAGGCAAAGCATTTCAAGTGAAGATACACAATTGTAAAATCTAAATTTCAACTAAGTGAATTGCAATCAATAAGGGTAAAAAATACATTTTGATGATGACTTTTGTCTTTTAGTTTTGTGTCTATTTTGGACCAACGTCTTGATATATATAAATGATGACAAATGACATATGCTAGTGTAAAGTTGGGCCCATTTACACCTTACCTTTATCTCCACACAATCACATGCACAATCACATGCTTATTGACACATCTCACTTCTATGTAGACATTTTACCATACACTTGATCTATCCATTTGATTATCTATACTAATCCATGAACTGATCCTTAGACTATCTTTGTCTTTCATGATCTATTCCATTTGTTTGATCTTAAGTCAAGTCCATGATCATGGGGTCATCCCTAAAAGTGCAAACTCAACCCACCCAAATTCAATTTGGCCAGCTAACCCCATTTGTCTTTCTTACCTAGAGTCAAGTATGTACACATTTTCATAAATTATTGTCATGTGCTAGCATAAAAAGACATTCATTTGTATTCATTTTCAACAACATATGCGCATTCAAATATAGACATGACATCACATACACACATTCAAATATCCCTTATTCTAGGAGATTTTAGAAGGGCAGTGAATAACAACACATTTGGATTTGGTGCTTAAAAGCTAGTAGCAAATCTAATTTCTAGGTGAATTGTTTGTTATCTTTGATCATTTGACAAAGCCATTAAATTGACATCCTTACCTCGCTTGACACAATAGAAAATAATGGGATTCCATCAATTACAAGATAGAAACTATACTAATCCCTTTTTTCTAGTCTAAGCCCCAACAATCCATCTTCAAGTTGCACACAAGACAAATGTTGGAATTACATCAAAGGTCAAGTTCATGACAAAAGACTGAGTTCACAATTATGAATTAGACCTAGATCTACAAACTCAATGAAGAGTACAGCAAAGATGATTATTGTCATTCTAATCCATATATATGACTATTATAGAGTTTCTCATATTTTGAGACACATTGATTTTAGAGTCTTCATCCACTTGGAATTCATTCTAGATTCAATCATAGAGCTAAGTGATCTACCCTCCTATTTATTTCTATTTATAACAAATTGTATGATCATTTAATTGTTTATGATTTAAAGCATTTTTCCCATGCACTCTTTTGTTTAGGTTAACTGTGCTTGTGTATGCATTTTATTGATCAACCTAGATTAACCCTAAGGAATTGTGTTTTCCCCTTTTAATTTTAGTGAACCCAATCAATCCTAGACAACCTAGTTTACCTCTAGGCTTTAGGGTTTTTAATATCTGCATTTATTTCCAATTACATCTTATAAATCTTTACTTTTGGGTTTGGTGCTTCTTTCCATAAACCTATCCTTCAACCACCCTACCTACCCTAGGTTGGCATTATATGACATCAACTTTCAATACTAGCTTGTAAGGGGAAATGTGGAAATGTCCATCTTTTAGTGAGTGATTAAACCTTGAAATTTACTATGTTCATCCTTCCGCTCAAAATTTGTTATGTGGTTCTTAATGCGCAAGTGTTATACACACTTGGTTATTTAATTGTATTAGCTTAGACTAACCCTAGGGATTATTCTTTTCCTTTCATATTTTTGGTGAACCTAATCAATCCTATACAACCTTATATTCACTTTACTACATAAAATAGCTATTGTTATTTAAATAGGGTTAACTACATACATTCTTTGGTCACCAAGCTAAGTATTTGTTATTTATTACACTTTACTTTCCTAAAATAGTTGTTATAAATTATCAAATTATCAAATCCTAGCTTAGAATTAATTAGTATCTAGGTTAATTGTGCTTATTTGTATGCATGTTATTAGATTACCCTAGACTAAACCTAGGAAAAAAATAGTTTCCTTTATAATTTGGTCACTTACACAACCTAGTCCTCTTTCTAGGTTTGTCAAATTTATGATTCTCTAAGTTTACATTTTATTTTCATATATGAACTTTCTTTAATATTCTTGTGCTTCATTGATATATCCATTGTTTAGGGTTGGTTCTTAATTAACTTCCTATCTCTCACCCACCCTAGCCAAGCTTTTATTGGCTTTAGGGTTTACATTCTACATTTATTTTCAAATATTATTTCTCTAATTTTTATGATCTAAGATTTCGCCTTTGTCATTTACATTACCTCGTAATGAATATTATTTTCCTCCTTCCTTACCAAATTGACTTCCACTTTATGATGATACATCTTTTGTGACTTCTGATGGTGATTTAGCTACTTCATACATGTGTGTACTTGATAGCTTTTCTTTTACATCTATAGACCCCCTTTCATGTGCCTCTCTTAATTCATCTTTACCTAGTAATGAGTGTACATGTCTTATCAAGGCACCCTCTTCCAACCTAGTGATACATTTATTGATTTGGGATTTGCCTATTTATGATGGCTATTTTAGTGATGAACCTTGTGAACTCGTTATCTTTTTCTTATCACTCGTGATATGCCTATACATTATACACAGGCTATACATAAACCTTCTATTGCTATGAATGATACATATTATGGTGAAGGTACTTCTCCTAACATAGTTGTATCTTTTGATACTCTTTCCACATGTCATATCCAACCTATGTTTCTCCATGTTTTAGACCTCATGCTAAGCCTAGTTTGATTCCCACTTTTCATGCCTTAGTTATGCCACCAACTCATTCTACACCTAGATATGCACACCTAGGGTATGATATACATGGTCATTCTAAAACTAACCCCACCAAAATCTATCTTTGGCATTTGGTATGTTCCTCAGAAAATCATAAGAAGATCTTAAAAGACATTTTAGAGTGCATAATTGCCTCATCTACTCTTACCCCTAATTCCTTAATTTCCTTTTCCCTTCATGAGTTACCATATCCACATGTGATTAATAAGTATATACCATTATATATTATGATTAGATATGTAGATGTTAAAGTTAAACTACATTAGTAGACAACATGGATTTGAATTGAACATATGTGGCAAATATTTCCTAGATGTGATCCAAGTTAGTTACTCTAATGTCCCAAAACTTGAGGTAACCATTAGGTGAGTGCGAGATCATGATGGGCCAAACTGTGGCAATGGAAAAAAACCTACTGAATGGAAAAGTGCTACCATTTACATTTAAATTTAGATTTGCATGGAAAATATGTTGATATTTCTAGCTCAAATATGGATTCCCTCAAAAAAATCCTTATCACCTTGGATTTAGGCAAGTGGGAGTCCCAAAACTTGTGAAACAAACTTAAAAAACCACGCATTTAGTGTTATCTTGAAAGTTTTCATGACGTCATCCTTGAAGTTGACAAACTTTTTTATCCAAATTTAATATTAAAACAAAAAAGGTTTGTAGAAAAAACTCTCAAGATTCTAAAAATATAGTATATACCTCATTAAAATTTTAATAGCTAATTATTATTAATATTCTACATACATGTTATGTGTGAAGTCTTGATAGGTATACATATTGAAAAACATTCATAACTTTCTAATCATTTATCCTTTTTAAAATCCAAATAATGTGTCACATTCTAGGCTTTATTGGCTATAGTTTTTTTTAAATATTTTGAATTTCATAATTTTTGACCAAGTTATGTTGGTTAGAAAATTATTTTTAATATTTTTAAAAAGTCGTAAAAAATTCACAAATAATTATTTATTTATCAAAACAAAAAAAAATGTGTCACATTTTCTCATGTATTTTTTACTTATAACCAAAGTTTGAAAAATATATATTTTTAGTTGCTCATACTTAGGTTGGCCAGAATGACACCTACTTTTATCTTTTTAAAAAAATTTAACTAATGTCTAATTGAAATATCCAATTCTCACCAAATTAATTTGAATTTTCAAAAAATAGTAGTCCATAAACTACATTCAATTTCCTACAACTTTTATTATTACCTTATGTTTAGATTATGTAGATAACTCATTCATTTTTTTTATATTAAGTTACTTATGTTTATTTTTAGGATTTTCATTGCCACTTAGGGATATCATTTGGCCAAATTATCTTGAATCCATCTCATTAAAGGATTTGAGAATGTCATACAATAATCTCTTGATTATATTGCTTTTCCTATCACTTTAGGGCTTGTTACTCTTCAAACTATTTTCATGTGATGTCTAGAACATTGGTGTGTAACATTCTTTTGGGGTATCAATGGATTCATGTAGTTGAGGGCCATAGTGGTTAAACATGGTACTAGTGGGCATTGAATGTGAATTAAGTTGAAGGCTCTATAGTCTCTATAGTCAAAAAATGTGAATGAAGTCAAGGGCCCCATAGTCCCTATATCTAGTCAAATGTGAATTAAGTCAAAGGCCCCATAATATCTATAGCTATCTAAATTGGATAAAACATTGATATCTCCAATAAAAGTAATCATACCTATAATGTCTCTAAAAATCATCCCTAGTCTAATTGCATCTCATGTTGTTCTTGGGGATGATTTGGGCTCATTAGATATTGAAACATCAAGGCTTAGAGAAGAAAAACAAAACAATGAAAACCAAGCTTCTCCTTTGCTCGATGATCCTAATTTACATGCTACATCACCTTTGGATTCTCATATGGATACCCATTCTAATTAAAGTGATAAATTTCATGGATCCAAAACTAGCCACTATTATGGAGTGTGTTTATCCTCATCTAAGTTGGCTAGTCATTATGGCAAAAGATACAATATTTTACAAAATCTTGGTTATAATAGAAAGGGGTTAGATATAAATCAATAAGGCATTAGAATACCTATTAAAATCCTTGAAAATAAATATACTAATGGAATTGGCTAGTCATGCACTATTAGTAGTGACATTGATTTACCCTTAGTCTATCATGAATTAGTCATTAATTACATTATGTGGGTACATACCCTCCATTTGATACTTTTACAAATAATGAATCTTTAGCTAAATAACTAGGGTATACGAGGACTTACCTAGATATGATCATGATAGAAGCTTCCCAAATGTATCTGAGGTTTTTTCATGCTTTGGGGAAGATGCCCCATCTCTAGATAGTGATCTTGATATTTTACCTACTCATCCTTTATTAAAAATCATAATACACTTACAGTTGGTGGTACATATGACATAGAGATGGGACCTCAAATAATAAAGAAAATATGTTGAAGCTAGGTGATTGTCTAGGCCAATATAATCAATGTAATATACCCATACTATACTTAAAGAATTTAAAGATATCCTTGTATGGTCATACCAAGTCATTAAACATGAATTCTTTTGGATTTAACTATGTGAGATTTTTTATCATCTATTTTTTTTTATCACACTCCATAATCCATCATCAGGATGAAGGAAGCAAGATGAAGAGAGTGAGAAAGAGTAAATTGCATACATTAGCTACTAAATAAAATATAAATTGGAAGGGGCAAATAAAAAATGAGAGACCACAAAGGACATAAGAAGAGGAGGGGTTTGTTGATGTTAGGAAAGATGTCTCAACCTTGCATCCTAATGTTTCCAACATTAGAAATATAAGAACATTAGAGGGAGTTACACTTGAACAACTTAGGGCACATGTTATGACATGTCATAAGGATTCTTTGAATAAAGATAATGGAGCCAAAATAGAGTGCCCAAGTTGGTGAGTGGATTATGATGAGCTTATGGTAGGTGGAAGGAATATACTATTTTTATCTTGTGGACTCATCTTGGGATTTGAGCATTGGATTTTTAACTAGGGATTTGGGTGCCACATGTTGGGTAGTTTTAGCTCATGGTTTCCTAATTACCATTTGATGGATTCATGTATTATTTCTCCTATTTATTAGGTGCTTGAGATGGAGGTTTTGATAGTGAGGTTTGTAGGTACTATTATGCTACTAGAACTAATCCAAATCTCTTGTTGGTGATACTCTTATAAAGGCTTAGACTCTGCAAGTGTATTGTAACCTTTGATTATTGAATAATATAATGATTTGATTTGGAGTTTGGATTTTTTCTCCCAAAAAGTTTTTCCCCATGTAAATCACTATGTTGTGGTGTATTTCTTTTGTGTTTATTTCCTTGTAATTGTATGACAGTTTAATTTTTGCACATACCCCCTCTCATAAATTAGTGTATGAAGTTTATTCCACACCTCTACTTCCTGTCATTTTGTATCAAAACCTAATCACCTTAGATTCTAGGTGTTAGGTACAATAGTTTTTATACTAATCTTGATTGAGTGAGAGCTTGCACAAAAGATCTTGTTGCAAGAAAAATTGCAAGCACATCAAGGATAAAAATGGAGTTCTTATGCACAAAATTTGATCTTTGGAAGCTCAAGATAGAGGATATGCTTATGGATAGAGATCTATGGGTTGTAGTATCCAAATCCAAACTTGTTGCTCTTTCACAAGAAGATTGGGACAAAATGGACAGAAAAGTGAAAGGCCTCATTAGGCTCTATTTGAAAGACATTGTATTGTTGAATTTACATGAAGAACCCAACATTGCAACTCTCCAAAAGAAGGTGAGAGATTTATTAGGCTAAATTCCTAGTATATATTTTTTTCTTGAGAAAGAAGTTATATGCCCCCAAGATGGAGGATGGTGGTTTTGTGGATGAGCACTTGAATTCTTTCAACATGATTGTTACCTAGTTGCACTCCATTGGAGTGAAGATAGAGAAGGAGGATTGTTACATAACTTTGTTATGTTCTTTCGCAAATTAATGGGATCACTTGGTGATGGAAATTGGGAGTGTACTACCTCTAAACTCAAAATGGATGAGGTAGTTGCATCATTACTTTGGAAGGAGATGCAAAGAATTTTTTTGAATCTTCTAAAACCAAAAGAGAGAGGCAAAAAGAAGGATAAGAAAAGATGCAAGTCTAGATCCAAATCCCCTAGAAATACCAAGGCTAATGTTGGAACTGTGACAAGCTTGGGCATTTTAGAAGAGACTATAAGGAGGTGAAAAAGAAAAAGAAGAATGATTTAGATGACAATTCCAAAAACATTTCCTAGGATGATGGTGATTCCTTTATCATAGCCTTGGAAATGCATGCATTAGAAGGTGTGTGGTTGATAGAGGGTCATCCCACAATAATGTGTTACACTTTTTAGCCAAACTTGACATTGAAATCAACATTTTGAACTAAATCTTCACTTTCTAACACCTATAGCCGCTAAACCGTTAGGAATTTGAAGATGATGTGAACTAGTGATTTGTGAGATTTTGTCTATAGATTCAAAATATATATTTTTAAAAAAAAAATTGGAGTTAAATTGTAATATTTTTTGTGTCTCCTTTGATAACTAGTTTTAAATAGTAAACAACATCTTTTTAAAGTGATGTGTATTTTGTAGCACATAACTTTTTTTCTACAAAGGATAAAATTTTGATTATTTTGAATTTAGATTGGTAACACCGATATCTAGGGCATGCATTTGGTTTCATAATGTTTTGTTTAATTTTTTTTTTTAAATTAAATTTTGAAGTCAAACCAATTATAATTTAGATGTAGGTGTATTCTGTAAAACATAACTTTTTCTGTATGTATCGAAATTCAATTTTTTTTTGGGTTGAAACAAGGACATCAATACCTAGGGCATAGATATTTTTTAGATTTTTTTTTCTCTATTTTCCCATTTTTTCATATGTGTGAAACACAAACCTTGATGTTCATTGAAAAACCTACATTCACAAGAAATAAAAAATAAATATAATGGGTAAGTGCAAAAAGATGGGGGGCCAAAAAGTGGCCAAATTATTTTTTTTTTTAAATAATATAAAACGCGAGCACGTTATAATGCACTCGCGTTATAACATGAGCATGTTTTAACTTTCTATAAATTAAAAAATATATATTTCTATCTCATTTCATTTCTTTCTTCTCCTCTATGCCCATGGCCTGCAAACCCTAGAAAGCGCGCTCGCATTTTACAAAACTCAATTCAACACAAAAACTTTATTGATTCATCACCAAAATGCCGCCACGACGTCGAGCACGCCAAAGGAGTGATATTTGTTTTTTTGTTTGAATTTGTTTCTAAATAGGTAGGTTTGAGTTGATTTTTGATGTATATTTCATTAATTGTCAGGAAATGTTAATGCACCTCCTCCTCCTCCTCCTCAAAATCTATGAAATCCTGAGGAGGAAATACTTGCAGAACAACAGCCTCCTCCATCCATTCCTCGACATGCCCTTGGAACACAAGAAAATGTAATGGGGCAAATTAAAAACAACAAAAAAGAAATTGAAGATATAATTGCAAGGTTGAAAGATCCTTCCACTTCAACCTTGCATAGGTCCACGCTTGCTGAATCTCTTGAATCTATGTTATTAAATGTAGATTCAATTACCAAGCAAATAACTAGTTGGACAGATAAGAGGAGAGAGTTTAGAGATTATTATGCAGACAAGTTGTCATACCAAGATGTGAAAAAATTACAAATCACAAAATTAGACTTGTGTTCGATTTTCACAAACCCACAAACAAATCAACCTCCACCCATTACATGCAAGAGGTTCCCTATCCATTGGTGCAACAACCAAGCGATAAGGGACAATTTTGGGCAGAGGTGGTGGATGGTTTTTTACCATCCTCCATGCAATAATAATGAGGTCCTGCAATACTTTTTGAGGAAACTCTACTACGAGTTTGTCCTCAATAAAGTGCCAAACTATTTTGATATGCGGGACTTCTAGGGTAGAGGTGGGGGGTCAACACAAGATAGACCAGGGGAACGTCTTGACCCACAGCGGGTAGTAAGACGAGTAATCAGTAGACTAGCCCATGAGCATGTTTCTATCCCTTCCATTGTGAAGGAGAGTTTGAGCTCGATACACTTCAGTCCATTAGTGCCTTGACCCAGAGCATCATAGAGCATGCCAGTCCTGCAGCATAGAGTGGGTTGGGAGATAGTGCGAGGAGTAGGGTCCCACCCCATGCTTGTCAGGCTTGAGGGTTAGCCTGTGGTTATGACCCCATGGATAGTCAAGACGCAGGTGCACAGGCTACATCTGCAGCTGAGCAGATGGTGATGATAGATACCCTCCTGAGTGAGACTTTCGGCCTTGATACTCAGGTAAATATTAGCAAGTTTATTGAATTTAATTTATTAAATTTCATTTTTGAAATGCAAGATTAACTAATTTAAATTGATGATTTTAATAAAATTTCAGGGTCATAGCGTCAATGTAGTTTTCAGTGGTTCTCCACCTGCATTTTACACTAGATCATCTACTGTCAAGGTATGTAACTAGTAAACAATTATAAATATTACATGTGAATAGCATCGTTATATGAATGGTATTCTAATATCTGATTTTGGATGTTGAATAGGTTAATATTGTAGATTTCACGGCAACACCTGCTAGGGGTGGTGGACTTCAAAGCTTTACGGTGGTAATAAAATAAATAGTTTAATGAATGAATTGTACTTACTAGATTTTTGTATGTGACTTGTTCGCTTTATTGTGTGTACTTCCATGTTTAGATGAACGTGTGTGTATGTTAGGAGCCATGATTTGCATCACTATTATAGTTTTTGTAATTGAATAATGTTGTTTTATTTCCAGATGATGCAGGCTGCGAAGACACCTCCCCATGTTCATAGGGCAATGGAGCAGGGTGTGGCCTCTGCGATTCATAGCTCCATGGCATTGACAGGGGTATGAGGCAGATTAGTAAATTTCAATTTACATTCATTGTTATAGTTGTCTATTTTTGAAAAATCAAAAGATTATTGATTTGAAGTTTAATTTCTATCTGGATGGTTTCTATAGGACATGACATCACCACGGCCTATTCTTGCTATTGAGGCAAGTGAGGAGATAGATTATATGGTAGCGGTAAGTGATTATTTTGTTAAATGTTTCATTTTTTATTACATGTAATTTCTATATATTAATGTTTATACTTTTTATTGTAACAACTAAAGATGTAGGAAGAACTAAATAGGAGTAGCCCTCAAGTTCATAGTAGACCACCCACATGCACGTCTCCATCCCCTAGAGGGGAATGACTTTTTATTGTGTTCCTTTGTTGTATGCCTATATGGCATTTGTGGACATATATTTTGTATTGTATATAGTTGGTATTGTATGCCTATATGGCATTCTTGTAAGCCTATATGGCATTCTTGTAAGCCTATATGGCTAGTTTGTACATATGTTATACTTATATCGACAGATATTGATGTATGCCTATATGGATATTTGGTTAATACAAATTTTTTTTATTGATGGCGTCCATACGTGCATTATAAATCCATGTTTGAATGGATATTTGTAAATGGCTACTTCAAATATTTAAAGTCCAATTGTATTACATAGGATGTTTGTTGATCCAATAAGCTAGCTATTGTTATTCAAGTATCACCTAAACCTCATTTTGGAACTAAAAGATAAAAGTTGTATTTAAAAAAAAAATGAATCATCATGTTGAACAAAAAATATTAATATTCTTTATGAGTAGCATACAATGTCAACTATATGCAACACAAAAAAATGAATCATCATGTTATTCTTTATGTTTGAGATCCTGAAAATGACTAAGTCTGGTAGCCTAATATCCTGAAACACTAGGATGAATATCCAAGTCATTAGGATGATTGTGCCTTGAGAAAAAGTCATTAAGATGAGCACCTAAAGGAGTATTTCTTAAACATTCAAGCATTGAGCAACAAACATGAAGGGTTAAGGCACAATTTGCAAGTCATAAAGCCTCAAAAGGGCACCCAACTTGGAGAGAGCATTCATTTAAGATAAGGCACCCATTGACACCTGTTCCACCATAAAAGTGCACCTAAGGTGGAAGGAGAACAAGCCTCTAGTAAGTGAAGCGCACCTATTGTCTAAACCACTTCATTATGGCGTCCTAGCATGAGGAGGAGTATATAAGTCAATAGGAAATGGTGCTTATAATGCAAATGAAGGACTAAGTGGCATTTTCAATAAGCATCAATTCACCTTGAGCTTTCAATAAATACATCAAATTGAGCCCCATAAGCCTAGGCGCCCTTTGCCTTCAAAAGAACCTTGTATTGGCGCCTTGGAGGAAATCAACTTACAATGACAAGTCTTGGAGGTTTCTCATTTTGGATGATGTCTTTTGAGATTAACTACAATGATTGAAAGTTAATATGAGTGGAAAGAACCTATCTTGAACCTTAGGCGCCCTTCATGTAATTTCCCACCATCATGAGCGCCTAGATCTAAGAAGGAGTGAATGAAGGATCTTAACATCAAGAAGCATGTTATCAATCAACTTAGAGAAATCTTTGACAATAATTATGATAAATTGAGTACATGGAAGTAAAGGAAGTACATATCAACTCCAAAGTGTGCCTAATGATCAATAAGAAATTCTTCCAAAGCAAAGGCGCTCATTGTGAATTTTCCTACTAGTTTTGGTGCCTTGAAGTCTAAGTGCATGAAAATCATGAGGATAAGTGCTTAGGGATGAGATAGTCTTCATAAGAGTTTAAATAAGAACATCATCAAAATGTGCCTTGGTAGAGAGACTTGAGACCATCATCAAATAAGCCAAAATATCTATCTCCAATCTAGGCACAAATTCTAGCTCCTCCCAACTCAAATGAGCACCCAAGTTGAAGTCCACTTTCATCTATACAACCCTCAGATTGTGCCTTGATTGAGGAAGGGATTTGAACCTCAAAATTTAATCATCTCAAGACAAAAGTTTCCTTAGACACTTGGCATTTGATTGAAATTATTGAGAATTAGAAAGAACCACCTAAGGATGTAAGGTGCACTTTTCACCCATACAAGCCTAAAATTGCGCCTAAGGGAAATAACTTGATTTCATATCAATAGGTGAGTGCCTTGAGAGAAAGGATCACTCTAGGTCATTTTCAAGTGTTGAAAGCACAAAAATGATAAAGATAAAGGCAATTGAGTTAGGCACACTTTAGCCTCTGAGGACACCTCAATGAGCGCCTTGGGTGAAATTGCATGAGATGACCTTTTGGAGTGAGCGCTTGAAAGATAGAATTCATTCTAAGACATGTCTCATCATTTAGAATTGCAAAATTGCAAGTATAAAGACATTTAAATCTAGGTGCACTCTCCATCAGTACAAACCCATTCTGGTGCCTAAGGGAGAAATTACATTGAAAGACACCTTTTGAATGAATCTCTTAAGGGAGATTGACCTCTTTAAGCCATTACAATTGTTTGAAATCATTTAAAGTGATAAATATGGACCAACTTGTGTTAGGCACCCTTTGCTCTTCTTTTTACCTATATATGCACCTAGATTTGTAGTAAGATTATTCCATGTTTAAAGAGGATTCCTTTGCGTTATAAAATGTTTATCATGAGGATTGATGTGTTTCTTGGTTTGTATTGTAGGAAGATTGAAGGAAAAGGTAGGAACAAGAGCTTGGAGTCACCTAGAGTCATCATGTAGCTGCTCCAAAGGAGCCTTTCACATTCATTCATGCCAGAGAGTAAAGATGGAACTAATCACTGCCAAGGAAACACCACTTCAAGAGGTAGCTGCTCCAAGAGGTCACAACAAGATATATTTCAAGTCTTCTTCATCAACGACATCACCAGTTGCATCATGTTCAAAGACTTCCATCTATCACTTCAAGTTCCATTCATCTTCAAGTATCAACTAGATTCTTCATCAATCATCGTTTCAAGATCAGCATGTAGCCACTCCAAAGGAACTTCTCATCATCATCAAGCATTCCAAAGACATCCATTCAATTTCAAGTCCCTCTGATACATTCAAGACTCCTTGAGAAGTCATCTACTTCACATATAAGGGAAAGTGTTATCATCAATATCTACACTTCAAAGGACCTTTCAAGTTGGAACACTTTTTCATCGAACATTCGAAGACATCCATCCAAGCTTCAAGTTCTTTCACAATCTTCAAGTCTAGGAGAAATTAAATCTAGTGAACTCATTAATTGGTGCCTAGGAGGAAACGACCTTAAACTTACATTATTGAGTCAGCACTTTAGAAATTGAGCCATTCCTAGTCAATTGGAGTCATAAAATATCAAATACAAAGTCAAATTGGACTTAGGCGCCCCTTCATGTAATTTCCCACCTTCATGAGTTCCTAGATCTAGGAAGATCATCCAATTGCACCTAGGAATAAGATACAAGTCCAAGACCTCAAAATTAAGCACCTAGAAGTGTGATGGATTGAAGAAGCTACATTGGCACCTAAGGGTAAGTTGTATCTAATGACATCACCTAATTGAGCGCCTAGGAGGTATAAAGCTTAACATTGACATGAGGACAAGTGCTTAGTAAAGGAGAGTTTCTCAAACATTTAAACATGTGAATGAAGTCATAGAAATACACTAAGTCATCTAGGTGCCATTTTCCCCTTGTGTACCCTTACATTTGCGCCTAAGCAGAAGTTGCTTTAGTTCATGGAGTGTTTGAGTATTGAAGATTTCTTAGCAATGCTTTGCAACTTTACACTGCCTCCTTCTGACGATTTTTGGGGCAGTAGAAAACCTTTCACCATGGGCAAACACCTCAGAGATATAAAAAACTGAGAGAGGTTATTGTAGAGGCACTCTACGTGATCGCGTTGCCTTAGATGGAATGTTTCTAAGTGACACAGTTTTTGAGTAGCATCTCGTCAAAGATTGCTGCCTTTTTGTAGTTTGGACTCTTCAGGGATATCGTCGGTACAATGTAGCTCGAACTATTTCGACATATTTGGGTGAAAAATAGGACCATGCCTAGCATAAATGTACCCATCTAGACACGTTGGAATAGTCAGTTTGGTCACATCAAGAGCAGGACAAAAGTTACACCCCTTTGCAACTTTACACTGCCTCTTGACAATTTTTGGGGCAGCAAAAAACCTTTCACCACGGGCAAATGCCTCAGAGATATAAAAAATTGAGAGAGGTTATTGTAGAGGCACTCTACGTGATCGCGTTAACTCAGACAGAATGTTTCTATGTGACATAGTTTTCAAGTAACATCTTGTCAAAGATTGCTACCTTTTTGCACTTTGGACTCTTCAGGGATATCGTCGGCACAATGTAGCTCAGATTATTTTGACATGTTTGGGTGAAAAATAGAACCATGCCTAGCCTAAAAATACCCATCCATATGCGTTGGAACTGTCAGTTTGGTTGCATCAGGAGCAGGACGAAAGTTACACCCCTTTGCAACTTTACACTGCCTCCTTCTAACGATTTTAGGGGCAGCAGAAAATCTTTCACCACGGGCAAATGTCTAAGAGATATAAAAAATTGAGAGAGGTTATTGTAGAGGCACCCTACATGATCGCGTTACCTTAGATGGAATGTTTCTAAGTGACACGGTTTTCGATTAACATCTCGTCAAAGTTTGCTGCCTTTTTGCACTTTAGACTCTTCAAGGATATCGTCGGTACAATGTAGCTTGGACTGTTTTGACATGTTTTGGTGAAAAAAAGGACCATGCCTAGCGTAAATGTACCCATTCGAATGCGTTGGAATAGTCAGTTTGGTCGCATCAGGAGTAGGACGATAGTTACACCCCTTTGCAATTTTACACTGCCTCCTTCTAACGATTTTTGGGGCAGCAGAAAACCTTTCACCACGGGAAAATGTCTCAGAGATATAAAAAATCAAGAGAGGTTATTGTAGAGGCACTCTATGTGATCGCGTTTTCTTAGACGGAATGTTTCTAAGTGACACGGTTTTCGAGTAACATCTCATCAAAGATTGTTGCCTTTTTACACTTTGGACTCTTCAGGGATATCGTCGGCACAATGTAGCTCGGACTGTTTCGACATGTTTCGATAAAAAATAGAACCATGCCTAGCCTAAATGTACCCATCCAGATGCATTAGAACTGTCAGTTTGGTCGCATCAGGAGCAGGATGAAAATTACACCCCTTTGCAACTTTACACTACCTCCTTCTAACGATTTTTGGCGCAGCAGAAAACCTTTCACCATGGGCAAATGTCTTAGAGATATAAAAAACCGACAGAGGTTATTGTAGAGGCACTCTACGATATCCCGTTTCCTCAGATGAAATGTTTCTAAGTGACATGGTTTTCGATTAACATCTCATCAAAGATTGCTGCCTTTTTGCACTTTGGACTCTTCAGGGATATCGTTGGTACAATGTAGCTCAGACTGTTTCGACATGTTTGGGTAAAAAATAGGACCATGCCTAGTGTAAATATACCCATCCGAATGCATTGAAATAGTCAGTTTGGTCGCATCAAGAGCAGGACGAAAGTTACACCCCTTTACAACTTTGCACTGCCTCCTTCTAACAATTTTTGGGGCAGCAGAAAACCTTTCACCACGGGAAAATGCCTCAGAGATATAAAACCGAGAGAGGTTATTGTAGAGGCACTCTACATGATCGCATTGCCTCAAACGGAATGTTTCTAAGTGACATAGTTTTCGAGTAACATCTCGTCAAAGATTTGCTACCTTTTTGCACTTTGGACTCTTCAAGGATATCGTCGGCACAATGTAGCTCAAACTGTTTCGACATGTTTGGGTGAAAAATAGAACCATGCCTAGCTTAAACATACCCATCCGGATGCGTTGGAATTGTCAGTTTGGTTGCATCAGGAGTAGGACACCAAAAATGCAAAAGTTGCTTTATGCAACTTGACAACATTGACACTTTTTTGCAACATGACTAAAAGACTCAAACTGACCCCAAATGAATCAAAGTGACTTAAAATCACCTTGATTTTGGTGTCTAATGTACATTATAGAGGTCTAGGTGCTCCTTATCATTCAAACATCTTAGATGAGCACCTAGGAAAGGAAAAAACTCTAAGTTTCATCATCATGAGCACCTAATATCAAGAGACTTTAATGGCTCAAACCTTAGCATGGAGTCCTAAGGCGCATTTCATGTCTCCTTTCATCCATTTTGGCGCCCTTATGTAGATTTTTCAACTTGATTTGGCACCCTGTATGTGAAGGAAGATCTAAAGGCATGAAAAAGGATGTCGTTTTGCAAGAGTTTGGATCATCAAAATTGAAAGAAATAAGTCTATTAAGCTTGGGTGCCCTTGGTCTTCTTTTCATTCATTATGAGCACCTTGGGAGAATGGTATATAGGTCATCATCATGATTGGGCACCTTGGATCCAGAGTGTTGGAGAGATCATCAAATGGTGTCTAGAGGAAGTAGGGTGAGTTATGAGTTTGGTTGCATCAGGAGCAAGACACCAAAAATGCATAACATGATGATGTAAAAATGTGTATATGTGTAAAAATGCAGGAGGAAATAAAAAAAGACAAACCTTACAAATTAATGTGCATACTTACAACTCAATGTAACATGACTTTACAAAATCAATGTGAATACTTACAAATTAATCCAATGAACCATCCGGGTCTGCTCTACTCTTTATTGTGTCAAGTATTGCTTCATGGTCAGACTCACGCACCTTCCATAGGATTTTGTTCAAAGGTCTACCCAAATACTCTATCAAATGAACATTTGATGCCATGACAAGGTTTGAGTAATGAAGAATCTTCCGATGCGTGTCAAAGTCCTAAAATAGCCAAATATTAACACTCTTATGTGGGTGCCTTCTAAGCCATGTTCCAGTAATAACCATTGAGCCCGTAGGGTATTCGATGTTTTCTCCATCTGTAACAGGGGCCTCCAATTTTTTTTTGGCCTCAACACAATGACATAAGTAATAATATGTTCCCTCTTCATTATCTTCATCTGCAATAACTGAATATACGTGCCCTACATTGATATGTGTAGCAAATTAGATGAAATTAGTCAACATTACAAAGTAAGATGACATTACCTGGTTGAACTAGATGAAATTAGATGCATATACGTGCCTTATATTACCTAGTTGAACTAAATTTGATATGTGGTCAAAGTCAACTGATGATTCTATCTGTGTTAGTTCCAGTGCCATCAGGGGTCAATACGTGTCAAGTGGGCTAAGATAACTTAACATCCATTCGTCAACCCACTCCTTTGACTCGCACTCATACCAGACTTGGATTGTATAGGAAGAACAAAAGCATGACATCTTTTGTGTATGGATACTCCATGAACCTGCAATTGAGCTTCTAAAAGAGTGCATCTCATTTGATCCTGTCAGTGTACAACAATCCTCATATGGTTCAATGTTAGTATCATCTATCAACCAAAAAAATCTACGAACTGAAGACTTACCTTCATTACCTGGACCCATGGAAGCATTACACCACTTGACAATCGATTTTGTATCTATCAACTTTGCATTGTCTTTATACTTTAACTCTTCTCATGCTATGGCTCTTTTGATACATGCTTCTGCACCATCATGCTCCCCCTTTCCATGCCCGGCCTCACAAAAGTTCCACATATGCTGAATACCTGTAAATTTATGCGTCCTACTCAGCCAATAGAAATTCTACGAGTTCTTGAATTGTGACACACAGTTATCTAACCATATGATATGCTGACTGAACGATATGCCCCTTCTAGCCAAATCATTGTAGAACACCTGAAAGAAACCTTGCACGAACTCCGTAGAATGCGTGCGATCATCACTAATATAGAAATTATACTCCCTTATGATCTTTCTATCATCCTCTATACTATCATTCACATGAATGAATGCGATGTGCACAAATATAGAAACCTATGTGGAGTTGTAATATTGTGATTGCACCTCACGCTATGGCTGTAGACTGTAGTTCTCTACAAATTTGACTACTGAAACAATGCTACCAACCGGAAATGTGTCCTTGCATAACTTGAATTGCAAGTCCAACCATCAAGCTCTATGGGCATGTCTTGCATACTCATACACTATGCTGTCACGAAATATAGGCATAAACTGATACACTGGAATCTTTTCAATAACCAATTCACACCTCTTTGCTTCTTTACCATCTTTTGTATTGTATGCCACTGTTTTATACTTGCCAAACTCTACTAGTTCATTTCCAACCGCATGTGTTCTTTCCATATGTTCACATAATGGCAAATGTTGCAAGCCACCGCAACGATGACATGTGCCATCCAAGCATAATTTCTTGTAGAATATTTGACCTTCCTCTCTTTCACATAAAATTCTTGATATGAAGTCTCTTGAAGATGTTGGTGGGGCACACATGGCACAACCCTGCAAATCATTGTTAGTATGCATATCTAAACATATAGACCTATAAGCATCAAAATGGTTAGAAAATTCAATATGTAATCTACAACAACAAGTAGTGCGTGTGTGATTTATCTTGACATAGAAAGGTTTTAGCATTTCAAAATATCTTTGACAAATTTTAATTTGAGGATACTTCTCTAGAAATTTACCATAAAATTGTGTTTGAGTCTCATCCAAAAAATGCTTTGGATGTGGCTCACGGTTCTGACTACCGATTCTCCTTCTTACCCATCCCTTTGATTCAAAGATACCCTTGTGTAATTCTTCCAAAAGTCTTCAATTAGTGATCTCAATGCTTCAACAATTGGTTTATCTTTTCGTGGTAGTCTCCCCGAGAACACCCATAATTTATTGACATTAGTGTCCTCAATTAGGTGGTGTTAAGTTAGGTAAATTCATCTCAACATTAGGAATTTCATCAATATTTAAATGAGATGGGCTAGATGGCACACCTTTGATCGAAGATGGAATAGATGACATACCTTGAGGTTGAGGTGGGAATGATGGTGTACCTCCTTCATCACATGTGAGTGATGATGTACTCTCAACTTGAGATGTGGTAGATGGTGTCCCTACATGTTGACTTGCGGTAGAGGACATGTCTCCAAGTATGGTATTAAAATCTCTCATAGCACGAAGTTTTTGCATTCGTTCTCTTTATGCCGCCAATACCATATCTCTTTGTGATGGTTGTGGTTCCTCTTCAATTGGTATGTCTTCATTTATCGTTTCTAATTTCCTCTTCTCATGAAGTTCCCTCATAGCCACTGCTTTCTTTGCATTCTTAGCTTCTATCTCTTCCTGTGTTGGTTTAATTCTTGATCGTTTCCTCGGCATGACGGAGAATTTGTCTATAGCATGATAAAGAGACCAATATTACTTCCTAAGAAATGAATACAAGATAATAGTGGGATTGTATTTTTATTATGTTGTAAGGATTTATTCTTGTATAGTTTGACATCATGGTATGTTAAGGTCTGTTTATTACACATAATTATTAAAGAGCCCAAGTGTAGAAAATATACATAGCATCATGTGAGATTGTAGGCTGCTTTCTTGATTGGGAATGTGTCTATTTTAATCATGTATGATAAAGCATGATAAAGTAATTCAATCTGAATTAAGGGAAATATAAAGAACATGCATGTAAAGACTTGACATACCTAAAAAATGAAGATTCAAATGGAGAGTATAGCCAATTATGTAGTGTTTTTTTCTTCTTGCATCAAACTCCTCAACAATTTGAGTTTTTCACCACTTGCTTCCTTTTCAATGTTAAATTGAATAACACTCAAATATAATTACTAACAACAATACTATTAACCAATCTATAATGTTAAATTCCTAAAATTGAATCACAATTAACATTGCAACACTACAAAAATTGAAACTTGAATAGATATATATCAAACTTGGTGTGAAAACTATGTTATTTCCTCCTTCTCAAGTTGGCAAAGCAGAAAAGGTGGTGGAAAGGTCATGCAAAGGTGGTACAATGTGTCAAATGTGCATGTGAACTTCCCAACAGCATGAAAGCACTTCTTTTTTGTCAGAGCACGCGCAGAATCAATATGAAAACAGAGCATGTGGGCCTGGATCATGGGGGTCAACACTTTTTTACCATTTCTATAGCAAGACAAAATGCGAGCATGTTATAACGCGCTCGCATTTTGTCCTGCTATAGATTGATCACATCCTATGCATTTCTCTTTCCAAACCTTCCCCTTCAGACTTGAATGACCACAAGGTTTTTGAGGGAGAACTTTTCCCATTTCTTGCAAGAGCTTGCCAGACGCTCCACCATATGATAGGCATAACAATGAAGGGGCAAGCCCTCATAATCAGGATCTTGATAGAAAATGCCCATCAAGGAAGAAAGACAGATCTTCTTTGGAAGAAGAAGTTCTAGTTTCTGACAAATCCTTATCCAAGCATAAATAGCAGGGGTTCTGTCAAGCGATTGCCAATCCACTTCCACAAAGTCTCCTAAAGACTTCTTGATTGATTCCAAAACATCCACACCCCAAAACTGGAGAGGCAATCAATATAATTGAACCCATAAATCTACATTTGACGACAGAAACCCTCAACACTATACCTTAAACCCTAATCCCTCAACCCTCAACCCTAAACCTTATCCCTAAACCCTAATCCCTCAACCGTAAACCCTAATCCATCATCCCTTAACTCTAATCCCTCATCCCTAAACCCTAAATGCTATCCCTATTCCTAAACCCTCAACAGACTTGATACTATACCTTAAGCCCTAATCCCTTATCCCTAAACCCTCCAACCCTAGCCTTAATCCTTATACCCTCCACACTCTACTTTAACCCTAATCGCTCGACCCTCAACCCTATCCCTAAACCCTTGACCCTCAAACCTCAACCCTCAACCCTCAACGTCAAACCCTAATCCCTCAACCCTTAACTCTGATCCCTCGACCCTCAACCCTATCCCTAAACCCTAAACCCTAAAGCCTCAACCCTCAACGTCAAATCCTAATCCCTCAACCCTTTACTCTAATCCCTCAACCCTAAACCCTATCCCTAAACCCTCAACACTATACCTTAAACCCTAATCCCTCAACCCTCAACCCTAAACCTTATCCCTAAACCCTAATCCCTCAACCCTCAACCCTAATCTGTCATTCCTCAACTCTAATCCCTCATCCCTAAATCCTAAACGCTATCCCTATTCCTATTCCTAGATCCTCAACAGGCTCGATACTATACCTTAAACCCTAATCCCTTATCCCTAAACCCTCCAACCCTATCTGTTAACCCTAATCCCTCAACCCTCAACCCTATCCTAAAACCCTTAACCCTTGAACCTCAATGTACTCAACCCTCAACGTCAAACCCTAATCCCTCAACCCTTAACTCTGATCCCTTGAACCTTAACCCTTAAAACTTGAACCCTAAAACCTATCCCTACACGCTCGACACTCAACACTATATCTTAAACCCTAATCCCTTAACCCTCATCCCTAAAGCCTCAACCCTAAATCATTAAACCTTCAACCCTAAACCATATCCTTAATCCCTCTACCCTCGACACTCTTATTTAATCATAATCCCTTGACCATTAACCCTATCCCTCAACCTCAACCCTCAACCCTCAACCCTCAACTCTCAACATTAAACCCTAATTCATCAACCCTAAACCCTAATCTGTCAAACCTAAACCCTATCCCTAAACCATAAACCCTCAACACTATACCTTAAACCCTAATCCCTATCCCTCAACCCTTAACCCTTAAAACTTAAACCCTATCCCTACACCCTCAACACTTGACACTATATCTTAAGCCTTAAACCCTCATCCCTAAAGCCTCAACTCTTAATCCTTAAACCTTCAACCCTAAACCCTATCCCTAATCCCTCTATCCTTAACACTCTAACCCTAACCTCGACATTAAACGCTAATCTGTCAACCCTAAACCCTAATCCGTCAACCCTAAACCCTATCCCTAAAACCTCAACCCTCAACACTATACCTTAAACCCTAATCCATCAACCCTAAAACCTAATCCCTCAACCCTCAACCCTAAACACTATCAATAAACCCTCAACCCTCGACACTATACCTTAAACCCTATGAGAAAAGCTTTGCACATGGTACATCCATAGTGAGTAATTAATAGTTGAAATCAGAAGGATGATCATTATGAGAAAAGATTTGCATTGGGGTACATCTATGTTTCTTGTTGTCCACCCCGCACTTAGGGAAGGTATATTGTTATGAAACAAGCAAATAATCTCCCATTGTTTACTGGCTCTATCCACAAGAACTACTAAACTATACCTTGAACCCTAAACTTTCAACCCTAAACCCTATCCCTAATCCCTCTACCCTCAACACTCTACCTTAAACCTAATCCCTTGACCCTTAACCCTAAACGCTATCCCTAAAGCCTCAACCCTAAACCCTAATCCCTCAAGGTCCTAAACTCTAATCCCTTATCCCTAAACTCTAAATCCTATCCCTAAACGCTCAACCCTCAACCTTAAACCTTAATCACTCAATCCTTATCCACCCCTCTCCTCCCCTATCTGGCTCACTCCCATCTCTACCCTCCTCTACCCTCGACACTATACATACATACATATAGGCATACATAGAAACATACATACATATAGGCATACATACATACATATATATAGGCATACATACATACATACATACATGATTAATAGCCTTGAACATAAAAAAATTTAAGGGAAACATAATGCGAGAGCGTTATAACACGCTCGCGTTATGTCAAACATGACAAACAACACAGTTTTGCGAAAAAGGAAAAATGTAAAGCAAAACATAATGTGAGCGCGTTATAACGCGCTCGCGTTATGTTTTTCTTTGGTAATCCCAAGCCTTGGGCTTGGAATTTGCTTTGGATTTCCAACCTAAAGGCTTGGAGTGCCTTTTGAATAGTCACATATGTGTTTTTCCATATTCTTCAAGATTTCACATAATTTTGTTCATGCTAACCCTCAGATTTGCACGTGTTTCAAAGTCAAATAAATCGAACCCTTGGGTAATGTTAGGCTTTCTCTTAGCTATTTTACGATGTGATTTTTTTCAGATTTTAACAATGTTAAGCCTTTCATCTTTAATTTCTTTTGATTGTGTGTCCGTTTTTGGGCAAAAACCATTGTTTGGTCTTTTTTTCATTGTAAATTAACTATTCATTGAAATTTCAAAAAAATTACATATTTAGAAACTAGACTCCATTCTACAAATATTAAAAAAAGAAAAAAATAATTTTCAATTAGTTTTCAAAATTTATAGGGGTAGCACGGCCAAAATTCTATTTTTTAGGATGTGTCCACTTTGAAAATTAGTAAAAAATTAAATATTCATCAAAAAATTATCAGAAAAATCGGGCATAAACTACATGCTATTAGCTAATTTCTCACTAAAGCAATTTTAAAAATACCATAAAAAAGTTGACCTTTTGAGGGAGCCACAAAACATGCTATGATATGTTTTTTTGACAGAAACAACACCAATTTTTGTGGCTCCCTCTTTTGAACCCCTTAATCTATGTCATTTTCAAAAAAAATAGTAGTTTAGAAAGTAGACTTGGAGCACTACAAACATTGTTTTGGTTGCATCTCCAAATTTTGAGTGTAATTATGCTCACTTTCTCATCCAAGGCCAGTATTTCCTGATTTCAGAAAAAAAGTGGCCACTTAAGACCCCTTTTTGGCCCCCCATCTTCTTGCACTTACCCTAATAATCAAATTAAATGTATTTAAAATTATACTTTTTGGGAAGCTTATAATAAGGACTACATATTTACAAAACATAAATTTTAAATGAATTCATTTGATCCCCCGAAAGGTAAATCTAAAGTGGTTTTTTTATCAGCATTTTGATAGGTGTAGAGGAGACTCCATTATAGGTATGGTTTAAAATTAGTGGGGTTCTATCCAAGGGGGTTCGAATCTAAGGGGGTTTAATCAAACCCTCTTCAATTAAAATCCTTTAAATGGAACCTTTCAAGGCTTAAATCATTATATTTTCTAAAAATATGTGATTTCAGCAAAAATCAAGATGTCCCAGAAAGTGTAACCCATTATTGTGGCAGCACCCTAGACTTTTTTCTTCTTTCCACATGACCTCACGTTGGGGTTGGTTTTCAAAGTATAAATAATATAATGGAAAGAAAGTGTACCTTGGAGATGATTCTCACTTGAAGATCATTGACTCCGGAAGAGTCTTGTTACAATTCCCTAATGAACATGTGAAGGGGATCAGTGGTGTACTATATATTCCTAGTTTAGAAAGGAACATACTTTTAGTTAGCAAGATTAATGATGTGGGTGTGTAGGTTATTTTTTGTAGTGGAGGGTGTAAGATGGTGTGAGGGGATATGGTGCTTGCTAAAGGTGTTTGTATGGGCACTCTATTTTAGCTAGATACACGTATAGTTTAGTGCAAGGGTTATTATATTCTTATAGTGAATAAATCTACAAACTATATGACTTCACCATTAGAACTAGTGACAAAGAGGAGTGTTGCATCCACTTTTTATGGTCATGATTTCTAGGTCGGTAAGGGTGCCCTTTCCTTGGAGACCAAGTTACTAGTATAGAAAATATTTTTATGGCACCAAAGGATGGGCCACATAGGTGACAAGGGTCTAAGGACCCTAAAAATAAAAAATCTTGTAAAGGGTTTGAATGATCGCGCTCTTGAGTTTGATTTCTTTGAACATTGCATATATACCAAAAACAAATTGCATTCAATTTTACTTGATTTCTCACAAATATTCAGGTGTGTTGGATCTAATTCATTATAATGATTTTGGTCTTATTAATGTTCATTTGATTTCAAAACATTTGTATTATATATTTTCATAGATGACTACTCTAGAAGGAAATAGGTGTATTTCCTTAAAAGTAAATTTGAATTCTTCAATCATTTTAAAGTGTTTAAGCCTCTTGTAGAAAATTGGGTTGGTAGGAAGATTAAGGTTTTGAGAAATGAAAATGGCAGTGAGTTTTGTTTAGTAGATTTTGATAAATTTATAAGAATCATGGGATAGAGAGACATAAGATAACTCCATATACCCTCAATATAATGGAGTTGTAGAGAGAATGAATAGGATGATGATGGAGGGGATAGGAATATTCTTTGCGGAGTTGGATTCATATAGAAGTTTTGGAAGAAGTGGTTGTTATGACTTGTTACTATCTATTAATAGGTCTCCTACATCAACTCTTATGGATAAGACTCCTATGGAGGCTTGGTTAGGTAGAAAGCCCTCATTGCAACATCTTCATTTTTTTGGTGTTGAGATATATGCTCATGTGCCTAAGGAGTGGCAATCAAAATTAGAGAACAAGGTAGTTAAGTATATCTTAATTAGCTATGGTGTTGCTATGAAAGGGTACAAGATAAATAGGATCCTATGGCTGAGAGAGTTCTATATAATAGAAGTATTATTTTTAAAGAGATTAAGCCTTCTCCTATAGTGTTGTAGCTAGAAGATGGGAAGAAATATGTGCTTCAACTAATCCCAAATATCAAGAATATTGAATCAAAATCTCATGAAGGAACTAAAGAGGAGGATACTCAAATAGTTTTGATAGTTTAGAAGAGGAGGTAGCTCACCTCCACCTTAGCTCTTGAGGAGGCCCACTCAGCATAGACAATAACTAGACAAGCATAATCCTCCTAATTGGAGATGTATTTTTTCTTTGATTACTAACATAAATGAGCCTAAAACTATGGAGGCATTGGGTATGGATGATTCTAATTTTTGGAGAGAAACTATGGATGAGGAGATGGCTACATTGAAGAAAGATAACACATGGGACTTAGTACCTTTGCATGATGATCAAAAATTCATTGGTTGTAAATGGGTGTTCAAAAAGAAGATAGATTATAATGGAAATGTTGAGAAGTAAAAGGATAGAATAGTTGTGAAGGGATATTCCTAGGTTAAGGGAATTGATTATGGTGACATTTTTTCTCTAGTTGCTAAACTAACATCCATTCAATTCTTATTAACTATTGGAACAACCTTTAATCTTCAGATTGAGTAAATATATGTGAAGACCACTTTCGTTCATGGTGATTTGGAGTAAGAGATCTACATGGCATAGCCAAAGAACTATATGGAAGAAGACCTAAAGAATATTTAGTTTGTAAGTTGAAAAAGTCTTTGAATGGTCTCAACTAGTCTCCTAAGATATGGTACTAGAAGTTTGATTCCTTTGTATTGGGTTTAGAATTTATGAGATCCAAATTGAATCATGGAATCTATTATAACATGGATAGTGATCGATTCCTTGTTATTGTGCACATTATACATTGATGATATGTTAATTTTTGGTAATAGTAAGGATGTGAATTGTGACTTGAACTCTCAAGTTTCAACACAATTTGAGATGAAGGACTTAAGGGATGCCAAATATATTTCATGTATGTAGATCAAAAGAGGTAGAATGAATAGAAATATTTAGTTAGGCAAAATGAAGTATGTGAACTTAGTGTCAGAGAGATTCAACATGATAGCTTGTAGACTATTGTGTGTTCCTATCTTGGTGGGAACTAAATTATCTATAGAGCAGTGTTTGACTTTAGCCAATGAGACAGAGGAAATGGATTGAGTACCTTATGCTAGTGCTATTGGGAGATTGATGTATGCAATGATTTGCACTCTAGAACAAACATTACCCAAGCAAGTGGGGTCCTTATCCATTCTTGGAGTACAGACAACACTGAGAGGGGGAGAGGGTGAATCAATGTTGTAGATAAAAATAATTCAATTGACTTCTTATCAAAACTTGAAAAACAATAAGTAATGATGTTCATGTAATGCAAGAAATTAAGTATTGTACAATAAAGGACATGTTATTCAAGTATGAAGAACAAATGTACCATACACCAAATGAGACCATAACACAAAGTTTTCAGGAGTGGAAAACCCTCATGGGGTAGAAAAACCACTTAGTAAATGCCTCACTGGCTTAATCAAAATGTGCTTCACTAGCAAATACAGATGTCTCACTGACTAATTGTGCCTCACTGGCTATATGAGCCTCACTATCTATATGTGCCTCACTGGCTTTTTATACATTCTACCTCACTGGCATAATACATTCTCATGAATACAATAGAGAATTTGAAATCAATACATAGGGTTGCTCTGTTTCTCTACAATGCATATCTTAATTGTCTCATTTATTTGAGACTTAAGAATTCATAACAATAACTATGCACATCAACTCAAAAATGTTCTTGCATTAAAGCACATTGTTGTCATCTCAATGATAGTGTAAACACAATACCATCAATACCACACTAGGTGTTTACATCTTATGCCTTTTATACTTTATTACATCCTATCATTCCTTTCATCAAACAGTTTAAACTTGTAACAGAAGTTGTTCAACTGTCTATGGCAGTTTTCAAATGAATCAATAATTGTCAAGGTCAAGTAGTCTAATAGACCTATTTAGAAGTATGTAAAACCTTTCACAATGCCCTTGAAGATATTACAAATAATCAAACTTTAATCAAGGTGGTTTATATAATTTCCAAACTGATTAATATAACCAGAGAAAAATAAATTCCTTTCCAAACAATAGTTAATCAAACTTAACCATATCTCATGCAAGTTAAACAAAGAATTATCAAACTACCTTCAAGATCATTGCAAGAAACCCTAATGTAGAGTCATATGGGTGAGACCTCCTCAAACCCTAACCGAAATAATAAATGAGTTTGCAAACTATTACACTTAATAGAGGTTCAAAAACCATAGTCTTCGAAGCATGGTTAAACACAAAATCTTCAAAAACTATTTTCCAACCATAGTTCATGAAACCCTAACGACATTTATGCAAGAGGATAAAAACTCTCTCAACTGGGTAAGCCTCCATTAATTGTTGTTACAAACCCTAACCACAACCTTCATGTTTCATGACAAAGAAGATTCATAAAAATTGTTGTCGTTCTTGATTTTCAACTGCTTTTCAATAGAATAGTTATGTGAAGAGTATATGAGCTAAGAAACCCCATTTCAAAGTCAAGACTTTATATAAAGGAAACAGTATATAATCTGCAACTTTCACTAAACAACTCAAAGCTCAAGGAGCAACAAAACAACCAAGTCTTTATTTCCTTTAGCTCACGAACTCAGCACTAATACACAGCTGTAATACAAACTACTCCAAACAATGAATTTTATTCAACCCATATGAAAGATCAAATAGAAACTTCAATATACACTATCAAAATAAAAATATCACCTGAAGTTGCCAATAACTGAAAGGATTTCCTATGTCTTTGAGCTCTAAAAAGACCAAAGTAACTGTCAAGCTTACTTCCACCTATTTCTACAACTCACAGTATGTCGAGCATTGTCAAATCATAGAAAAATCCACATCATGATTACACAAGATTTTCAATCTTTTGCATACTGTTGAAATTCTAGGTCGAAAAATGAAAGGAAACTTTTTGCACTGTATACAATGTTCACCAGTTGTCCCAGTATGCCCTAAAAGGGCCAGTAGCAAACAACCTTCAATGTCAACTATTTACTTGCTAGGCTTGCCCGATACCTACTTGATAGGTTATTACTCAAGTGACCCCCAAAATACATTTGTTTATATTTGAGTTTCAAGACAAATCAATAAACTTTAACTTTCATACACAAATGGAGATCACCAAATGAAGCCCTTTCTAAACTTGCAATTAGATGAAACAAAAATCATATCAATGATGCCACTTGAAATGAAGCAAGTATAACCTTTGCTTTGTATCCCTTTGAATTTAATCAAGCTTTTGAAGTTAAATGAAACAAGAACCCTTCACATCAATGATGACCTTGATAAGCAATGCCTTTGTTTGCATATTGAATCAAGTGCCTTATTCAACTCAGATCATGACCTTGCATTATCAAAGGACACAGAAGATGTCATAAAGCCAATTGTAACAAAGAACATGAATGTTGTGTTTTTGGTCAAAGTGATAATAATGGACATGCACAATATCAACCAATATGAAGTCTTCCATCTAATTGGTCAGGAGAATGATATGAACAAACCCTTGATTCACAATTCATAATGACATGAAGACCACTCTAAAGATGACCTCCAATCACCTGTGGACAACCTCTAATCACCTGTGAACATGTCTTAGACAACAAACTCCTCATCAATGAACAACATGAACTCAAGACAACATGCATGATAAATACATGAAGCAATTCCAAACAACATATGAGTTTGAGTCCTAATGCAGGATCAACACATAATCAACTCCAAAACTCCATGAAGTCCTATCATGCATGGACCATGAGTAATACCTTGAGATATTGAAACTTATCAATGACAAACACATTTTATATCCTTAAAGCATCAACCTTTGCTTTACCAAACATGTGAAGACTCAAAGCAAGACATCTCCTTACAACCCATTCATCATAACTTGAACAAGGCATCTCCTACAACTATGAAGCAACTCCTCCTACACCTACTTGACACCTTTTTGTCATCAATGACAAGCTGCCATCATCCATTTCATGACTAATCCTACATGAGTTTATTGGGATGTAGTTAATAGGATATTCAGATATTTATGGGTTACCTTCAAGTACTCTATTTGTTATCATGGTGATTCTATGGGGGATTGAAACTCAATGAATATTCATGGATTTGTGGATTCAGATTGGGTAGGTGATATCAATATCAAGATATCCACTAGTGGTTGCATTTTCACTTTATTTAGTGGTGATATCAGTTGGATGAGAAATCAATAAGCTCTAGTTAATTTGTCTACTATAAAAGATGAGTACATGGAATCTACTCATGCTTGTAAAGAAGCCATCTAGATTAAGATATTATTTTCAAATATGGGGCTAAGATAGGGAGTTATTATAGTTGTATGTGACAATTAGAGTGCCATATGTTTGGGAAAGAACCTAACCTTTCATGTGAGGTCTACGAACATTTATGTCCAAGACCATTTTGTTCATGACATGGTAGAAGATGGGAAGGAGATGCTGGAGAAAGTTGACACTTTATAGAATGTTGTAGATGCATTCATGAAGCTAGTGAGCACATAGAATTTTAGGTGGTGATGTGAATCTATGGACCTCTCAGCCCCTAGAATTTAGTTGATAGTGTTGGTACTCCATTTTATCTTGCAAGGTATTATACAAGTGGGAGAATGTTAGGAAGTGTGTCTCAAACTTGCATCCTAATTTTCTCACATTGGAAGTGTAAGAACATCTACGAGCTATAAAAGGGAGTCACACTTGTTGACCAACTTATGATGCATGTTATGACATATCATAATGCATCTTTGAATGGAGATAATGGATCCAAAATGGAGAGCCGAAGTTGGTGAGTGGATTATGATGAGCTTATGGCAAGTGGAAGGTATATGCTATTTTTAGCCCGTGGACTTGTCTTGGAATTTGAGTGTTGGGATTTTAACTAGGTATTTTAGCATCACATTTTGGGTTGTTTATCTCATGGTTTCCTAATTAACATTTGATGGTTTCATGTATTTCTTCTTTTATTTATTGGGTGCTTGATATGGAGGTTTTTATAGTGATACTTGTTATCGATTAGGATTGCACCCTTATGCAAAGCTGTGAAACTTTGTAATCCTTCGAAACATTAGATCAAACTCAGGTTGTGGGTGACCTATGGTGAGCTTGAACCTCCAGATGGACTGGTTCCCTTGATAAAATGATAAATTTGCAGGAAAGGGGTAAAAAAGATCTAATGGAATCACTAAAACTAAAACTGTAAATGCGGTGATGCACCTAATTTTGATGGAAAACTTACAAATCTGACTCACAATAGATCTCATAAATCTATCCACACAATCCACCTTTTGCAGTGAAATCACAAAAAATGTTTCTAAGGAATGCTGGAAATTATCTTCTTTATGAAGGAAAAGGGGTTTTTCACAACATGAAGG
Organism: Cunninghamia lanceolata; assembly: GCA_027924645.1. NCBI lineage: Eukaryota > Viridiplantae > Streptophyta > Pinopsida > Cupressales > Cupressaceae > Cunninghamia > Cunninghamia lanceolata. The sequence goes on from BSBN01000567.1 coordinate 793,181, forward strand.
AAAAAGACTTCAGTAGCACAACCTAAGACCTGTGATATCACTACACTTAACACTTGCAAGTAGGAATGAGACAATTATTTTAAAGGTTTTGATATTTAAACACAATAAAATTTCATCAAATCACTCATACAAGTAGCATTAATGGAAAGTCAAACACTTGATTCCAATGAAAAATAAAGGAAAATATTGCATAAAAGACAAGAAAATGGAACTTGTAACCTGTTGTAATCTCTATAAAACCTGTAATCAATGAGTTACAAAGCCTTGTTTCTCTCTCAAAGTGTAAAAGGGCAAGAACTAAAAAATGAGTTACAAACAAACTTTGTCTCTCAAAGTGTAAAAGAGAAAAGAATGCAAGAACTAGAAAAACCTAAGTTTTTCTTTACAATATATAGTTTTCTCTCTCCAAGAGGCATGAAAAAATAACAGCAGTTAACTATCTCTAAAAATAAGCTCTCCAAGTTGATTCCCAAGCAAATAAGAAATCCCCTAAAAATAAGGGCCAAAACTGCCCCAAATTGAGCAAAAATAGCTCCAAACTGATCCTTTCCACGTGTTTGACCAAGAGGTTGACCAAAACTCTCTAATTTGTCCTCCAAATCATGCAAAAGTCTCCAAATAGCCTTAGTTAACTTAGCTCCTCCATTTTGCATGATTTTGCATGATGATCATGTGGAAAAATTGATAAAGCAATCATTTGCATGACTTACTTTATTATGAATCTCAATTTGTATAATTTTCTCCAATTTTACAACTTGTGACAAAATAATAAAGTAATTTATAAAATATTACTTTATTAATTTATTTACATGATAAATAGTTGTAAAATTATGCAAGTGGAAGAAAAAGAAAAACTCCTTATCTCTCCTATTTGATTTGCATGATCATGCATCTATATGCATATAAGGCATAAAATATACCCCCTTGTCACTCCATGCAATATAAGAACTCCATAATTGCATCTTACATGCATTCAAGGCATAGAATTATTCCCTTATCACTCCATTACATTGCAAAAAGAAAAATAATATCTAGTTGCATTACATATGTATATTCATCTTCAAATTGCATACCATAATGCATTTCTGCCACCTTACCTTTGCCTTGACCATATCTTCTTTGCATACATTTGACCATCATGATGCATTTCTCATATGACTCTACATGCATTATTCTTATCTACGTCTTCTTGTTTTGACTTTTTCTTCATATCACCTTGTCTTTATATACCTTGTCTTTGAATGATCTATTGTTTTGACTTAATATACATTCAAAAATGCATAAGGAAAAAGAAGGATATTCAACCCTTTACTTGGTTTGCATGTAACAATGAGGAATATTCGACCTTTCTCCATCTTGGTCGACTTGTATGAAAGAAAAAGAATAAGGCCTAAGTGCTACCTTATCGTGATTGATAAATTTGACTTGCAAAGAAAAAATAAGTCAAATGAAAAGGAATACTAATAGCATGACCTCACAGGCTCCATAATCTCCTCTTTGATTTTGTCTAAACACTTGAAGTGTTTACCACAAGCCTAATGATGCACTTCCATTTGATTTATCAAAGTCAAAAAGACTTTATAAGCTCGGGTTTTGACTAAAATTTAGGGCAATTTAGTAAAAGTTTGAGAAAAATCCTAAACTGCTTTCGGTTTTGCATCTTTCATCTCTTATGCTTTGAAGCCCTATGCTGCCACCATGAAGGTTTGATCTTCACTATTCCCTCTATCCATCTTTGGTCAATTTTGAGTTTTCTACATGGCATTCTGATGCAGGTGAGCTCTCCTCTCTATGATAACGAACTTTCTTTAAATCTTCTATGATTCTTCTCACCATCTGGCCACGGCTATGGTGGCTATGTTTGAGCTTTCTATAACAGTTTATTAACAATCTTTTTTCCTTTCTTTGTGTTCTTCATTTTTTGTAACTGTATCTTTGTATTCGTGGGAAGTTTCATACAAAAGAAGCCGCAGCCATGGCTTACTTCAAACAAGAAGAAGAGGTGAGTTTCTTGTCTTCAACCCTATATTCCATTTCATTTGAACTATAATTGCAAAAATGATAAGGGTTTCAAAATATTTATATGGGTTTCTATCCCTTCAAAGAGATAGGCTTTTTTGACCACAGCCATTCCATTCTCTTGCTTCTGTATCTATTTCTTGACTCTACAGATGCAAAAAACATAAGGTTTTCAAAAATGGCAGTGAGGGTTTGATATTTCTTTGCATACAAGGCTTCTCCTGTAACGGCCATGCCATTATCACCTTCTGTGTAGTATGTACTTTGGTTGTATAAAAAATACAAGGGTTACAAGATGTAAAATGGCTTTTGTATTTTCTATTTAGAATGAGGCTTCTTAGTAACAGCCTTGATAATATCTTGCATCTTGTACTTTCTTTCACTCTTCTACAGATGTAAAACTATAATGTTTTCAAAAAATGTGAAGAGGGTTTCAAAGATTTATATGGGTTTTGTTTATTCCTTGCACAGAATGGCCTTTACAAGCCACAACTTGCTATTACTTACACTGTAATCCTCTCTCACATTTTTTCCTCTCTTCTGTATCTTATTTTGACTGTATACAAAAAAATGTAACAAGGGTTTCAAAATATTCAATATGGGTTTTAACATTTCTTGTATAAAAACTTCCCCTGTAACGGCCATGGCATTTTCTTGCCTCCTGTACATGTCTTTAGACTTGGCTGATCTACATTGTCTTTGTAGAGGTCACTGTCACCTTACTTAAGCTTTGAAAACTCTCAAGTTGACAGAGATGTATTCTTTCATGTTGATCCTTTTCTCTTTCATGTAATGTATATAGTGATGGGGCATGGTACATTGGCATATATAGAAGATATGGTACTCTTATGATGATACAACCACATAACTCTAACTTATACACCTTATGTTGTATCTGTACTTTTTATTGCATCAAGAATTCTTTAGTAACTGCTCCTATCATTTTGGAATGACTGTCCCTTTAGGGACTATTTCCTTCAACTTTGACGACTGTCATCACAAGGCTGATGACCTCCTAGCATAAAAGTCTACTATAACCTGTGTAAGCTCCAAACCAACTTTCTTACTGCTCTTTTACTGTCACCTATAGACTGTTATGCTATCTTGTGTGATTTAAACATTTCTTGTCCAATGTTGATGGATGCTCTTAATGCAGGTTTTAACCATGTCCTTCTCTGTATATGATGTTGTTCGAGCTACTCTTTAGACCTCTTTTTCATCTGCATAGGTTCATTTTTATTCACATACACTATCTTTTGCTTGTTAACTATCTTTATGACCTGGAAATCTTGATGTATTAAAGAACTCTCTATAGTCATGACCTCATGGTTCACATGAATAGGGTTCTTACACAGGGATACACCTTCTTTATTGCTAGACCGTCCCATCTGTTGTTCCTATATGTATTTTGACTACTCTTTGCTGACCTTTGCAAGACTACAAAGCTGTCAAAAGCTAGTCCTTTTGATAAGATTGCACCTCTTGCCTTGTATGTTATTACTCTCTTGAGCATGATGTGATTGTCCCCTGTGGATCAGTTGATAGCATAATGAACTCCTACAATTGCTCTAATTGCACTTTATGACATCTATTATTAGTTTATCATGATGTTTCACCTACCAGGATGACTATCATATCTATGGCATAAATATGAACAACAAAAAGACATTCCAATGATGATAGAAATAAAGAAGAATACCTTCTCATGACTGCACTTCTATATTCAGCAATTTGATATCCTCTTCAAATGAATAAAAAGGAAAACGTGTTGGGCTCAACCCTTGTGGAAGCCACATTTTCTCCACATGTTTTAATGTCTTTAAATCAGCAACATTATTTTTCCTATACCTACACAATGAACAAACAAGTTAGCATAAAAACATACCTCTTGAAGTTGATTGACCTTTCTCATGATGATCTAATTTCTTGCACATATCTGATTTGATCCATTCACATAAAATGCATAATGTCTGCAAGTTGATATGTCTGTTGATAAAAGCATGTGATAATTTTAAATATCCGGAGCTTCTAACAGGACCTTCCCTAATTTTTTGTAGGTACACTGTCATGACTGGAGCTAAAGATAAAGACATGAAGACCAGCTCTCAACTGAAGACATCAACCTTCTGATAAAAGGCAACGATGGATATTTAATATTCTCATATGTTCTTTCTCATTTTCTTTTATCATCAAATGTATAGCTTGCATATGTCTGCATTACTCAGTTTAGTCACTCCCACGACGTGTGTGGGACACATTTAAACATTTCTTTAAACATGATCATTTACTTTACCTTATGCAATTGATTTATGTATGTTTCTTTTTTAATCAAATGCATATGATAGAATGACTGGAACTGATATGAAACATATGCTCAAAATATGATATGAAATGATAGTTGCATAAATACCTTTCTTTCACTCTGAAATGTGATCACTTAAATAATTCAATTGTCTCATAATTGAAAGATAAAACTAGTTAGATTATCTTTCATTGACTGTCTGATATCTTTCCATTAGATATTCACTTGTCATGATGGTTTGACAATCCTAATTGGACTGTCAGATTATCCTGTCAATTGATCCTTATTTTCTCTTGTCAAGACATCAAACATTCACTGATTACATTAACTTTAAAAGTTTTCTTTTACTCCTTTTGAAACAATCTGCAAATTAGGTCTAACTAAATTAGGTGTGAACATAATTTAGTAACAATACTTGGGTGTATTATTCAATAATTAAAGGTTACAATACACTTGCAGATTATAAGCCTTCATAGGAGTATCACCAAAAAGAGATCTGGAATAATTTGGTAGCATAAAAACCATCAAATAAATAGGAGAAGAGATACATAAGATAAGAATAATGGTACATCCTTTAAAAATAAAGAGGTTTAAAGAAATTACTAGAATGGCTTCATATACAATAGATGTTCTCAACACCATTCTATCCACAAGGTAATGGACAAGTTAAGGATGCTAATAAAATAATTGAACATATCTTAAGAAAAGTGGTGATAAACATGGTATTAATTGGCATACATAGTTTGTTCCAATGTTTTTGATTAGTGTAATCGGGAAACCAAGGTCTTGACCCTTTACAAGTAGCCTGAAGGCAAGTCAAAATAGGCCCATCAAGGTCAAAAACAACACAGTAACAACACAGTAACAACTAATCCAAAACAATAGCACACATGAGAAAAAATGCCCAACACGCAGGACACTAAGGGGAAATATTTCCCTAGTCATCAATGAGGAATTTGTACATATCTTCATAGTGGTCTATGTTGGTACTCCCAGTCCCGTACCTTTTCTTCTCCTTCTCTTGCAACTAGAACATAGTGGAAGCAGACCTATGCATGATTTTGGTGTTGAGCCTAGTTAGTCAAAGTGTTCAATTTTTTCTCCATCTCCTCAATCTTATCTTTCATTTTTTCCATCTATTTTGTATTTTGGGTGCAAAGGACATAGTTATTTTGATTATATTTTTCCATACCAACCTTTTGTGGGGAGTCATCCAAGTCATATGGCTCATTCATCTCATCAAATAAGCTAGTGCCCTCAAATTTTAGTGGCGAGGGGGGCAATCTTAAGATTCGTACCTTCCTCTTTAGCATCTTTGTTACTCTTATCATGTTATACCTCCATAGAGTCACTAGAGACATCAATATCCTTCATGTCCATAGGGTTCCCAACCAGTTTAGTCATACGTCTCACAATTGTACCAATGCACACTTGTTTAAGGAGGCTATCATTGCACCCAACTTTCTATTTTTTCACTGGGGAAGGCTTAAACATAACCTCCCCAACAAACTGGGTAATGCTTTCATGGACCTGAGCATCCATACATTCCTGCTTCTGGTTCTTACTGTAGACATTTGCATCAAGATTCTCCACAGGGTCCTCCAATTTCCTCTTCTCAATCATTTTGAAAGTGGCATGTTTGCTAACAGTGTTTTTTTAAGGGAAAACAAACCAATAGTAGCTTCCTCCCTAGGGATGGCAGGTGTTTCCTTATCCCTAGAGGTTAGGAGATTGGTGGCTTTCATCTATTTGGGGGTTCTCTTTAGGGGAACAGGGGATTGGGTCTTAGAACTCACCTTTTTAAGATGGCTATCCATTTCTTCCACAACCTTGGTATGAGAAACAACATATGCACTCCTAGTGGGTTTACACCTTATTCTTTGGCTTGTGCTATAGAAGCCAGAAATTTAGAGACATAACACTTGAGGTGCTTTAAAAACCTACCTAGTCCTTCTGTCAAAATGAGAAAGAGATATGGAGAGAGAGGGTCACCCTGACATGGACCTCTTTTAGAATGGAAAATAACAAAAGAAGCATTTATAATGATAGAGAAAGAAGAATAGGTAAAACAAGCCATGACCCATTGAATCTAATTATCATCAAAACCAAAGGTATATAAGATATCTTCCAATTTTTTCAGCAAACCCTATCATAAGCCTTAGAAAGATCAAGATTCATGTACACTAAGAACTTTTCCTATTAACATGCATAGAGTGAATAGATTCTTGGATAATAACAATATCATCAATGATTTGGAAACACTAAACAAACCCCTATTCTAGAGAAATAATGCAAGGAAGGAATTGTTTCACCCTCTCAACAATAATTTTGGAAAAAAACTTATAGATAGTGTTATAGAGAGCTATAGGTTGAACATCAAAAAAATTCAAAACATGATATTTTTTAGGAATCAAAGCAAGAAAAGAGTTATTAAGAAATTTTAGCATTTGTTATGAGGTATGTAGTTCCTCAAAAGCCTCAAAAATGTCATCTTTGACATTATCCTAGAAAGATTGAAAGAACTCAATGGGAAATCCATCTGGGCCTAGAGTTTTATCATTTTTCATCATAAAAACAACCTGCTCTATCTATCATCCATAGAAATAGGACCATTGTTAGCAAGAAATGTAGAGGAGATACCAATCTAGAGATCTGATCCTTGGTCAAGTCTTTGTAGTCAATTTATACCCTGGTCAAGTAGCTAGAGATTGACAGCAAAACATAAAGAATAACAAAATAGAGCATCACATACACATTAAAGTAAGACAACACAGAATTACCTGGTACCAGAAGCTCTCCTTATATATATATTAACATTTATCAAATGCCTACATCATCTATCCATCCTTCGGTAGGTCTAAGTCTCTGCCTCAATAGTTATAATCATGACTTCTATGTCATTCTTACATCAGAGTATATCATCTATCATACTCCTATTCTCCTATATCTTAACATCATATCCTATATATATATATATATACTATATTTATTACATATAGGGATGTGTTTCCTATCAGCTCCAACCTCTGCATAGTGTGTAGTCTCCTCCAGTCGACTCTCCTTTATGCTCTACACCCTACTAACATCATCCCCCCTCAAAATTATGTCTTGTCCTCAAGACATGTTTTTATCTGGTTGAAAATATTTCTTGATTCTTGCCCCATTGGTATAGCCAACTAGTATCTGACCCTCTATATTCTTTAGTCTAATTTCTTTGAAATCTACAATTTTTTCAATGTAGAAAGGTCCCAACCACCTTGTCTTGAGTTTTCCTTGCTTCTTAAATTTACTATCATACAAGAGTACTAAGTCACTTTCCTTGAGTGTCTTGTTCCTCAAATTTCTATCATGCCAAGCCTTCTATCTTTTCCTTTCCAAGTTCATATTGTATGCTGCCATGAATCTGTCCTCATCCATTTTTCCAATTCTTTAATCCTTTGTGTGAGAGAGTCTTCTTCACCCAACTTGAGAGTCCTTGTTGTCCAAAAATTTGTCAATATGAAGAGTAACAGTATTGTAGCATCTATTCCATACACTAGTTCTTAGGGAGTGAACTTAGTGGTTATTTTGAAGGTTGTTCTGTATGCCCATAATATTGCAAGTATTTATAAATCTCAGTCTGTCTTGTTCCCATTGCACATCTTTGTCAATGTTTCCCCAATGATCTTATTCAGGGCTTCACTTGCTCCATTTGCCTATGGATGATATGGTGAACTCCTGTTTTGTGTTATCATGAAGTTGTTTAGTAGCTCTAAAATCATTTTGATTACAAAATCTTTGCCTTGGTCACTAGGGATGCTCAACGGACAGCCAAACCTGGTAATTATGTTCTCATAGATAAATTTGGTGGTAGTTTTTGTTGTGTAGTCTCTGGTTGGTTGTACTTCAGCCCACTTAGTCAGATATTCTACTCTAGTAATGATGAATCTAGCTTTTGATTGCTTTGATGAAGGGTCTATAGGTCCAATGAAGTCAATAGCCCATTTATGAAAAGGTAGTTGTACTGGAACTAGTCTCAGTGGCATTTCATCTCTTGCAGTAGTTATTCTTGTTCTTTGACATACATCACAATTCTTTACATAACTCTTTGCATCTTTGAAAAGTGTAGGCCACCATAACCTAACTAGTTTAATCTTTCTTGCTGTCATGTCTCTGGCATTATATCCTCCTACTATCCCTTCATGTGCTTCTCTTAGACTGTCTTCTCTTTCATGTTCATATACTACCCTTCTGATGATATCATCCTTCCCTCTCACATGCAATTCTCCTTCAATCAATGTATATGGAAAAGACTTCTGTATAGGTTTTGTCTTTCTTGTGCTGACATCTATGTTGGAGGTTCACCTGTAGTCAACAAATATGCTATGTCTATCAATTTTTCTGGTATCATATTTATTCTAAACATATTTGTGCCAGGTTATTCTGCTTCATGTACCTCTAAATCTTCCCTAGTCTCAATTCTGGACAAGTAGTCTGGTCCCTGAATGTGCTTTCCTGGCTTTACCATGATTGAGAATTCAAACTCCTAAAACAAGATTAACCATTGATAAATTCTTACTTGGATGATTGGTTTGTTGAGTATGTATTTCAATGGTTCATGATCAGTGTAGAATACAAAAGGTGTTGACAAGAGATAATGTTTGAACTTCTGTAATGCATACACCATTGCTAGGGCTTCTCTTTCAGTTGTGGTATAATTCTTCTCTACTTTTGATAGTTTCCTACTTGCAAATGCTATAGGGTGATCCTTAGAGCCTTTTGGCTGAGTTAGTATTACTCCCACTACAATCCTTGATGCATCCACATGAACATGGAATGTATTCTCCCAGTCTAGAAATGAGTATTGGTGCTTCTGCTATCTTCTGCTTCAAAGCGTCAAATGCCTATTGGTGTTGCTCATTCCATGAGATAATCTTGCCCTATTTTTTCTTCAATAATTCTTCTATAGGTGCTAAGATGGCTGCATAACTCATGATGAATTTTTGGTGATAACTGGTATACCCTAAGAATGTTTTGACATTAGATGTGGTTTTTGGTTGTGGCAAGTTTTGAATAATGGCAACTTTTAGGGGATCAACCATCAATCCTTGTTTACATATTATATGACCCAGTAGTGTTCCAAATGGTACTACAAAAGTGCATTTCTCCAAGTTTAGAGATATTTGCAAGCTCCTACACTTATTCAACATCAACCTCAATGTCTGCGTGTGATCCTTTACCAGTCTAAATACAGTCCAATCATCTAAATAGACTTCTAGGAAATCATGTATAAACTCCTTGAATGCATTGACCATGATTCTACTGAATACTACAGGTGCATTTTTCAACCCAAATGTCATAACCTTATACATGAAAGATCTTAGTTCATATGCATACGTTGTTTTGGGTTGATCTTCCTCTCTAATTTTTACTTAGTGATATTCAAAGAATCCATCAGTGAAGGTGTAGATTTCCCTACCTACAATTGACTCCAAGATTTCTTAAATGTGAATGTTGTCAGAAAAGGATCATGAATGGAATCTTTATTCAACTCTCTATAGTCTCTGCAGATCCTAATTTCTCCTATCTTCTGATTTTGTACTACCATTAGGTTGATCCATTTTTCTTCCTCCACTAGTTTTATGATCCCTACTTCTAGTATCTTCTCAAGTTCTACTTTAACTTTTTTCTTCATGTTTGGATTCATCTTGTATGGCTTTTTCTTAATTGGTTTACAACCTTCTTTTAGTTGAATTTTCATAGTTCTAGCTTCCTCTTTGATTCCCTTCATCTCTGTGAACTTCCTAGGGAACAAATCCTCATACTCAGACAAGACTTTTACTACTTGTGCCACTTCCTTCTCATCCCAATAGTCTCCTATCTTAGCTAGCTTAGGATCTCTTTCTTTGGTAATGTTCTCTTCCCTTAACTGGATAGGCTTGTTGTAGTATTTTTCCTTGATATCTGTTGATTCCACTGGCTTTATTTCTCCTTGTTCAATCTTTATTTCTTGTTCCCTACTCTCTTCATCCTCCTGTTGTGTTGTTTTGTATCATTTGTGTTTCTTTGGGTATGATTCCTTATCCATCCATTCTATGATCTTCCATATGCCTTTTGTTTTTGCTGCTGGTGAACTTTGCTCAGGTTTTGCTTCTTCTTCTTTCACATCCTTTTGAAAGATGATCTCCTTGATTTTGAGTAGTGTTGTGTAGATATTTTTGTTCAGACTATAGAATGAGAATGTATGAATGAAATTATTTTCCAGTTCTTCTCAAAATATAGTTTCCTTCCTTTGTTCCTAATTTATATACCATGTTTGTGCAATTGGTAATAGTGTCCAATAAAATAAATGGATGTACAATATCTCATTATATTCATTTCTCTCTCTCCATAACATTGTACACATGGATAAATGTTCTTGTGGTGAAATATGACTTGATCTCCTTCCTCCAACAAGTATCTTGTCTTGATGAGTATTTTGAATACTGGCAACTGCTCTATTATGTCTTTGTTTGTGTTCCACCAATTTGCGGCATTGCATACCAATGTGTGTTGTACGTCTTGTAATCTTATGTCTTCTTCTAAAAAGATTATCTCCATTTCTTCTAGGTATTTATATAGATCCTATACTCCTAAAAACCTAGGCAACTTGATATGGGAAATACCTTTCAAAATGTGACTTACCTGGTAAGGTATTTGAGTTGTGCCTTCCTTGTTCTCCATAGATGTGACGCATATGATCTCTGGTGACTTTTGGTGAACTACGGAGGATTGCGGTATGTCTTCTTCATTAGTCCTAATCATGAATATGCTTTGATAGCCAAGCATTGGATTGCGGTATGTCTTCTTCATTAGTCCTAATCATGAATATGCTTTGATAGCCAAGCATTTTTCTTGTTTTTAGTTCTAGTTCTTCTCTTAACTAGGCTTCTAGAACCTCCTCGCTATCTGTACTGTGGTAGTCCTCATCTATCTCCACTTCTCCCTCAGAATTAGGCTCTTCTATTATCTCTTTTGTATCCAACCTTGAAATTGTGTAGAGATTCTTGGCATCCTAATCACCGTCTTCAGTCTGATTGGCTTCTTCTATATATGCTTTCTCCATTGATGATCCCAAAGGAATGTAGACAATCTTGTGATCATTAGAAAATGATAGCTCTTCTTTCTGGGAATCTATGATACCATTTGCATCCACAAACCTTCTCAAGCCTAAAAGTGCATTGAGAGCTTCTCCCTAATCCTTCATGGCTACAACATTGAAGTCTAAGACTTGTTCGACTCCCATTAGGTTAAATTCCACTTGATTCCATGTTCCCATTGTCTACATGTTAGATCCATCTGCCAAAATAATATCGTACTTAGTTGTCTCTGTCAACTTAGGTCTTCCTAACTACTCCCATAGCTTCTTTATGATCATGTTGACATATGTTCCCAGATCTATAATGACATTGTGGACCTTTCTATGATTGATAGGAATATCCACCATAAGTGGTTTTTTCTTCCATTCTCTATCTATTCTTCCCATCCTCCGAAGTTGACTCTTCTAACCTTGCTCCTTATTCTAGTATTTATAAAATTTCTTTAGTTTCTCAATAAGTCTATGTTGTTGTGTCAGTTGAGCTAATTGCTTGAGAGCTTCTAGTTCTCCTTCAGTGAAAAATTGCTTGTATTGCTTCTCTTTTTCTTGTTCCTTCCTTATGGTTTGTTTGGCTTCCTTCACAATTTCCTCATGTTGTTTCTTAAAGGGAACAAATTCTTCTTCCTCCTCACTGTCTTCCTCTTCTATCTCAGTGAAATAGTAACTTCTGATATTTGTTCCTTGTCTTGTTAGTATGACAACTTTCTCCTTTCTTCTTCTTCTATCTTTTCCAGTATGTTTTGGGTTGCTTCTCTGGTAGTACTCTTCTTCTTCTATAGATTTAGTTGAAGATATGTCTGTTCCCTCCTTGTTGTTCTTCTGACAAGTCATTTTTCCTTGACCCTTTGGTGCCCTTCTTATGATCCTTGCTCCTTTTTGGTTGCCTCGATTCTTTAACTTGTCACTCTCAGATTGTGGTTCTGCGTTCAGTAAGTACTATTGTGCTCACTCACAAGAAAATAGATCATGCTCTATACTGCTACAAAATGAACACTGTGTTTTCCTTTCAGCCCAACATTCATTAGCAAAATGCCCTAACTTACTGCAATTGAAACAAGTGGCATCCTCCCTCCTTTGATTTCTTCCATGGCCTCTACCTCCAAGTTGTATCCTCCAAATTACTCTCTATCCTCATTATTATAGCTATTTTCAAAGGATTGACTACCAAAGTTTGAATTTTGTATTGCATTTGCATTCCTCTGATTTCTCCAATTTGGTTGTTTGTATCCTTGATCATGTGAGTTTCTTTCTACATAGGACATGTTATTACTCTCCACCGAATTTGTGTACCAAGTTTCATCTTCTTCATCAACAAATTCTATTTTCCTCTGAAAGTTCTGTGAAGGACAATTTGGTGTTCCATGGTCATCCTGCTCTCCGTATATTCCACAATATACTGAATTGATTCTTTTTGTTGTTGTTTTGATGTCTATTTTTATTACAGCAGCTTGTCTTTCACCTTTCATCCTAGGGCATTCATTTCACAAGTGATCTTCTCTTGTACAATATGAGCACCAAATATTAGGTCTTAGCTTTTTGTGTATTCTCTTCCTGCTTAGCCAAGATCTCATGCCTTAGCTTCAACTGCTCCAATTCCAACTTCAACTTCTCCAATTCAAGGTTTTATTTCATCTTATCTTATCTGTGCCAAGATTGAGACTCTATTCGATAGGCTAGTGTCATCGCTTCTGCATATGTCTCAAATATTCTTCCATCTAGGGTTGACCTTATTTCAGGGCTTATTCCAAAAATAAACCATTCTATCTTTTTCTTCTCAATTAGTGGTTCCTCCAACTTCCTAGTTGTCTCCTTGAATCTTCTATTGAAGTCCTTTATTGATTCTTTGTCCAACTACATCAAATCTCTCATTTTACTTACCCCTTCTGTCAGAACATCCGAAACTCTAAAATTCTCCAAAAATAGCTTATTTATCTCATCCCAATCCTTGTCACTATTTAGGCATGTCTTCCTATACCACTTCGATGCTTCATTCCGCAAGGTGCCTATGAAGTCAAACAAACTGATTTCATCTCTTATTACTCCCTTCAAGTTCCAAATAGACTCCAAAACAAAAATGTGCTCTATTGCTTCAGTAGTGTCCTTCTCAAAGATTGGTAGCTTGATAGGAATATCCATGATTGGTCTTCTCAATGTCTCTAGTGCTCTATGGTAGTTTTCCTTTGGTTTGCTCCTCCGGTTAGGCTGTCTTCTACCAACTCATTTTCCTTCTCTTCCCTTATGTCTTTGTAGTCAAATATCAAAGTACCCCTCTCCTAAAACCTCTACGAAATTGCTCTGAATCTCTGCTATTCTCTTTGCTTCTTTGTTTTCTTGAATATCTTCCTTCTCTACTAAAATTCTCTTGACTTTATATGGCACTCGGGGTGACTCATGGTCTAGGGGTTGTGTCTCTTCGTAGTGTCTCTTCAAATTAGGGGATATTCTTCCTTTTGTAAACGGCATCATGTCAACATTCAATGATGATTGAAATAAGCTTTCAAAACCCTCAAAACTCTTCTCAATGTTTACCACACCTTCTCCTCCTTCTCTTCTCTCCTCTATATATTCCTCATCCATCTTCAAAATTTTTGATGTCAATTCCTCTTTACTGGCAGTCTACGACATAAACCTTAATTCACCTATTTCTTCATTTTCCCTTCTACATTCTTCTCTAATAACACCCACAATGGCACGCTCAATAACATTCTCCATTCCACACTCTATCTCTTCTCCTTCTAACCTCCTTTCTTCGATAACACCCCCACTGGCATGCTCTTCAAATTCTTCCATTTTTTCTTTCGCAACTTATGTTATCCCTCATTTCTCCATCTCTTGTGCCCTTTCCATCCTTCTGCAGTAATGTTCTTGTCATTCCTGAGTTTTCTTCAATCTCTCCTCTTTGCTTATCTCCATACTAGTTTTAATTTCTCCATCGATCTCTCTTTTCCTTCACTTCTCTCATTTCACCATGGGTTCTCTTGATTTGGTGTTCCATTAGTCCTCTTATATGCCATGGAATCCTTATTAAAGAGTAACATCATTTGAAAGGTCCTTGCGGACCCTACCCCCTTTCCACTTTTCATCCCCTTAAGTGCATGCCCCCCTCTCACAAAGCTAGAAAATTAAGGAGATATGAATTCCTCCGTAGCTTGGAAGTTTTTTTTGCCAACCTTACCTTCTCTCCTTTCCAGAACTCTACACTGCTTCTTTAGATGTTTTTCCCTTTCAATATTTAGCTACCTTCTTCCAAGGTCCCAACAACATAACCAAATGTTAGTAAGAAATGTAGAGGAGATACCAATCTAGAGATCCAATCCTTAGTCAAGTCTTTGTAGTCAATTTATACCCCGGTCAAGTAGCTAGAGATTGACAACAAAACATAAAGAATAACAAAACAAAGAATCACATACACATTAAAGTAAGACAACATAGAATTACCCAGTACCAGAAGCTCTCCTTATATATATAGTCATCAAATGTGTACATCATCTATCCATCCTCTGGTAGGTCTAAGTCTCTGCCTCACTAGTTACAATCATGACTTCTATGTCATTTTTACATCAAAATATATCATCTATCATACTCCTATTCTCCTATATCTTATCATCATATCTTATATCTATATATATACTATATCTATTACATATCAGGATGTGTTTCCTATCAGCTTTGGCCTCCGTGTAGTGTGTAGTCTCCTCAGGTCAGCTCTCCTTTATGCTCTGCACCCTGCTAACAACCATTGATGAAGGAATTTTCATGAATAGAAACAAAATTAGGAATACAGTTCATTTATATATATATAGTCATCAAATGCATACATCATCTATCCATCCTCTGGTAGGTCTACGTCTCTGCCTCACCAGTTACAATCATGACTTCTATGTCATTTTTACATCAAAATATATCATCTATCATACTCCTATTCTCCTAGATCTTATCATCATATCCTATATCTATATATATCCTATATCTATATATATACTATATCTATTACATATAGGGATGTGCTTCCTATCAGCTTTGGCCTCCGCGTAGTATGTAGTCTCCTCGAGTCAGCTCGCCTTTATGCTTTGCACCTTGCTAACAACCATTAAGGAAGGAATTTTCATGAATAGAAATAAAATTAGGAATACAATTCAAAATGATATATCTATTATCAGTAGAAAAATCAATGACGACTTTGAACAACCCAAAATTGTGAGAAACAACCTCTAATTGGATATCTTGAATGGAATCAATTCTGGATCTATCTTGTCTTTGAATCTCCTTGAAAGCATTAGCATGTTTTTTTGAAACATCAGAGTGATGAAAGAAAGAAGAATTCTTATCCCTTGGTTGCAACTATTTAGCATGAGATTTTTATCTTCGCATGGTTTCCTCCCAAAGCTCATTTTTTTTATATCATTCTGAAGTTTGGAATGCAGAGTTAAGAAATCCTTACTTAAGCCTTGTTCTTCAATACAACCTTGCATATTTGCCAACTTAGACAAAATGTTTCTTTTCCCTTACATAATATTACCACATGAAGAAAAATTCCATTCTTTGAGTTTTTGTTTGACAAAACATAATTTATGGAATAAAACATACTAAGTTGTACCATGATGAAGTTTACGTTCCTACCACCAAATTCTAATCTTTTCTTCCAAGTCATCTTCTATTAACCACATGAGCTGAAATCTAAAAGGGGAATTTTGAGGCTTGAAAAATTAGTCCCCGTGCAAAGGTATGGGCCAATGATCTAGACCTACATTGTCCAAGATGAAAGAAGCAAGTTGAAGGCACTAAGAAGGCCAAAAATCACTGACCAAAATCTGTCCAAACATTCTACAATGAATGCATCCCTAATTCTATGATTGTTCCAAGTAAAGATCCATTGCTAGGAGGGATATCCATTAACTAAAGCTAATTAATATTCTGAGTAAGAAGAAGACTACCTTAAGGGAGGGTAGAAAGTCTACCTTTTTCATTAAGGGATAACACAATGTTGAAGTCACCTAGATAGTAATCCAAGGATAATCCTGAGGAGTCTAAGCTCCTTTATGAAGATGTAGATCATCCCAAAGTTTAACCTTACCTTGAAGATCTTAGTGACCATAAAAATTAGTGATTAGGACATCGAGATTGCTAGAAGTGAGAACCTCTTCTCAAGAGAGACCACCATTACAAATCAAGATTTTTTTTGAAGAAAAATATCTAAAGTTCGAAGCATGCAAAAGACCACCAAATAGAGTAAAGGAAGAAATAGGAATGCTTTCCCAATATATACCAATGTTACAGCCTATTTTTTTAGCAAATTATTTGGGAAGCTTAGTTTCTTGAATTAACAACATAAAAGGGTTAAGATCTTTAATCAATCTTTTGACAATATTCTATCTAGGTTTGTTTCCAAGCCCTCTTACATTCCAAGAAATAATCATGATTGAAAAGGATGAGGGAGAGATGAATCCACTTGATTTAGAAGACTCAAAGTTAGTATGTGT
Organism: Cunninghamia lanceolata; assembly: GCA_027924645.1. Taxonomy (NCBI): domain Eukaryota; kingdom Viridiplantae; phylum Streptophyta; class Pinopsida; order Cupressales; family Cupressaceae; genus Cunninghamia; species Cunninghamia lanceolata. Next base: position 810,099 of record BSBN01000567.1, read on the forward strand.
TCTCCTAAATATTTGGATTTATCATGGTCAATCTTACAACCTACTTTGAGTGCATCTTGTCTCCCTTGTTTATTATTCTAACTCTATTTAATATCCAAAGCCCAGGTTGAAGGATTTTTTCTTTTTTTCTTTGAAAGATTTTGATTTCAAGTTATCTTCTAGATGAAAAATAGAATGATTTTCTTGTTTATCAAAGTCCATGATAGGGGTTTCATATGCTCAAAATTGTGACTCCAGTTGCTTGGGACTGTCAGGTCAGATTTTGGCATGCACACGAACCCTTTCCCTCCTTGCCATGGGGCGATCTGCCACGTCACTCTCTCATGTGGAATCAGCCAGTCGAGAGGAGGCAAGACATGGCAGGGGTCCGGCTTGTTGGAGAGCTGGACTTCGCGGAGAGGGGTCGGCAAGTATTGAAACCTTTGTTGTTGTGTGCTTAGTTGTATGTTTTGTTTAATTGTTGTTGTAGTTAAGATAACACTATGACCCGAAGGGTCATTAGTTTCTCTTCTCCTATTTAGATTTCTAAGATTCCACCTTTGTGTGGGTAAACAATTGTTTTTGTTTTTGGCTTATGCTATTTCAATATCTCGAATGAATTCTTGTGTAGTTGTAATTGTCTAGTATCTTCTAACAACAAGAGGACAAATGGGTCTCCTTGTGGTTGAATGAATGTTTTTTGTTGTGGTTGTGGATAGATCTCCTCGATCTCGTCACGGATAGCCCTCACCCACTCTCCTCTCACTCCTAAGCACATTCGTGAATTAGGATAGAGGTAAATGTGTGATTACTAACCTTAACCAGATCTAGGGTTTTGACCTAGGGTTTGACTTGTTTTTCCTCATGATGGGATCGATAGTTTGATTGGATCGTTTTAACCGTGGTTACCTCATGATGGTATCGAGGGTTTGCAATTTTGTCTATTCTAGGGTTTCTAAATGCATGCAAGCTAGATGATATACAAAACATTTTTTTGGTACTTTTTAGTATTTTGGAAATAAAAGTGCTTTTAATCTATGAAAGGGAAACATGTATGCAATTCTATATGAATTTTCTAATGCAAAGTTAACCTATGTTTTTTGTGTTTTCGATTATTTTGAAGTAATCTAATCTAATGAAAAGGGAAAAATGCTTCTTCTAATAATCTAGATCTAGAATTATGAAAACAACTAATCTAACATGCAAGATCTAATTATTAAGGAAAAAACAATGTTTTACTATTCCCAAGAGCAAATTTGGTTTTCTAATTACTATTAATTAAACATAAACAATGAAAGAACCTAGAAGAAATGGAGATTTGTTGACTCCACTACCCTTAATAATCCTTGTAATTGGTAACCTTAAGTCTTTTTACAGCAGCGAGTGATCCTCTTGACAACAAAATGACACAAAGAAGAAAAAAGAAGCTTTGATGAAGCTTGTACGAGCTCAATGAGAGCTTGGATTGAGCCCAATGGAATAGAATGAAGCAGCGTGATGCTACTTAGTTCAAAAAATAAAGAAAAAGGCACCTTCGTCCTGTAAGAGCATTTGAATGCTAAGTTGGAGAGCAAAACTGACAAGAGCCGTGTGCACAATGAATTTGCCTCCCTCTGTGCTTGAGGGATGGGTGTATTTATAGGTTTAGAAGAAGGGATTGATTGAAGAGTTAAGTCATTTGATTAATGAGTTAACAAGGATTGATTGGAGAGTTCACTTAATTGATTGGAGAGTGAACTCCATTGATTAGAGAGTGATGAAGCAAAGATAGCTTATCACTGAAAAGGAAATGGTGGTGAGGGAATGCATGAGATTGATTGAAGAGTTAATTTGAGATCAGATAGAGCTAATTATGCATGTGTGGGTGCATGAAATGGTTAACTCTATATTAAGGATCAAAAACCATGCAAACTGGAAGAAAAACAGGTTGAAATGGAGCAAAAACGAGTGAGAAACTCAATTTTTTTGTGGCTGCAAAAATGGCATGGTCACCCTTTTTGCCAGTAGGGTCGCCCGGGGGAGATCCGGGCTAGACAGGGTCAAAAGCAGAAAAACAAGCTGGGAGATGTAAGAAGAGAAGAAAAGGAGGGATTTTTCTTCAAGAAACAGGTCAGTCATGTGGAAGAATCCAAATCTCCACTTGTGTCAGCAGGATCTCCCAGGGGAGATTTGGATTGGTTAGGCGAAACTAAAAACTGAAAGTGGGATATGGATAAGGAGACCTCTAGAAGGCTTCTAGGAGGTGCACTAGATGAAAAACATAGGAGAGAGGTGAAAACTCACCTACAAGACACTCACAAGGCTTAGGCGCAAGGTAGAAAGTTTAGAAAACACAAGTCGACAAGTGTCGCAACAAGTGTCAAAAAGCGTCACAAACAGGGAGAGGGAAATCGACAACGAAGAAACAACACAAGACAAGAAAAGAGGACACGTCATCAAGAGGCTTGCTACTTAAAGGACATTATTTTATGCTTACATGTACATGACAAGGATTTGAATCATCATAGGGGTCCTCGTGGAGGTTGTGCGTGATTTTTGTGCTTACATATTTGCCCCCTCGGGATGGTAGTCTACATGAAAGGCAGGTACCGTTCCCGAACTAGGCCTTACCTGCTGTCGATTTTACCACAATTTCTACGTGCAATAAGTAGTATTAGTCCAACATTAAATATATCAAAGTAAATAATGAAAACTAAAATGACGAACTTACCATAGATCATTTGAGTTTGACTAGTTGCTTGCCTTTGTCAGTCTGGACCTGTAGGGATGAGAGCACGCAAAACGATGCATAAAATGGATGCATAAAAGCAAAGAACTAATCTAAAAATGTATAAATGAACTAAGCTAAGGGTAAAAAAAAAGAAAGCTAAATTATGAGATTGGAGTGAAACGGCGATAGAATCATACGTGTGAGTAGTCACTAGAAAGATATCATCGAGGAGATCGTGAAGATGGCCGCCTCCTCTTCAGCCACGGAGAATTGGGTATGTAATCAGTGAAAAACCCTTCTCTAAACCCTAGTTTGAATTTTGTGAAAAATCTCCTACAATTGTCTGCTTTTGATGATTTTCCATGTTGCATTGTGTTTGTCTCATCGTTTAGAGCAAGATTGGTTTTTCATTTTCTAAAATCAGTCGAAAAATGAGGTTTTTAGACAGGTTTTTGGTTAAGGGATCCTCCTTTAGGGTCACCCCTTTTGTTAGGCAGGGTCACCTGGGGGAGATCCTGAAAAGTAGAAGGGTCTCCCGGGGAGTTCCTGAAAACTAGCAGGGTCACCCGAGGGAGATCCTGAAAAACACTTGGGTCGCCCAGGGCGACCCTATTGGGTTGATTTTGGCTGAATTTTGATGTTGTTTAACACTTGTTTCACTCTGATCCAACATGATTTGGTCACTGTATTTACCTGTTTATTGCAATTTTGAAGGTTTCTGTGCTTTTATTGTGTAAGGTTTTTCTGCAGTTTTACAATTTTTAGGGATTTTTACAAGTTTACGAGATCTAATCTAAGTTCTCTTCTAACTTTGTAGGACATGCATATCTGATCGAATGCCTGTTGAGAGCAGGGATGGCTCTTAGAGATGTTTGCTTCACTAAGTACTGAGGATCGTGCTATACTAAAGAGGGTAGGCCTAGCTAGAGTTTTCCATGTACCTGTGATCCATCTTGTTTCTCACATATGCTGTGACATTTTGACTTACTAGGATGCAGACATAAACACATTTAGGTTCCCATAGATCTTAGGAGAGTGGACCATCACTCTTTATAATGTGTATCGTATACTTGGGGTTCTTGTGAGAGGACAACTTTTGTCTCTTCTAGTTAGTGAGTCCTATGAGGACAAGGCTTCTTGGGCTGCATTTATGGGGGTTAATCACCCTGGGGATCAGACAGGAGTTCAACTTACTTTCGTGCCACGACTTTACATACCACTCTTGAGGAGGTTTCTAATTAGATTGATTGCTTCGAGGCTGTCGGGAGACAAGGCCTCAGCTTGTCTGAGATGGTGTTGGGTACCCATTATTCGTGAGATTGAGGAGGGTACCGTTTATGCTTACAATCCTGACATTTTGGCCATGGTTTATAGAGATTTTTATCAGATTTCATGGTGAGGGGCTCTAGTTTTTAGCCACTCTTCTTTGATTATGGCATGGATATCTGAGCACACGAGGCCCTACCAGAAGCTCATTCCGCTTCTAGATAGGCAGTTACCGAGAGCGGCAATGTGGATGCATGTTGGTCACTTCGATGCTACTTTACCCACTCTTGCTACTCTTATTGATGAGGATATGATCTTTGATCCTTATCGCGATATGGAGGGAGCTTGGGCCCGAGATGGTGAGATCAAAGAGTATTGTCACGAGGTATCCGAGATCACAGATTGCAATGGTCTGGTTGAGGCCCATTGGGTTGATTGTGTCTTACAGCAGTTTGGCGGGGATGTCCCTGAGGACTTTCCCCCAGTGTCTACTTGTTACAGGACCATTCAGGAAATGGGTGAGATTGGACAGAGAAACATCATTTGGACTCCTTTGACTCTAAGCATCTTCATTGCTAGGGTCTCTAGAGGAGGACAGAGGGGAGGGAAAGGGACTCCTTCCCAATCTCTGATTGTGACTATTGACTCAGAGTCCACTAACAAGGACTATGTTCTAGATAGTAATGATTCATCAGATGAGTCCTATCCCAAGGATGAGGATTTTGATGATATTGATGATTTAGATGATGCTCTTGATATCCCCAAGGGTCCTCCTATTGTTCCTTGACCTCCTCATTCAGATGAGGTGATGCGTCAGTTTGACCCTGATTAGCAGCCTAGTGGCCCATGTAAGTTTCATGTTTTCACTTTTTATGTACCTTTGTCCTTTCTCTTTTCATATAGAACTAACTTAGTCTTGTTTTGATTTGCTATTTCAGGAAATGTCAGAGAATGGAGGGACTTTGTTCATGAGATTAATGTTGGATTAGCTTCTCCCTTCACTAGGATGAGACATGATTGTCTTTTAGATGATCCTAGTGTGTCCCCTACTACAGGGCAACACACTGACATTTTTGCTCCTATCTATCATGGGTGTCAGATGAATAAAGAATTGAAGACCCAGGTCAACATCCTTAAGGGTGAGAACCAGGTACTCCAAGAGATGGCTCACCTTAATTTTGGATGACGTGATGATAGCATGGTGGGACCTTCATAGTCATATGCTCAAAACAGAGCACCTCACTCTCATAGATCTCATGGAGCGACAAGTGGTATTCGTAGATGGACAAGTCAAAGTCTTGAGGGTTCCGTTGGAGGGAACTGCCCTTGACTTTCTTTCCTGAAATTGTGCCCCCTTGCATGGGGAGCCTCTACTTTTCTCAAGAGCATTTTGTCTTAGCTCTTTGATACTCTTGTATATGTAAACTTTAGATGTATCTATGAAAGTTTATCCTTTTGTGGTTTTCTCCTATCAATCTTGTGCTCATCTCATGTGCATGTTTGGAGGTTTTGGGAACTTTTGATTATGTTTGACCTTTTCAACTCTTTTAACGATGAAAGTATGATAAAAATGACATATTTTTGCAATTTTTTGGCATATATATGAGATGTGGTTCACAATATGATAATGCAACAACACAAGGAATGTTGTAAATGAAACTTCTACTTATACTAAATGTCATGAGTTATGACATTTGACTTTATTTCTTTGAGACTCTTTTTCTGATTTTTGGCATGAATACAATGTGGAACAAACAATGTGACTGCTCTGGGTAAGTGCAAGAAGATGGGGGGCCAAAAAGGGGTCTTAAGTGGCCACTTTTTTTCTGAAATCAGGAAATACTGGCCTTGGATGAGAAATTGAGCATAGTTACACTCAAAATTTGCAGATGCAACCAAAACAATGTTCGTAGTGCTACGAGTCTACTTTCTAAACTACTATTTTGTTTTGAAAATGGCATAGATTAAGGGGTTCAAAAGAGGGAGCCATAGAAATTGGTGTTGTTTCTGTCAAAAAAACATAACATAGCATGTTTTGTGGCTCCCTCAAAAGGTCAACTTTTTTTTGGTATTTTTAAAATTGCTTCAGTGAGAAATTAGCTAATAGCATGTAGTTTATGCCTGATTTTTCTGATAATTTTTTGATGAATATTTGATTTTTTACTAATTTTCAAAGTGGACACATCCTAAAAAATAGAATTTTGGCCGTGCTACCCCTATAAATTTTGAAAATTAATTGAAAATCTTTTTTTTTTAATATTTGTAGAATGGAGTCTAGTTTCTAAATATGTAATTTTTTTGAAATTTGAATGAATAGTTAATTTACAATGAAAAAAAGACCAAACAGTGGTTTTTGCCTAAAAACGGACACACAAACAAAAGAAATTAAAGATGAAAGGCTTAACATTGTTAAAATGTGAAAAAAATCACATCGTCAAATAGCTAAGAGAAAGCCTAACATTACCCAAGTGTTTGATTTGTTTGATCTTGAAACACGTGCAAATCTAAGGGTTAGCACGAACGAAATTATGTGAAATCTTGAAGAATATGGAAAAACACATCTGTGACTGTTCATAAGGCACTCCAAGCCTTTGGGTTGGAAATCTAAAGCAAATCTCAAGCCCAAGGCTTGGGATTCCCAAAGCAAGACATAACGTGAGCGCGTTATAACGCGCTCATGTTATGTTTTGCTTTGCATTTTTCCTTTCCCGCAAGTCTGTTGTTTGTCACATTTGACATAACGCGAGCGCGTTATAACGCGCTCGCGTTATGTTCCCCTTAAATTTTTTACGTTCAAGGCTATTAATCATGAGGGTTAAGGGATAAGGGATAGGGTTGGAGGGTTTAGGGATAAGGGATTAGCGTTTAAGGTATAGTATCGAGCCCGTTGAGGGTCTAGGAATAGGGATAGCATTTAGGGTTTAGGGATGAGAGATTAGAGTTGAGGGATGACAGATTAGGGTTGAGGGTTTAGGGTTTAGGGTTTAGGGATAGGGTTGAGGGTCGAGGGATCAGAGTTAAGGGTTGAGGGATTAGGGTTTGACAATGAGGATTGAGGGTTGAGGTTCAAAGGTCAAGGGTTTAGGGATAGGGTTGAGGGTCGAGGGATTAGGGTTAAAGTAGAGTGTGGAGGGTGTAAGGATTAGGGATAGGGTTGGAGGGTTTAGGGATAAGGGATTAGGGTTTAAGGTATAGTATCGAGTCTGTTGAGGGTTTATGAATAGGGATAGCATTTAGGGTTTAGGGATGAGGGATTAGAGTTGAGGGATGATGGATTAGGGTTGAGGGTTTAGGGATAAGGTTTAGGGTTGAGGGTTGAGGGTTGAGGGATTAAGGTTTAAGGTATAGCATTGAGGGTTGAAGGTTTAGGATTAGGGTTTAGGGTTGACGGATTAGCATTTAATGTCGAGGTTAGGGTTAGAGTGTCAAGGGTAGAGGGATTAGGGATAGGGTTTAGGGTTGAAGGTTTAAGGATTGAGGGTTGAGGCTTTAGGGATTAGGGTTTAAGGCTTAAGATATAGTGTCAAGTGTTGAGGGTGTAGGGATAGGGTTTAAGTTTTAAGGGTTGAGGGTTGAGGGATAGGGATTAGGGTTTAAGGTATAGTGTTGAGGGTTGATGGTTTAGGGATAGGGTTTAGGTTTGAGGGATTAGGGTTTAGGGTTGATGAATTAGGGTTTAATGTTGAGAGTTGAGGGTTGAGGGTTGAGGGTTGAGGGTTGAGGTTGAGGGATAGGGTTAATGGTCAAGGGATTAGGGTCAAGTAAGAGTGTCGAGGGTAGAGGGATTAGGGTTTAAGGTATAGTATCGAACCTGTTGAGGGTCTAGGAATAGGGATAGCGTTTAGGGTTTAGGGATGAGGGATTAGAGTTAAGGGATGACGGATGACAAATTAGGGTTGAGTGTTGAGGGATTAGGGTTTAGGGACAAGGTTTAGGGTTAGGGTTGAGGGATTAAGGTTTAAGGTATAGTGTTGAGGGTTTAGGGATAGGGTTTAGGGTTGAGGGATTAGAGTGAAGGGTTGAGGGATTAGGATTTGACATTGAGGGTTGAGGGTTTAGGGTTTAGGGTTTAGGGATAGGGTTGAGGGTCGAGGGATTAGAGTTAAGGGTTGAGGGATTAGGGTTTGACGTTGAGGGTTGAGGCTTGAGGTTTGAGGGTTAAGGGTTTAGGAATAGGGTTGAGGGTCAAGGAATTAGGGTTAAAGTAGAGTGTGGAGGGTATAAGGATTAGGGATAGGGTTGGAGGGTTTAGGGATAAGGGATTAGGGTTTAAGGTATAGTATCGAGTCTGTTGAGGGTGTAGGAGTAGGGATAGCATTTAGGGTTTAGGGATGAGGGATTAGAGTTAAGGGATGTCAGATTAGGGTTGAGGGTTGAGGGATTAGGGTTTAGGGATAAGGTTTAGGGTTAAGGGCTGAGGGATTAGGGTTTAAGGTATAGTGTTGAGGGTTTAGGGATAGGGTTTAGGGTTGAAGGATTAGAGTGAAGGGTTGGGGGATTAGGATTTGACCTTGAGGGTTGAGGGTTTAGGGTTTACGGTTTAGGGTTAGGGTTGAGAGTTGAGGGATCAGAGTTAAGGGTTGAGGGATTAGGGTTTGACGTCGAGGGTTGAGGGTTGAGGTTCGAGGGTCAAGGGTTTAGGGATAGGGTTGAGGTTCTAGGGATTAGGGTTAAAGTAGAGTGTGGAGGGTGTAAGGATTAGGGTTTAAGGTATAGTATCGAGTCTGTTGAGGGTTTAGGAATAGGGATAGCATTTAGGGTTTAGGGATGAGGGATTAGAGTTGAGGGATGATGGATTAGGGTTGAGGGTTGAGGGATTAGGGTTTAGGGATAAGGTTTAGGGTTGAGGGTTGAGGGATTACGGTTTAAAGTATAGTGTTCAGGGTTGAGGGTTTAGGATTAGGGTTTAGGGTTGACAGATTAGCATTTAATGTCGAGGTTGGGGTTAGAGTGTCGAGGGTAGAGGGATTAGGGATAGGGTTTAGGGTTGAAGGTTTAAGGATTGAGGGTTGAGGCTTTAGGGATGAGGGTTTAAGGCTTAAGATATAGTGTCAATTATTGAGGGTGTAGGGATAGGGTTTAAGTTTTAAGGGTTAAGGGTTGAGGGATAGGGATTAGGGTTTAAGGTATAGTGTTGAGGGTTGATGGTTTAGGGATAGGGTTTAGGTTTGAGGGATTAGGGTTTAGGGTTAATGAATTAGGGTTTAATGTTGAGTTGAGGGTTGAGGGTTGAGGGTTGAGGTTGAGGGATAGGGTTAATGGTCAAGGGATTAGGGTTAAATAAGAGTGTCGGGGGTAGAGGGATTAGGGTTTAAGGTATAGTATTGAGCCTGTTGAGGGTCTAGGAATAGGGATAGCATTTAGGGTTTAGGGATGAGGGATTAGAGTTGAGGGATGATAGATGATGGATTAAGGTTGAGGGTTGAGGGATTAGGGTTTAGGGACAAGGTTTAGGGTTAGCGTTAAGGGATTAGGGTTTAAGATATAGTGTTGAGGGTTTAGGGATAAGGTTTAGGGTTGAGGGATTAGAGTGAAGTGTTGAGGGATTAGGATTTGACGTTGAGGGTTGAGGGTTTAGGGTTTAGGGTTTAGGGATAGGGTTGAGGGTCGAGGGATCAGAGTTAAGGGTTGAGGGATTAGGGTTTGACGTTGAGGGTTGAGGGTTGAGGTTCGAGGGTCAAGGGTTTAGGGATAGGGTTGAGGGTCGAGTGATTAGGGTTAAAGTAGAGTGTGGAGGGTATAAGGATTAGGGATAGGGTTGGAGGGTTTAGGGATAACGGTTTAGGGTTTAAGGTATAGTATCGAGTCTATTGAGGGTGTAGGAATAGGGATAGCATTTAGGGTTTAGGGATGAGGCATTAGAGTTGAGGGATGACGGATTAGGGTTGAGGGTTGAGGGTTGAGGGATTAGGGTTTAGGGAAAAGGTTTAGGGTTAGGGTTGAGGGATTAGGGTTTAAGGTATAGTATTGAGGGTTTAGGGATAGGGTTTAGAGTTGAGGGATTAGAGTGAAGGGTTGAGGGATTAGGATTTAACGTTGAGGGTTGAGGGTTTAGGGTTTAGGGTTTAGGGATAGGGTTGAGGGATCAGAGTTAAGGGTTGAGGGATTAGGGTTTGACGTCGAGGGTTGAGGGTTGAGGTTTGAGGGTCAAGGGTTTCGGGATAGGGTTGCGGTTCAAGGGATTAGGGTTAAAGTAGAGTGTGGAGGGTGTAAGGATTAGGGATAGGGTTGGAGGGTTTAGGGATAAGGGATTAGGGTTTAAGGTATAGTATCGAGTCTATTGAGGGTTTAGGAATAGGGATAGCATTTAGGGTTTAGGGATGAGGGATTAGAGTTGAGGGATGCTGGATTAGGGTTGAGGGTTGAGGGATTAGGGTTTAGGGATAAGGTTTAGGGTTGAGGGTTGAGGGATTAGGGTTTAAGGTATAGTGTTGAGGGTTGAGGGTTTAGGATTAGGGTATAGGGTTGACGGATTAGCATTTAATGTCGAGGTTAGGGTTAGAGTGTTGAGGGTAGAGGGATTAGGGATAGGATTTAGGGTTGAAGGTTTAAGGATTGAGGGTTGAGGCTTTAGGGATGAGGGTTGAAGGCTTAAGATATAGTGTCAAGTGTTGAGGGTGTAGGGATAGGTTTTAAGTTTTAAGGGTTAAGGGTTGAGGGATAGGGATTAGGGTTTAAGGTATAGTGTTGAGGGTTGATGGTTTAGGGATAGGGTTTAGGTTTTAGGGATTAGGGTTTAGGGTTGATGAATTAGGGTTTAATGTTGAGAGTTGAGGGTTGAGGGTTGAGGGTTGAGGGTTGAGGTTGAGGGATAGGGTTAATGGTCAAGGGATTAGGGTTAAATTAGAGTGTCGAGGTTAAAGGGATTAGGGTTTAAGGTATAGTATCGAGCTTGTTGAGGGTCTAGGAATAGGGATAGCGTTTAGGGTTTAGGGATGAGGGATTAGAGTTGAGGGATGACAGATGACAGATTAGGGTTGAGGGTTGAGGGATTAGGGTTTAGGGACAAGGTTTAGGGTTAGGGTTGAGGGATTAGGGTTTAAGGTATAGTGTTGAGGGTTTAGGGATAGGGTTTAGGGTTGAGGGATTAGAGTGAAGGGTTGAGGGATTAGGATTTGATGTTGAGGGTTGAGGGTTTAGGGTTTAGGGTTTAGGGATAGGGTTGAGGGTCGAGGGATCAGAGTTAAGGGTTGAGGGATTAGGGTTTGACGTTGAGGGTTGAGGGTTGAGGGCATTTTCTATCAAGAACTTGATTATGAGGGCTTGCCCCTTCATTGTTATGCCTATCATATGGCGGAGCATCTGGCAAGCTCTTGCAGGAAAGAGATGTGATCAATGCAAAGCATGTGATCAATCTATAGCAGGACAAAACGTGAGCGCATTATAACACGCTCACATTTTGTCTTGCTATTGAAATGGTAAAAAAGTGGTTACCCCCATGATCCAGGCCCACATGCTCTATTTTCTTACTAATTCTACGTGTGCTCCAACAAAAAAGAAGTGCTTTCATGCTGTTGGGAATTTCACATGCACATTTGACACATTGTACCACCTTTGCATGATCTTTCCACCACCTTTTCTACTTTGCCAACTTGAGAAGGAGGAAATAACATAGTTTTCACACCAAGTTTGATATATATCTATTCAAGTTTTAATTTTTGTAGTGTTGCAATGTTAATTGTGATTCAATTTTAGGAATTTAACATTATAGATTGGTTAATAGTATTGTTGTTAGTAATGATATTTGAGTGTTATTCAATTTAACATTAAAAAGGAAGCAAGTGGTGAAAAACTCAAATTGTTGAGGAGTTTCATGCAAGAAGATAAAAACACTACATAATTGGGTACTCTCTCCATTCAAATCTTCATTTTTAGGTATGTCAAGTCTTTACATGCATGTTCTTTACATTTTTCTTATTTCAAATTGAATTACTTTATCATGCTTTATCATACATGTTTAAAATAGACACATTCCCAATCAAGAAAGTAGCCTACAATCTCACATGATGCCATGTATATTTTCTACACTTGGGCTCTTTAATAATTATGTGTAATAAACAAACCTTAACATACCATGATGTCAAACTATACAAGAATAAATCTTTACAACATAAAAAAAATACAATCCCACTATTATCTTGTATTCATTTCTTAGGAACTAATATTGGTCTCTTCATCATGCTACAGATAAATTCTCTGTCATGCCGAGGAAACGATCAAGAATTAAACCAACACAGGAAGAGATAGAAGCTAAGAATGTAAAGAAAGCAGTGGCTATGAGGGAACTTCATGAGAAGAGGAAATTGGACACGATAAATGAAGACATACCAATTGAAGAGGAACCACGACCATCACAAAGAGATATGGTATTGGCGGCACAAAGAGAACAAATGTAAAAACTTCGTGGTACGAGAGATTTGAATACCATAGTTGGAGACACATCCTCTACCGCAAGTCAACATGTAGGGACACCATCTACCACATCTCAAGTTGAGATTAAATCATCACTCACATGTGATGAAGGAGGTACGCCATCGTTCCCACCTCAACCTCAAGGTATGTCATCTATTCCATCTTCGATCAAAGGTATGCCATCTAACCCATCTCATTTAAATATTGATGAAATTCCTAATGTTGAGATGAATTTACCTAACTTGACACCACCTAGAATTTTGCATAGAAAGCCAAAGTATTTGATTGATATTGATGAGAATATTTTGCAGCCAATGGAAGGTAAGATTCCAAAACGCACCTGTAGAAGATATGCTAATAAGATTTGGAGATTGTTCTTTGAAAAGTTAAATGAGACTGCAAGATGTCAACTATTCGTTCAAATGATGTGAAGTATAAAGTATAGGTCTACCATGAAGATTCTTGGGTTGAGAACATCAGAGGCTTCAAGTGAAAAATCTATTGCCAAGAATCTAATGAGTGCGTATGAGTGTGTGGGTAACACCTCACACACAAAAGATAGTAATGCAACACGGCGTGTGATTACATCGACTATAGTAAGTAGTCAAATGAGGAAAGCTCATCTCATTAGAAAGACAAGTCAAGAATTGAGAATTAATAGGAAAACTTTATCAAGAGCCGTTGGAAGATGCTAAAGAATTGAGGACACTAATGCCAATGAATTATGGGCGTTCTTGGGGAGACTACCACGAAAAGATAAACCAATTGTTGAAGTATTGAGATCACTAATTGAAGACTTTTGGAAGAATTGCACAAGGGTATTTCTGAATCAAAGGGATGTGGTAAGAAGGAGAATCGATAGTCAGAACCACGAGCCACATCCAAAGCATTTTTTGGATGAGACTCAAACACAGTTTTATGGTAAATTTCTAGAGAAGTATCCTCAAATTAAAATTTGTCAAAGATATTTTGAATTGCTAAAACCTTTCTATGTTAAGATAAATCACACATGCACTACTTGTTGTTGTAGATTACATATTGAATTTTCTAACCATTTTGATGCTTATAGGTCTATATGTTTAGATATGCATACTAACAATGATTTGCAGGGTTGTGCCATATGTGCCCCACCAACATCTTCAAGAGACTTCATTTCAAGAATTTTATGTGAAAGAGAGGAAGGTCAAATATTCTACAAGAAATTATGCTTGGATGGCACATGTCATCGTTGCAGTGGCTTGCAACATTTGCCAATATGTGAACATATGGAAATAACACATGCAGTTGGAAATGAACTAGTAGAGTTTGGCAAGTATAAAACAGTGGCATACAATACAAAAGATGGTAAAGAAGCAAAGAGGTGTGAATTAATTACTGAAAAGATTCCAGTGTATCAGTTTATGCCTATATTTCGTGACAGCATAGTGTATGAGTATGCAAGACATGCCCATAGAGCTCGATGGTTGGACTTGCAATTCAAGTTATGCAAGGACACATTTTCAGTTGGTAGCATTGTTTTAGTCATCGACTTTGCAGAGAACTACAATCTACAGCCACAGCGTGAGGTGCAATCACAATATTACAACTCCACACAGGTTTCTATATTTGTGCACATCGCATTCATTCATGTGAATGATAGTACAGAGGATGACAGAAAGATCATAAGGGAGTATAATTTCTATATTAGTGATGATCGCATGCATTCTACGGAGTTCATGCAAGTTTGCTTTCAGGTGTTCTACAATGATTTGGCTAGAAGGGGCATATCGTTCAGTCAGCATATCATATGGTCGGATAACTATGCATCACAATTCAAGAACTCGTGAAATTTCTATTGGCTGAGTAGGAGGCATAATTTTATAGGTATTCAACATATGTAGAACTTTTGTGAGGCCGGGCATGGAAAGGGGGAGCATGATGGTGCAGGAGCATGTATCAAAAGAGCCACAACACGAGAAGAGTTAAAGTATAAAGACAATGCAAAGTTGACAGATGCAAAATCGATTGTCGAGTGGTGTAATGCTTCCATGGGTCTAGGTAATGAAGGTAAGTCTTCAGTTCGTAGATTTTTTTGGTTGATAGATGATACTAACATTGCACCATATGAGGATTGTTGTACACTGACAGGATCAAATGAGATGCACTCTTTCAAAAGCTCAATTGCAGGTTCATGGAGTATCCATACATGAAAGATGTCATGCTTTTTTTCTTCCTGTACAATTCAAGTCTGGGATGAGTGCGAGTCAAAGGAGTGGGTTGACGAATGGCAGTTATCTTAGCCCACTTGACATGTATCGACCCCCAACGGCACTGGAACTAACACAGATAGAATCATCAGTTGACTTTCACCACATATCAGATTTAGTTCAACCAGGTAATATAGGGCACGTATATGCATCTAATTTCATCTAGTTCAACCAGGTAATGCCATCTTACTTTGTAGTGTTTTTGTAATGTTGACTAATTTCATCTAATTTGCTACACATATCAATGTAGGGCACGTATATGCAGTTATTGCAAATGAAGATAATGAAGAGGGAACAAATTATTACTTATGTCGTTGTGTTGAGGCCAAAAAGAAATTGGAGGCCCCTGTTACAGATGGAGAAAACATCGAATACCCTTCAGGCTCAGTGGTTATTACTGGAACATGGCTTAGAAGGTACCCACATAAGAGTGTTAATATTTGGCTATTTTAGGACTTTGACACGCATCGGAAGATTCTTCATTACTCGAACCTTGTCGTTTCATCCAATGTTCATTTGATAAAGTATCAGGGTAGACCTTTGAACAAAATATTGTGGAAGGTGCATGAGTCTGACCATGAAGCAATACTTGACACAATAAAGAGTAGAGCAGACCCAGATGGTTCATTGGATTAATTTGTAAGTATTCACATTGATTTTGTAAAGTCATGTTACATTGAGTTGTAAGTATGCACATTAATTTGTAAGGTTTGTCTTTTTTTTATTTCCTCCTGCATTTTTACACATATGTACACATTTTTACATCATCATGTTATGCATTTTTGGTGTCTTGCTCCTGATGCGACCAAACTCATAACTCACCCTACTTCCTCTAAACACCATTTGATGATCTCTCCAACACTCTGGATCCAAGGCGCCGAATCATAATGATGACCTATATACCATTCTCCCAAGGCGCTCATAATGAATGAAAAGAAGACCAAGGGCACCCAAGCTTAATAGACTTATTTCTTTTAATTTTGATGATCCAAACTCTTGCAATACGACATCCACTTTCATGCCTTTAGATCTTCCTGCACATACAGGGTGCCAAATCAAGTTGAAAAATCTACATAAGGGTGCCAAAATGGATGAAAGGAGACATGAAATGTGCCTTAGGACTCCATGCTAGTTTGAGCCATTAAAGTCTCTTGATATTAGGCGCTCATGATGATGAAACTTAGAGCTTTTTCCTTTCCTATGCACTCATCTAAGATGTTTGAATGATAAGGAGCACCTCGACCTCTATAATGTACATTGGGCACCAAAATCAAGGTGATTTTAAGTCACTTTGAGTCATTTGGGGTCAGTTTGAGTCTTTGAGTCATGTTGCAAAAAAGTGTCAATGTTGTCAAGTTACACAAAGCAACTTCTGCATTTTTGGTGTCCTGCTCGTGATGTGACCAAACTGACTGTTCCAACACATCCAAATGGGTACATTTACGCTAGGCATGGTCCTATTTTTCACCCAAACATGTCGAAACAGTCCGAGCTACATTGTACCGACGATATCCCTGAAGAGTCCAAATTGCAAAAAGGCAGCAATCTTTGACGAGATGTTACTCAAAAACCATGTCACTTAGAAACATTCTATCTAAGGTAACGCGATCACGTAAAGTGCCTCTACAGTAACCTCTCTTAGTTTTTTATATCTCTAAGGCATTTTCCCATGGTGAAAGGTTTTCTGCTACCCCAAAAATCGTCAGAAGGAGGCAGTGTAAAGTTGCAAAGGGGTGTAACTTTTGTCCTGCTCCTGATGCAACCAAACTAACTGTTCCAATGCATCCGGATGGGTACATTTATGTTAGGCATGGTCCTTTTTTTCACCCAAATATGTCGAAACAATCCGAGCTACATTGTACCCACGATATCCCTAAAGAGTCCAAAGAACAAAAAGGTAGCAATCTTTGATGAGATGTTACTCAAAAACTGTGTCACTTAGAAACATTCTGTCTGAGGCAACACGATCACGTAGAGTGCCTCTACAATAACCTCTCTCAGTTTTTTATATCTCTGAGGCATTTGCCCATGGTGAAAGGTTTTTTACTGCCCCAAAAATCGTCAGAAGGAGGCAGTGTAAAGTTGCAAAGGGGTGTAACTTTCGTCCTGCTCCTGATGCGACCAAACTTACTATTCCAACGCATCTGAATGGGTACATTTACACTAGGCATGGTCCTGTTTTTCACCCAAACATGTCGAAACAGTCTGAGCTACATTGTACCGACGATATCCCTGAAGAGTCCAAAGTGCAAAAAGGCAGCAATCTTTGATGAGATGTTACTTGAAAACCGTGTCACTTAGAAACATTCCATCTGAGGCAACGCGATCACGTAGAGTGCCTCTATAATAACTTCTCTCAGTTTTTTATATCTCTGAGACATTTGCCCATGGTGAAAGGTTTTCTGCTACCCCAAAAATCGTCAGAAGGAGGCAGTGTATTAAGTCAGGATGAAAGCCTATTCACTCTAGGTGCCTGTTGTGACCAAATCACACATCGCCCCATTGCAAATGGGGACCCCCTGCTTTTTTTGAACTCCAGTGTGTTTGACTAAGCTTAGATGATGTCTTGGGGTTATTGCATGATGAGGTCAGTGGTGTTTGAGTTTTAGAGCTCCTTGATGACCTGATCTTGATAGTGGGAGCGTAGAGGAAGGAATGATTAAGGCGCACTTTGATAATCATTTCACCCTAAGTGAGCTCCTAGGTAGAATTTGGAGTGGAAGCCTCAAATAATACCTTGGATTTTTAGATGCTTATTTTAGCTCAAATCATTATTATCTTGCGCCTAGAGTTGGAGTCTAACTACCTAGGGAGTCAAGGAGCATTTCATCATCCAGAGAATCCCAAACATGCGCCTTGAACAAGTGATGCTACAAGTGGTGAACAAAATGGGCGCCTTGAAGAATTGAGCCCTCCAAGACATCTTGCAATTGCCTAAAAGTCCAAAATTTACACAAGTGACTTAAGGCGCCATTTTCCATCTCCAGAGCCTCCTTTGAGTGCCTTAACATGGAGTGAATGTTTTAGTCTATGAAAGATTGCACCTAAAGAATATAACAACCCCTTGAGTCACTAGGATGAACTAAGTTAACAAAATGAACTTCGTTGAGAGAGGCGTACTTGTACATCTAGACAACTCCAGTTTAGCGCCTGAGAAAAAGCATGTTTAGATCCATAAGTTTGGGGAGTATTGAGTGAGGTAAGTCTTAATGAGCATAGACAATGACTTAAATCCATCAATGATGAAGTAAATGCTTATTTGAACTAAGGCGCAATTTCACTCCTCTACAATCATCTTCTGGCACCTTAAAAGCTAAGTGTTTGAAACTATCATGATTTGTGCCTAGATGAGGAAGTCTCTATAATGAGTTAAAGCCACTTGAATGGCAAGCATGAAGGGAGCGTCCAAACTTACCCAAGGAAGCGCCTAGAGGAATGGAAGTTGAGTTTGAAGATAGATGACGTTTCAAGTGCACTTGCCCTTGAGTGACAATTTGATTTGGCACCCTTATGTATATTTAGATATGATCTAGCGCTTTGAGGTTGAGTGGAGTAATCTTGGCGCCTTTGTGTGTTGTTTTATACCTTGATGAGTGCCTTGGAAGAATGGACGTTTACTCACCCTTGAGCGCCTTAGTTCCAGAGATTGAGTTTGAAGAGTAATACTTCTCAAAATGCCTTTATGAGAGCGATGAAACTAAGTAGCATAAGAGATGATAAGTGTAAGAGCTTAGGGACTCAAGGCGCATTGTAGGGTCAAGAACATCAAGTTTGTGCACCTAAGGGGAAAATCAAGCTTCAAACACCTCATCAAATGGCACCTTGGTAGAGGAGTTGCTAAAAGACCTTAAAATTGAAAATTTGATAAAATAACTCACATTATGAGTTTAGCTGCCTTTCCAAGATCAAGCTTTCATATAGTGCCTTGAGTTGTTACTTTCATATTAGTGCCCTAGCATAAAGAAGAAGTCCTCAAATGCACTTTAAGGAGGAAGATTGGTGATGGGAGTAATTATGAGCGCCCTAGAGTGTTTGAAGTGGGAAGTAGTAAAGGATAGCGCCTTGAATGAGTTTGAGCGCCTCGAAGAGGATTGAGCGCCTTGATAAATCAGAGGATTGAGCGCTTAAGGGATAATAGGATCTTTTGAGACTATTGGTAAGTGTTTGGAATCATTAGAATTTTAAAAATAAGATAAAGACCCTAGGCACTATCTCCTACTTGGAACATCACACATGGGAACATGGAAACTAGATTGATTGAAGGAATGATACTTTAGCGCCTTGAGGGTGAATGAGTCAAAATAACACTAAATTGGTGCCTAGTCCAATTGATTGAAATCATCTTGGGCACATTTTATTGCTTTAGTTGGGTTAAACTTATTTTGGCGCCTTGGTGAGAAGTTCTCTAGATATGAGTTAGAACCATCAAAATAATAAAACTTGCCAAGAAAGAGATAGGCATTTTTATGAAGTTTTTCCTCAATGTTGAGCGCCTAGGAGGTAGATTGCTCAAGAGAGGGTTAGATACTTTGTATTTCACTCTACTGTTGACTTGTCTAAAAACAATGGAAGCATAGAATTATCAACTTTTGAACCTTTGAACTCACTATTGGCGAGACAACATACCATCGGTGAGCTTAAAATTTCATAGGCCGATAGGCCGATGCCACCATGACTCCGTTTGATTTCACTTCTGACAAACATCCCATCATTGACTCTTATTGGTTAGACAGACCACTATCGATGACTTTATATCCTTTCACACCGATGTCTTTGTCACTCTGATACGAGACTCTAAGTCCCTCGCCTATCGGTAGGACTTAATACCATCGGCACACTCAAAAACTCTTCTACTGACACATCGATCTCACGAATGACAACCTTAGGACCACACCCGTCGGTGAGACTCCAAACATCGGTGAACTCTAATCTCGTTGGGCCGATACACTGATGGATTTTGACTGTCAGTGTGACCCCTTCATCAGCAAATCTCTCAACTGCTCTTCCGATGCGCAGATGGGATTATGTTCCGATACACCAATGTCTTCAACATCGAACCACACTTGTCGGCAAGACAGACCACTATCGGCGAAGCCTAACCAAGGTCTGCCGATACGACCAACTTTTGACATCGATACAAGGTTCTTTTGCAGGCAAAGGGCACCTAGGCTTATGGGGCTCAATTTGATGTATTTATTGAAAGCTCAAGGTGAATTGATGCTTATTGAAAATGCCACTTAGTCCTTCATTTGCATTATAGGCGCCATTTCCTATTGACTTATATACTCCTCCTCATGCTAGGGTGCCATAATGAAGTGGTTTAGACAATAGGTGCACTTCACTTACCAGAGGCTTGTTCTCCTTCCACCTTAGGCGCACTTTTATGGTGGAACAGGTGTCAATGGGCGCCTTGTCTTAAATGAATGCTCTCTCTAAGTTGGGCGCCCTTTTGAGGCTTTATGAGTTGCAAATTGCGCCTTAACCCTTCATGCTTGTTGCTCAATGTTTGAATGTTTAAGAAAGTCTCCTTTAGGCGCTCATCTTAATGACTTTTTCTCAAGGCGCAATCATCCTAATGACTTGGATATTCATCCTAGTGTTTCAAGATATCAGGCTACCAGACTTAGTCATTTTCAGGATCTCAAACATAAAGAATAACATGATGATTCATTTTTTTGTATTGCATATAGTTGACATTCTATGCTACTCATAAAGAATATTAATATTTTCTATTCAACATGATGATTCATTTTTTTTAAAATACAAATTTTATCTTTTAGTTCTAAAATGAGGTTTAAGTGATACTTGAATAACATTAGCTAGCTTATTGGATCAACAAACATCCTATGTAATACAATCGGACTTTAAATATTTGAAGTAGCCATCTACAAATATCCATTCAAACATGGATTTATAATGCAAGTATGGACGCCATCAATAAAAAAGATTTGTATTAAACAAATATCCATATAGGCATACATCAATATATGTCGATATAAGTATAACATATATACAAAATAGCCATATAGGCTTACAAGAATGCCATATAGGCATACAATGTCAACTATGTACAATACAAAATATATGTCCACAAATGCCATATAGGCATACAACAAAGGAACACAATAAAATGTCATTCCCCTCTGGCTGGTGAAGAGAATAAATCATGAGCAGCCTTTGATCTTCTAGGGGATGGAGACGTGCATGTGGGTGGTCTACTACGAACCCGAGGGCTACTCCTCCTATTTAGGTCTTCCTGCATCTTTACATGTTACAATAAAAAGTATAGACATTAATATATAAAAATTACATGTTATAAAAAATGAAACATTTAACAAAATAATCACTTACCGCTAACATATAATCTATCTCCTCACTTGCCTTAGTAGCAGGAATAGGCCCTGGTGATGTCATGTCCTATAGAAACCATCCAGATAGAAATTAAACTTCAAATCAATAATCTTTTGATTTTTCAAAAATAGAAAACTATAACAATGAATGTAAATTAAAATTTACTAATCTGCCTCATTCCCCTGTCAATGCCATGGAGCTATGAATCGCAGAGGCCACACCCTGCTCCATTGCCCTATGAACATGGGGAGGTGTCTCCGCAGCCTGCATCATCTAGAAATAAAACAACATTATTCAATTACGAAAACTATAATAGTGATGCAAATCATGGCTCCTAACATACACACACGTTCATCTAAACATGGAAGTACACACAATAAAGCACACAAATCACATACAAAAATTTAGTAAGTACAATTCATTCATTAAACTATTTATTTTATTACCTCCGTAAAGCTTTGAAGTCCACCACCGCTGGCAGGTGTTGCCGTGAAATCTACAGTATTAACCTATTCAACATCCAAAATTAGATATTAAAATACCATTCATATAATGATGCTATTCACATGTAATATTTATAATTGTTTACTAGTTACATACCTCGACAGTAGATGATCTAGTGAAAAATGCAGGTGGAGAACCACTAAAAACTGCATCGATGCTATGACCCTGAAATTTCATTAAAATTATCAATTTAAATTAGTTAATCTTGTATTTCAAAAATAAAATTTAATAAATTAAATTCAATAAACTTGCTAATATTTACCTGAGTATCAAGGCCGAAAGTCTCACTCAGGAGGGTATCTGTCATCACCATCTGCTCAGCTGCAGATGTAGCCTGTGCACCTGCGTCCTGACTGTCCATGGGGTCATAACCACAGGCTGACCCGCAAGCCTGATAAGTATGGGGTGGGACCCTACTCCTCGCACTATCTCGCAACCCACTCTGTGTTGCAGGACCAGCATGCTCTATGATGCTCTGGGTCAAGGCACTAATCGATTGAAGTGTATCGACCTCAACACTCTCCTTCACAATGGAAGGGATAGAAACATGCTCGTGGGCTGGTCTGCTGATTACTCGTCTCACTACTCATTGTTGGTCAAGACGTGCCCCTAGTCTATCTTGTGCCGATCCCCCACCTCTACCCTGGAAGTCCCGCATATCAAAATAGTTTGGCACTTTATTGAGGACAAACTCGCAGTAGAGTTTGCTCAAAAAGGATTGCGGGACCTCATTATTATTGCATGGAGGATGGTCAAAAACCATCCACCACCTCTGCCCAAAATTGTCCCTTATCACTTGGTTGTTGCACCAATGGATAGAGAACATCTTGCATGTAATGGGTGGAGGTTGATTTGTTTGTGGGTTTGTGAAAATTGAACACAAGTCTAATTTTATAATTTGTAATTTTTTCACATCTTGGTATGACAACTTGTCTGCATAGTAATCTCTAAACTCTCTCTTCTTATCCGTCCAACTAGTTATTTGCTTGCTGATTGAATCTACATTTGATAACATAGACTCAAGAGATTAGGCAAGCGTGGACCTATGCAAGGTTGAAGTGGAAGGATCTTTCAACCTTGCAATTATATCTTCAATTTCCTTTTTGTTGTTTTTAATTTGCCCCATTATATTTTCTTGTGTTCCAGGGGCATGTCGAGGAATGGATGGAGGAGGTTGTTGTTCCACAGGTATTTCCTCCTCAGGATTTTGTGGATTTTGAGGAGGAGGAGGAGATGCATTAACATTTCCTAACAATTAACGAAATAACAATCAAAAATCAACTAAAACCTACCTATTTAGAAACAAATTCAAACAAAAAAATATATAACTCACTCCTTTGGCATGCTCAACGTCGTGGCGGCATTTTGGCGACGAATTGATAAGGTTTTTGTGTTGAATGGAGTTTTGTATAACGCGAGCGCGCTTTCTAGGGTCTGCAGGCCGCGGGCATAGAGGAGAAGAAAAAATGAAATGAGATTAGAAACCCTTTTTTTTAATTTATAGACAGTCATAACACGAGCACGTTATGGCTTGGTAATGACGAGGCTAAGGCTCATCAAAACCAAGCCATAACGCGAGCGCGTTATAACGCGCTCGCGTTATGACTTAATTTTTTTTAAATTAATTTGGCCACTTTTTGGCCCCCCATCTTTCTGCACTTACCCCTCTTAAATACGATTTTCAATTCAGGGGATTGCGAGTTGTCCTAATAGAAAAGATCTATTCAAGGTTGTGACATAGGATTTAGGAAAACTCAAGTGGGGAGTGGAAATGAATATGGAGCATTTCTGATTTCTAGACTTCGTTAAAGGCTAAACACTTATCCTTATCTAGATAAGACAAGATGACAAGCTTTCAACTTAGACAAGCAACAAATTTTATTGGTGCTCAATAGACTTAGATCATAGATGGAAAGCAAAGTAGACCTGAGGTAAAGGATAAAAGGGAAAGAACAAGGGTACCTAGATAGAAGATGATCCTAGAGACTACTAGACTCTTTGGTTTTGCTTAGCTAGTGTGTGTGTGCTTCGTACCTTTCTTTCTCTATTAGAATGTCACCCTTGAGGCTTCGAGCTTAGATTGATCTCCACCCAAGAGTACGGACATTTAGCAATCTTCTCTCTTTCACTCTTTTTTTGTATCTTTTTTTTTGCTTTTTTTACTTTTTTTTTTAAATTTTTCTCACTTGATTTTTCTCATTTTTTTGGATTTTGACTTTTCAAGAAATGAACACTTTTTGGAACTCTGATATGCAATGCTTTGATCTCTTAATTCTCACTTTTGACACTCTTATTTTGATCACTCATTTTTTATTCACTCAACTCTTAGATTGCTTCCTTCAGAGTTTTGATCTTCGTGATGTTTTTGGCCAAGAAAGATAAGGGGCTGAGCGCCACCTAAAGTTTTTGTAATCTAGTTGGACTTCTCTAATACTAGGGAAGAATTGGGAAGGTCTACTTGCAAGCTTCCTTTGAACACTGCAGGTTTGAATACTGGCTTTGTTTAGACCTAACATCTTGACTCATTAAGACTGGGATCAGTGTAAAGCTAAGAGCTAGGTTTTGATTAGAATCATTGGGAATGAAGGGGGATAATGGCGATTGTGGAAATGAGAAATCTCTAGGTCTTGAAAGGATGACG
This sequence comes from Cunninghamia lanceolata, assembly GCA_027924645.1. Lineage (NCBI taxonomy): Eukaryota > Viridiplantae > Streptophyta > Pinopsida > Cupressales > Cupressaceae > Cunninghamia > Cunninghamia lanceolata. Next base: position 834,208 of record BSBN01000567.1, read on the forward strand.
TATATCTAGACAACATTAGACTCCTTACTAAAAATAAAATAGTACAAGAGCAATTCACTAACAATAATACAAGATGAACAGAATGATATAGAAATGTAAGAAACAAATTGTTTTTGACATTTTGATTTTTTTTTTTTTTTTTGTATTTTTATGTTTTTTTATTTTTTTCGTGTTTTAGACATAATATTTCTTGAGGTGAAAGGCATTGACTGTTTCACCAAATTCCTCTCCCTCCATTGTGCACAAGAGATAGGCAACATTTCTGACATCTTCTATAACCATGTAAGGGCCTTTCTAGTCTTCCAAAAAAGCACTCTTTCGTCTTCTTTTCTTATTTTTTGTGCTACCTCTTCTTAAAACAAGTTCTCTTATTCTGTAAGGTTTGTCATTTGAATCAACTTCTACTAAATCGGTGGTTTCTCTTGGCACCGTGAGATGAAGTAAGTCTCAAAAGGCTTGTTGATGAGAAGGGGTCCAATACAGGACTCCATCACAATTCAATAGCTCTGCTAATAGGTCAAATTGTTCTTGCATATAGATCTTCACATCTGGTCTTTCTTGGATTCTTTGCAAGAATTGGAACAATTCAAGAGGAGTTTGTGGCTCCCTTTGTTCATCAAGAGGGACAAAGATTATATTAGTCCTCCCATTTGGTTCTAGTCTCAAGTCCATGGCATATCTGATATAACTTTTTGGGAGTTTGAAAATGACAGGGTCATCAACACCAACTATCACTCTCATCTTCCATTCTTTGTGAAAGATACCTTCGCTTTCCTCGTCTTCATCAGAAAGTCTCTCAACCATTTCTATTTGTACTCGGGGTGCTTCCCATTCACCGATTTCATTTGATCGGACCGAGGCTGAGGTTACTCGTTTTTCTTGTGGTTTGGATACCATAAACATCCTAGGTAACATCCCTATAGCATTGGTTGATTCATTATCTATGGAATGCGCCTCTTCCATGGGTATCAATGGTTGATGTGAATCTTCTATTGGCGTGAGAGGTTCATATAATTATGTTTCTTCTGGTGTCTCAGGGACACGTGATTCACTTAGTGGTGACAATGGTGTGTAACCTTCCGTCATGTCTTCCATTGCATCTGATAAAGCATGTGGGTCCGCTTTTCTTAGATCCAATGTGATGGTTTGAAATACTGGTCCTTCAGTTCTGTGAGGCTTTTCCCCTACGCAAGGAAAGAGTTTGTAAGCCTCTTGAATGTTGATCATGAGTATCTCTATGGGAAATGGGAGTGGTCTATCTCACTCTATCAACTCAATGATTTCATTAGTCTTCTCTTTGGGAACTATTTCCTTTTGCTTAGGAAACGGCTTGTTCTCTAAAGTTTTGATCTCTGCAATGTTTATGGTCTTTTCTGGGATTTCCATTCATTTGATACATTCTGACTGAGGTGTAGGAATCAGGACGATCAACTTGTTGGTAGGGAATTTGTAGTCTATGGGGATACCTATGTGGTTGTTTGGTGTGTTTGATTTTAACATACTAAAAGGTTCTGGATCTCCCTTTGCGACATATACTTTCCCTAAGTGTAAGAATCAAGCTTCCTAAAATAATGTGGATGGCACAGCTTTCATTCTGTGTATCCATGGCCTTCCAAGAATCAAGTTATATCCCGTGTCTTTATCGATGACATAGAAAGTGGTTGTAATGGTTTTGGGTCCCAAAGTTACTGGAAGGGTAATTTTTCTTATGGTGGCAGCTTTTAGATTATAATATCTGCTTAGAGTATCTCATGAGGCAGCGATATTGGTGTGTCCATAGCCCATCCTCTCTAATAGGGAGAAAGGAACTATATTCACTATAGCCCCATCGTTGATTAATGTTCATTTGATGCATGTATCATAAATCCACACTTGAAGATATAGTGTTGGGTCCCCTTTTTTTGTTAACTCTGCCTCAGAATGCATCTGTTGTAAGTTGAAGAAAAACCCTAGATCTTTGAGTTCTGAGTTTGGTGGGCTGAGATCGTAGTCCACATGATTGATTTGCTCACTTGGTGGTGGCATAATTTGGTCAAGGTATTTTAGGCCTATTGCTTGTAGTAACATGGAGCGATGTGAAGGGGAGTCTTGAGTATATCAATGAACGAAATGTGTGCATATGTTTTCTTCAAGTCTTCTATGAGCTTATAAGGTCCAATTGGAGCTGGTATTGGTTCTACTATTGAGATGGTACCCTCATACAATTCTATTTGCTCATGTTCATCCTCATGGTCTTCCTCTTCCTCTTCGTTATGCATAATCTCGACTAATCCCATCATCCTATCTTCTCCTTTTTGTCCCAGTTGTGGTGGGATTTCAGGGCAACTACTTTGAGTCATCTTATTTTGGTTCGTTGTGTCTGTGTCTTTATGTGTAGGGAACAGATCCTGATAAATTCTCATGTTTGCATTTTGTGGCGCTATTGGAGCTTGATTTTGTCTTGTATCTTTGTTGTCCGGTGTGACCTCCTATGGGTTTAAGAACATTTCTATGAATAAACGTTGTTGGTCTTCTGGTAGTCTTGCTATGAATCTGTTATATTCCCTACAAGATTTTGTGCTATGCCCCCCTGTTCTATGAAAAGAACAAAATTGGTTAAACTCATATGGGGGTCTCTCATATCTTCCATCATTTTCATTCCCGTTTCCATTGCGGTTCCAACTTTGGTAATTATCTCGAGCATAGTACCCATTGTTTCTAGGTCGATCTATGGCATTTACGTTAGGAGGATAGTAATCTCTCCCATTGTAATCATCTTTTATCTTCTTGATTGGGGGTTGATCTATTACCCCATATGTGGTTGCACTCCTATTGTTTTTAAGGATTTTAATGATAGAGACATTGTTTCCTGTGTCATTCTTTGTTAGCTTTCCATTTGACCCGTAGACCTTTCTACCACTGTCGATGGTGGCTTGGTCAATCCTCAAGGCACTTTCCAATGCCTCTTCATAAGACTTGTTTGGTAATTTTTGAACATCTTCTCTCATGTCTTTGTTAAGAGCATGCAAAAAGAGATCGCACAGTTCTCAGTGGTCCATGTTCGGAGCACTAGTTGAAGAATAGAGAACTTGCCTCCATCGAGTGACGAAGTGGGCTACAGATTCATTTGGCTCTTGTTTCATTGTAAGGAACTCTCTGATCCCTATTTTAACAAGTTTGTTCATGTTGAACGCCATGACAAATTCTCTGATTAATTGTCTGAATGAATGGATTGAAGTTTCTAGGAGACGATAATACCAATCCAGAGCAATGCCTTCAAGAGTTTTCGAGAAGATCTTTTCTACAACCCCATCCAAAGGGAGGAGTTCTCTTATGGCCGTGGTGTAGGCTTTGATGTGGGAATTTGGATCTCCTTCCCCTTTGAACTTCGGGAGATCTGGCAACGGTCGAGGTAATTGCACACTTCTTATGTTTTGGTCCAAACGTTCTTTCAAGTATTGGAGATACGTTCCTAAAAAGGCACTTTGAGATTGTGGGGTTGATAGTAATAACCCCGTGGGTGGGTTTTGATAACCCATTGTTGGATTTGTCAAATTGTTCTGAACAGGAGGATTCCCATTCAGACATGTGTCGTTGCTAATGTTTCGTGAATAGTGATTGAGGTAGGGGAATTTTGTGATGCCCCTTGGTCCTGTTCATGGGACTTTTGTCTTCTTTCAAGAGCAGCTTGCTTCGCTTCCAAGATTTTAATTATTTGTACTAGCGTTGTGATCAAGTCTGCAGGAGTGGCAGTTCTAGGTGTTTCTTCATTTCTAGGATGTTCTCTTCGAATATTTTCATGGTAATGTGCTTCCTCAGATGCGGTGTTTTCCTTTTGTTCTTCTTGTAAGGCAATCCTTAATGCCTCTTGAGCATCTTTGGTTTCTTGCAGAAATTTTTCTAACCATTTAACCTCCTCATCAAGATGGGTATTCGATGTGCTTGTGGAAGGTTGTTCGAGTCGATGTATCTTCGACCTTATCCTTCTTGCTTTATATAGCGCATTTGGTATGGTTGGGTTGTTTTCCCAAGCTAGGTTGTTGAAAGATAGAGAACACCTAGATTCTCTTTGATCTAGTTCGTAATCAAAATCCTTGTAATCATAATAGTTGGTGATTGATGCATTAGGATAGGGAGTTTGTAGTTCTCTAAAGGGAATGTTCCCTTGGTTTAGGTAAGGTTCCGTCATATTCAAGGGTGCCATAGACACCTCAGAATAAATGGAATAGATGATGGCATAAGTAATAGAAGCTTAAGCGGCTATGCAGAGTAGTAAAATAATTTTTTGAAGTTTTTGTTAGCTATTTTGAAATGTTTAAAGTGTGAACTACAAAACCAAAAGATTTTGTAATTCACGTCGGGTTCACCAAAATATGTACGCTCAAAATTGTGACTCAGGTTGCATGGGGTTGTTGGGTCAGATTTTGGTACGCACATGGACCCTTTCCCTCCTTGCCACGGGGCGATCTGCCATGTCACTCTCACTCACATGGAATTACCCAGTCGAGAGGAGGCAAGACACAGTGGGGGTCTAGCTCATTGGAGAGCTAGACTTTGCAGAGAGGGGTCGGCAAGTACTACGACCTTTGTTGTTGTGTGCTTACTTGTATGTTTCATTCGATTGTTGTAGTAGTTGAGATAACCCTATGACCTGAAGGGTCACTAGTTTCTCTTCTCCTGTTTGGATTTCTAAGATTCCACCTCTGTATGGGTAAATGATTGTTTTCGTTGATGGCTTCTGCTATTTCAATATCTCAAAGGAATTCTCGTTGTAGTTGTAATTGTCTAGTTTCTTCTAACAACAAGAGGACAAATGGGTCTCCTTGTGGTTGAATGAATGTTTCTTGTTGTGGTCATGGATGGATCTCCTCGATGTTGTCACGGATAGCCCTCACCCACTCTCCTCTCACTCCTAAGCACATTCGTGAATCAAGATAGAGGTAAATGTGTGATTACTAACCTTAACCAGATTTTGGGTTTTGACCTAGGGTTTGACTTGTGTTTGACTTGTTTTTACCTTGTGATGGGATTGAGGGTTTGATTGGATCATTTTAACCGTGGTTACCTAGTGATGGTATCGAGGGTTTGCAATTTTGTCTATTCTAGGGTTTCTATATACATGCAAGCTAAATGATATGCAAAACATTTTTTTGTATTTTTTAGTATTTTGGAAATAAAAGTGCTTTTAATCTATGAAAGGGAAATATGTATGCAATTTTATATGACTTTTCTAATGCAAAGTTAACCTATGTTTTTTGTGTTTTTGATGATTTTGAAGTAATCTAATCTAATGAAAAGGGGAAAATGCTTCTTCTTCTAATAATCTAGATCTAGAAATTATGTGAAAGCAACTAATCTAACATGAAAGATCTAATTATCAAGGGAAAAGCAATGTTTTACTGTTCCCAAGAGCAAATTTGGTTTTCTAATTACTATTAATTGAACAAAAACAATGAAAGAACCTAGAAGAAATAAAGATTTATTGACTCCACTACCCTCAGTAATCCTTGTAATTGGCAACCTTGAGTCCTTTTGTGGCAGTGAGTGATCCTCTTGACAATAAAATGACATAAAGAAGCAAAAAGAAGCTTGGATGAAGCTTGTATGAGCTCAATGAGAGCTTGGATTGAGCACAATGACAGAATGAAACAGCGTGATGCTACTTGGTTGAACAAATAAAGCAAAAGGCACCTTCATCCTATAAGAGCATTTGAATGCTAAGTTGAAGAGCAAAACTAGTAAGAGTTGTGTTGATAATGAATTTGCCTCCTTTTGTGCTTGAGGGAGGGGTGTATTTATAGGTTTAGAAGAAGGGATTGATTGAAGAGTTAACTCATTTGATTAATGAGTTTAAAAGGATTGATTGGGGAGTTCACTGAATTGATTGGAGAGTGAACTCCATTGATTAGAGTGATGAAGCAAAGATAGCTTAGCACTGAAGAGGAAATGGTGGTGAGGGAATGCATGAGATTGATTGAAGAGTTAATTTGAGATCAGATAGATCTAATTATGCATGTGTGGGTGCATGAAATAGTTAACTCTATATTAAGGATTAAAAACCATGCAAACTGGAAGAAAAATAGGCGAAAACAGAGTAAAAACGAGTGAGAAACTTGAGTTTTTTGAAAGAAAGCTAGGTGTGCGGAAATTGCTTCCTACACTAATCTAATGAGGGGAGGAGAGTGCAAATTCAATTTTATTCTTACTATTACAGCAATGTTAAACCCACTAACAGAGATAACAGAGATATTGCAACAAACACATAAACAAGAAAGTGAGACAGAAGAAGAGAAACACAAGATATACGTGGGGAAAATCCTTATCAGGTGAAAAACCCCACACTCCAAAACCTGCACAATGTATTAACAAAACTGAAATGGTTTATAATACACTTACAATGCAAGCTCTCAGGAGTCTTCGACACTCATATCTAGAGAGAAACCGGCAGCATAATAGTACCTGTTAAACATGTAATAATCTCCTCCTCAAAGCACCTATTTATATAGAAAATATAAGGCAAAATTACCTCTATCTTGGAATGGGTGTCCAACTTGGCCTCATGGCCGAAAACCCACGTCTATGGACACTTGGTCAACATTGTAAGATGCTTTTGACACTTGTCCACACACCCCATCCCAAAGAGGTCACCTATTTCCAAAATGGGCTATGACAGATGCTCTTATGACCCTTACAATTGTCATAGAATTTGTCATAGTAGTTACAACTTACAGCTATAAGAGAATCTGTCATACACAGGCTATAAATAGTATATTCTCTTACAACATGTCATAGTCCACCTTGGGGTGCCCAAAGATGCCTTTTTCAAAGATGCTCTTTGACACATGTCTTCACCTGTCATAGAATCTCCTATTTCTGATTCTTACATGTCATAACTTTGTCATAGGAATTTGTCATGACCGTTATGGTCAATATTCCCTTACACAACATCCAAGATACCAACACATGGCAAAATATTTCCTACCACAAAGTGGGACACCCATCTCCTCATGTGAGGACAAAATTACAAGTTGTCATCTTCCATGTAGGATGACACATCACCGTGCCACATCCCACAAGATGATAATATGAATTTACAATTTAATTTACAACATAGGCAATAAATAAATAAATACAATAAAAATAATACAAGGAATTACCAAGGTTGAGACACCTTAATTCCTAACATTTTTTTGCGGCTGCAAAAATGGTAGAGTCGCCCCTTTTGCCAGTAGGGTTGCCCCTAGGCGACCATGGCTCACCCGAGGGGGCAACCCTAGGTCACCCAGGGGAGATCCGGGCTGGATAGGATCAGAAGCAGAAAAATAGGCTGGGAGATGCAAGAAGAGAAGAAAATGAGGGGTTTTTCTTCAAGAAACAGGTCAGTCATGTGGAAGAATCTAAATCTCTACTTGTGTCAGTAGGATCTCCTGGGGGAGATTTGGAAATAATAGGGGGAGATTTGGATTGGTTAGGCGAAATAGAAAACTAAAACTAGGAGATGGACAAGGAGACCTCTAGAAGGCTTCTAGGAGGTGCACTAGATGAAAAACATAGGGGAGAGGTGAAAACTCGCCTATAAGACACTCACAAGGCTTAAGAGCAAGGTCGAAAGCTTAGAAAACGCAAGTCAAGTGTCGCAACAAGTGTCAAAAAGTGTCGCAAATGGGGAGAGAAGGAAATTGACAAAGAAGAAACAACACAAGACAAGAAAAGAGGACATGCCATCAAGAGGCTCACTGCTTAAAGGACATTATTTCACACTTGCATGTACATGACAAGGACTTGAATCATCATAGGGGTCCTCGTGGAGGTTGTGCGTGATTTTTGTGCTTATAGTTTCAGGCACATGTTTAAGATTATCAAAGGAAAGAAGAGTCTTCTAAACTTCGAGATTTTGATAATTATTAGGAATAAAAAGAGGGTTTCAATGTTGGTTCTAACAACTTTGTTGAGGCTATGACAATTCACCAAGCTCTTTTTGAAGCGAAGTTAAATCATTTTACCAATATTATTATGGAATCTGACTCTAAAATTTTGGTTGATCATTTCAAAAGTAAGTCTTCCTCTCATTTCTAGTAGTGGTAGCTAAATGAATGTAAGAGAGACATCAACATCCTCATTCATGGTTTCGATGTTGTTAAGTGGAACCATACTAGAAGGGAAGAAAAATAGGTTGCTAATTTTTTGGCTAAATTAGCTTCTAATTAGAACAACATCAAGGTTGATACTAGAAATAATAAGGATTTCCTTGTATGGGATTTGAGCAAAGTCTTTACTAATTTTGTGAATGCTAACTACAATGCCTCTCTAGATTCTTGATTCCTACTAGTGTGCAGGTTCTTGGGTTGTTCTTCCAGTGTATTCCCCTATAGATAACTTTTTTATTACCTTTTTAATTTGTTTTCCTATTGGTCTAGTCTTTTAATATAAAGACAAACATTACTTCTAATACAAGCAGATCATGTACTCCATTTGGATTTTCTAGAATTGGTGTGGGAGGAGTCTTTTTAAGAATAGCAAACCCACTTTGTAATCAGGTGTTGAACATTTTAATATTTTTTTTGCCTTTATGTTAAAAAAATCATTATTTTCAATAACTTATCCCTAATGGAAATCCCTTAAATATAGGAAAATAGGGTAGGTAGCACCTTTTGAGAAGTTACTATACCTTTTACAAACAACATTAGTATTAATTAATGAATTTATTAATATAAAAATAGATATTTTTATATTAATATATATTTACTAATTAATTAAATATTCTTTGTGGTATGATAAAAACATATTTATATTATAGAGTTTTGTACCTTATATTTGAGCTTTATAAATATTTATTTTATGCCTGTATAAACCTCCATTAAACATTATGTTATAACATAGAGAAAGCAAAAAGGAGAAATCTACAAATTCCAAAGAACAAGATCAAGTATAAATCTGTCACTAAGATTAGTCTCAAAACATAGATGTGTAAATCAATGAAATTTTCTAATTTCAAGTCAAAGACCAAACTATCATGATTTGTTTCAAGTCCCAAAGTATTTCCATTTTTGTGCCATTTTAAATTATATATATTTTACATTCACAAAACTAAATACCCTAATTGTCATATTTACATTTCTTAGAATAGTCTAGATTAAGCTTGAGGAAAATTTATAAAAATAAATTGAAAGTTCCATGAAGGGAATTCAACATGTTTCAAGGATAAAATAAGGCATTCTACAATGGCAATATATTAAATGTTATATCATGACCATATACATAAAAAATCAAAACAAAATGGACATATTTTTTTAAAAAAACTATAAATTCTATAAAATAACTCTTTTAAGTAAATGTAATAACTCTTCTGTCATGAAAATAAATAAATAATGTAAATAAAATAAAATAAAATAATTCTCAAATAGTTTTAAAGTAAAATAAAATAACTCTTAATAAATAAAAATAACTAATGTAAATAATTTTTTTTTAAATAGTTCTAAAGTAAATAAAATAACCCACCTCTATCATGTACCTATATATTTTTTAAAAAAGTGAAAAGTATAAAATAAATCTTAAGTAAATAAAATAAAGTAAAATAAAATAATTCTTAAGTAGTTTTTAAATTTATGGATAACACATTAAATTCAATATTTAAGTGGTAAGAAACCCAATAGCCATGCACCTTAACTTTATACACATCACAAATGTTTTTGTATCTAAGTTAAGAGCTTAAAGCTATTATTTGTGGTTATGTATCATTAACTCTGAGTTGTCTAAAAATACCCCAAAAAATTTTAAACTAAGTGGTTTGGGATCATAGGTATGTATTACCCATCTCATTGGTTGTTTCTTTGATGTGACTTGTGAAGGGTTTAGTTAGTCATGTATATGTGCACATGTATTGTTCCTTACTAAATTTAGTATATTATTTCTCAACTACTAATTCTTCCTATTAATTTTTAATTTTTTACTATTTCCCTACTAATTCTTTTAATATATTTAACTAGAGGTCTAAGTGTACAACACCATAGGAACTACTCATTCTTGTAATATATTTAATTCTGGCTCTAAAAAAAAAAATGGATAACACATTAAATTTGAGATATAAGTGACAACAAACCTAATAGTCATGCACCTTAACTTTATGCACCTCAAGCTCTTAAATAGTACATCAAATTTTTAGGCATGTTTTTTATTCTCAATTAAGAGTTTAAAGCTATTATTTGTGGTTCTGTATCATAGCTATGTCTTGGTTGAGTTGTCTAAAAATAAAATACCCCCAAAAAGTATGTGTTATCACCTTATGTGTTACCATATGATTGATCGTTTCTTTGATGGGACTGGGGGTATGTGTTATCACCTTATGTGTCACCATATGATTGATCGTTTCTTTGATGTGACTTGTGAAGGGTTTAGTTACTCTAATATGTGCACATGTATTGTTCTTCACTAAATTTAGTATATATTATTTCTCAACTACTAATTCTCCCTATTAATGTTTTACTATTTCCCTACTAATTCTTTTAATGTATTTAACTAGAGGTCTAAGTGTGGAACACCATAAGAACTACTCATTCTTGTAATATATTTAATTAAGGCTCTAAAATAAATATACCAAAAAGGTTTTAAAAAAACTCATAGTATTACCATAAAAATAAAATACCCCCCAAAAGCATGTGTTATTGCCTTATGTGTCACCATATGATTGATTGTTTCTTTGATGTGACTTGTGAAGGATTTAGTTACTCTAATATGTGCACATGTATTGTTCCTCACTAAATTTAGTATATTATTTCTCAACTACTAATTCTCCCTATGAATTTTTTACTATTTTCCTACTAATTCTTTTAATATATTTAACTAGAGGTCTAAGTGTGCAACACCATAGTAACTACTCATTCTCATTTTTGTAATATATTTAATTAGGGCTCTAAAATAAATGTACCAAAAAGATTTTTAAAAAACTCATAGTATTAACATAAAAATAAAATACCCCCAAAAAACATGTGTTATTGTCTTATGTGTCAACATATGAATGATGAAGGATTTAGTTACTCTAATATGTGCACATGTATTGTTCCTCACTAAATTTAGTATATTATTTCTCAACTACTAATTCTCCCTAATAATTTTTTACCATTTCCCTACTAATTTTTTTAATATATTTAATTAGAAATATAAGTGTACAACACCATAATAACTACTCATTTTTGTAATATTATTAATTGGGACTCTAAAATAAATGTAAAAATGGTTTTTAAAAAAAACTCATAATATTAACAAACCAAAAATATAATTTTATATTCTACTCATTCAATAAAATATAAAATAATTGAATCTACATGTACCTAGAATTTTATATTTTCTTTCCAATAATAACAAACAAAAAAGACAAAATGAATCTACAGATAGAAATCCATATTCTAGTTAATTGATTAAACTAGAAAATAGTAATTTCTCTCCAATAATAACAAACAAACAAGACAAATAAATCTACAAATAGAAATCCATATTCTAGTATAGAAAATAGTAATTTCTTTCCAATAATAACTAACAAACAAATGAATCTACAGATAGAAATCCATATTCTAGTTAATTGATTAAACTAGAAAATGGAATCTGCATCACAAAACAAAGCTAAGGACAAGTTAACTCGGGACAACTACACTTCCGTGTAAGCCAATTCTTGGCCCACCAAAAAATTGACAGCCATGGTCGTTCGTGCAGAATAATTGGAACTCCCCACTTCCAGTCCCACCTATATTCTGGCCCGCCATGATTCCGCAGTGTGCGGCACAGAAAACTCACATAAAATTAGCTTTACCAAGGTTCAAAAAAAAAAGTAGATAAAGATAGATTAACTACAACTTATGCTTACAGTAAAGATAGCGTGAGAGATTGTAATAAATTGCTTGGTTGAGCAGCTCAATCTAAGCTTCTTTTTTTCCTCTACTGTTTATCGCAATGACAAAGTGGGTGGCCCTTTGGTGTCTGGCTTTTGCAGTAGCAGCAGCAAATGGCGAAGCAGAAGGAGTTAAGACATATATTGTTCACATGGCGCAGTGGCAGATGCCGCCATCATATTCCACACACGAGCACTGGCACACATCCATGGCAGAAAAGTTATCTGCAGAGGTGATTTATCATTACAACCAAGTTTTCCACGGGTTTGCGGCGCGGATGACCGCGGCTCAAGCCGCGGCCCTGAAGAAAACTCACGGCGTGCTGTCCGTTCATGAGGAAACGGTTTTTGAGCTTCACACGACTCGCACGCCCGACTTTTTGGGACTGAGTTCAAACGTCGGGTTGTGGCCCGAGGCGGGATTTGGTGAAGACGTTATTGTGGGAATTCTCGACACGGGCGTAACGCCGGAAAGCCAGAGTTTCGATGACACGGGTCTCGGTTCCGTAGGAGCAAAATGGAAGGGGAAATGCGCCGGAGGGAATGATTTTAAGTGTAATCGGAAACTTATCGGCGCCAGATTTTACCGGCGCGGGTCGGACAGTTCGGGGAATAATAATGATCCGCAGTCTGCCCGTGATGATGAAGGGCATGGTACGCATACTTCGTCTACAGCCGCGGGTTCGTTTGTGAGTAATGTTAGTATTTTTGGGTATGCGAGCGGAACTGCCCGGGGAATGGCTGCCCGGGCACGGGTTGCGGCTTATAAGGTTTGTTGGGGAAATGGGTGTTATTCTTCGGATATTCTGGCGGCTATGGATCAGGCTGTGGCTGATGGGGTTGATGTAATGTCGTTGTCTTTGGGCGGGAGTGTTGGGGAGTATTATGGTGATTCTATTGCAATTGGGGCGTTTGGGGCTACTGAGAATGGTGTGTTTGTTTCTTGCTCGGCGGGTAATAGTGGGCCGGATAGTTATACTCTTTCTAATGTTGCGCCTTGGATTATGACTGTTGGGGCTAGTACTCTGGACCGGGACTTTCCGGCTTATGCTATTCTTGGTGATGAGAAATGGTATCGTGGGGTTTCTCTTTCTGCCGGGTCGACGCTTCCCGGTGGGATGCTGGATTTGGTGTATGCCGGAAATGTTAGCGCCGTTGGGGCTCAGCAGTCGAATTTGTGTTTGCAAGGGACGCTTGATGCTAAGCTTGTGGTGGGTAAGATTGTTCTGTGTGAGCGTGGGGGTAATGCTAGGGTGGAGAAAGGTGCGGTTGTTAAGGCTGCTGGTGGGCTTGCTATGATTCTTGCTAATTCGGAGGATAATGGCAATGAGCTTGTGGCTGATGCGCATCTGCTGCCTGCTACGGCAGTTTCGGGTAAGATGCATTCTTTCTTTGATTGAATTGTTTTTGTTTTTCTTCAAATCGGACATGTATGAAAACTGATAAAGATGCATTCTTTCTTTGAATGAATTGTTTTGGTTTTCTTCAAATCGGACATGTATGAGAACTGATATAAGTCATTGAAGATGATTGGTCGCAAGTTTGTAATCCAATTAATATGTTGTTGCATTGTAGAGTAAGGCCTCTGTAAGTGTAGCCAAGGAATTCTAAATGTTAATGGGCGCCACATAGCTGGGCCACCAATTTCCCCACCTTTAAAAAACTGATACACAATGCACACGGGCATTCCTATTAGAAGTGCTCTAAGCTTTTGCTCCTCTAAATGGCGGGTTGGGTTGGCGTTCTCTGTATTTTTTATTTTTTATTTTTGGTTTCCCCCAAATCTTTTCTTGGTTAGAACCTCCTTGCACCTTCTATCTTTAGCTTTCTGGTGAGTTGTCTCGATGAGGTTGGTATTCCCTGTGAGCTGTTTGATCTGGGGACGCAAGAAGCTTAGAGGAATGAAATGAAAGTTTTTAATTTTGTCCAACAGATTATGCAGTTTATTGGACTCGGAATCAAAACTAAACTGCCCAAAACAAAAGTATCAATTGGTAGAAACAAAAGTATCAATTGGTAGTCACAGTATTACTTCTGGTTGTTCTCTATTTCTTTGTTAATATTGGTTCTTCTGCTATGAATTCTGATTAAGTAATGTCACTTTTGCTATTTTCTCCTCTTCAAACAAGGCCGTACCCCACATTTAGAATATCCATGTATTTGATCTGGGTGTATGCCTTATACTCCGTGATGTAGTGCCATGATGTTCATTTACAATATCCATGTATTTAATGTGGATGACCTAGTATGCCTTACACTCCATGATGTAGTGCCATTATGTTCATTTAGAATATCCACGATGTCCTCGTATGCCTTACACTCCATGACGTAGTGCCATTATGTTCATTTAGAATATCCATGATGTCCTCGTATGCCTTACACTCCATGATGTAGTGCCATTCTGTTCATTTAGAATATCCATGTATTTGATTCCAATGTCTTCTAATGCCTTACACTCCTTAATGTAGTGTCATCATGGATTTGATCAGATGTTCTAGTATACCTTACACTCCATGATATAGTGCCATTATGTTTCCATTAATCCCCACAAACAATAACCTTTTTGGATGTTTTCCACTTCCTTTTTTACACCTAAGATAAAATCTTTTTCAATAGAGTAATATAGAAGATTCTGAATCCCGCTCCTTTGTGCAATGTCAAATGAATTGACTGAAGAGCCCCAAATTTCCTGTCAGTTCCTTTATACGGAACACTCTATACACACTCCAAACCCCCTGGAACGAATCTGCACTTCCCTTACTGAACGCCTTAAAAAATGTTAAAATAATCTCTGAAATGATTAGACTGTTTGTTTTTCTTCAGAACATTTAATTTTCTTTGAATAACCCCCAAATGTTTCGTTTTTTCTTGCAGCGAAGGACGGGGACAACATAAAGGCCTACATATCTTCAACACAGTTCCCAAAAGCCACAATCGGCTTCAACGGCACAATTCTAGGCGTGAAACCGGCTCCCTCAATGGCCGCCTTCAGCTCTCGCGGGCCCAATCCAGTGACCCTACAAATCCTAAAGCCAGACATTACAGCACCAGGCGTAAACATTCTAGCAGCCTGGACGCCCCTTCAAGGTCCCACAGGCCTATCCTCCGACAAGCGAAAAGTGCCCTACAACATAATCTCAGGCACTTCCATGTCCTGCCCACATGTCAGTGGCCTAGCCGCCCTACTCAAAGCAGCCCACCCAAACTGGAGCCCCGCCGCTATAAAGTCCGCTCTCATGACAACCGCCTACATAACCGACAATTCCGGTCAGGCCATTCTGGACCAAGCAACAGGAAATCCTACCACACCGTTCGATCTCGGCGCCGGCCACGCGGACCCGCAGAAAGCCCTCGATCCGGGCCTCGTCTACGACCTCACAGTTGAAGACTACCTCAACTTTCTCTGCAGCATAAACTACACAGACAACGAGATCAAAATTCTTGCCCGGCGGAATTTCACCTGCCAGGCAAATAACCCAATTTCCGTCCCGGAAAAGCTGAATTACCCGTCGTTCGTCGTGATCTTTACATCTCCAACCGTCGAACTGACGCGGACGGTTACCAACGTGGGACCCGCAGGTTCCACATATAAATCCTCCCTTTCTCTGCCTGCCACGGTGGACGCAGTAATCGAACCCACTACGCTTTCGTTTTCAGAAACGGGGCAGAAAAAATCATATACAGTTAAGTTTACCTCCAAGTCCAATTCTGCTGACTGGACATTCGGGTCACTGACGTGGACCGATGGGAAGCACTCTGTCCGCAGTGCGATTGCAGTGACGTCCGGGAGTAATTCCGAGTAAGCAAAGCCGAATCTTTCTTTGAATCGCCGATTTGTCAATTATGATCGGCCTCTGTTATGATCAATTCTTTTTAATTGAATAAAATGTATCAAATTATTTATATTGAATCCACGTGATTCGATGATTTGTGGGAAAGTTTCTTGTAATGATGACGCCCGTGTGACAAAGATTGTGATAAATATATTATGTTTCCAGGATTCCGGTGGAGAAGCGACGAGAGAGGTTGCGTGCAACTCACTGAAAGTTACGTCTTGGCTTCTGTGGAGACGCCAAGCCGAAAAAAATAGTTGAAAAAGAAAAAAAATTTGCTAGGAAGTCATTGTTGTTAGGTAGGACAGATTCTCAGACAAGACGTTAAATTAATTTGGTAGTTCAAAACTGTAATATTTGTTTTTGAGATGACAATTGACAAGTTATTTTGTCTTTGAAGAAAGTCAAATTTATTATTTTTTAAATATTTATTTGTAAATCATAATATTGTTTTTGGGTATATAAAATTAAAGATGCCGCTATCTATGTAATTCAATTTTTTCCCTTTAATATATATATATATAAAAGATTTGCTATCTAATTTGCTTGCTTATAATTTCTTGCTATTTATGTAATTCAATTTTTCCATATATATGAGATTATGATTTGCTATCTAATTTACTTGCTTGTCTCGCTAGCATGCATGTGATGTGTGATGTCATTGTTAAGTAATGGTTAGCGTGGCATTTTCAAATTAAAAAAAGGTGATTGTTAAGTATATGATGATGCTTTTGAGGTTGTTTTCAATTAAATATTTTGTATTTCAGTTATTTATAATAAAATATTTTTATTATATATTTATATTATTATTATTATTATTTTTTATTTTTTTATTTTATTTTTTAAAGATATTTCTAATGAATAATTATGATAAAAATATTTGTATGGACATTCAAAATAATAATTAGGTAAGAATATCCCTATTTAAGCCTTGATTAGAAAGGAGGAGAATGTATTCTTTTAATTTTTATTAATAAGGATGATAATGTATTCTTTTAAGTTTTTTAATTCTTATTAATAAGGATGAGAAAGTATTCTTTTGAGTTTACCAATTTTTATTAATAGAGGAAGTAATAATAAAATATTATTTATAAAAGAGTAGTGAATTTCAATTTTTATAAATAGGGGAATAATAAATATAATTTACGTAAGAATGGTGTATGTATTTAATTTTTTAACTTTTCACTACTTTTTATATTAAATTTTAAATAATAAGGGAAAGAATTATATGTGTGTTTTTGCTTGCTTAGGTTATTATAAATGGTATTTATAAAAGTAGATGGCATTTTTATAAGAGATATATGTATAACTTCCACCTATTCTTGGTAGTTGGAGTTACTTATTCTCTTTGATGTATATGCCACCTCTCTTAATCATTTATTTGTCTTTTACCAAGTAGGTATAACCTGTGTTTAGCATCTTCCTTGCAGGTGTAACCCTTGTCTATTTCTAGTAGTTGGAATTACTCCTATTGGTTGTTTTTATCTCATTTTTATGTATACATACTCCACTTATCACTCATTTATGGTGATGGAGAGTGAGTTTCCTTTATATTGTTTGCATATCTCTTATATTGATTTCAACAGTTCTATCATAAGTCTTGGATAATTTCTCACTTATTTGCAGAATCTAACATGGTATCAAAGTTATTGATGTTAGGAAAGATAAAATTTGTTTCTAGATTTTGAAAGATAGTGGATTTTGTGGTTTTGGGTGTAGGCTAATTTTTGGGACACCGTGCAACATTTTAAATTGTGTTATTATATTCAATAGGCTCGAAAAAGTTAGAATAGGCTTTAATTGTGTTATTATGTTCAATAGGTATGGAAAAGTTAGAATAGGCTTTTGTTTCACCCAAATCAGACTTAGGGAAGCTAATCTACAATTGTGTTTTATTTATGGTTGATTTGTGTGGGTTTTGCAAACTTACTTGGTTTTTCGGAACACTTTAGTGCCAAACAAACCCTACCATTGAGTCTAAAAGATGTCAAAACAATATATCCATATAAAGCTAGTCAAAATTGGAGTTGGGTGGGCGAGGGGCCTGGCTCGATTGGCTAAAAATTCTTGTTGCGGTAAAGGTCACGCTAAAAATTCCTGTTGCGGTAAAGAAGGTCACGAGGTCCAGTCTCCCCCCATTCGTGTGGTACCGGAGGGCGTGTCATGCCAGTGTCACCGGTCACATAAATTTTTTTTACTAGGCGCACTGTAGCTTATAAGGGGGCTACCCGATTCCTACAATCTAAAAAAAAATTGGAGTTGCGATTATCAAAGGAAAAAAATTGCAACAAGGTTTATGGATAAGCAATCCATACCATATGATACACAAGCATTTTAATTTTTTTTTTAAACAAAAAAAAAAAATTGGGTGCGTAGCCCATATAGGCTACTTATATGCCCAAAAAGGGGTCCACAAACCCCTTGGGTGCTTAGCCTAGCTTACCCCCAAGGCCTAAGCCAACCCAAGATGACCCAACTTGCTCAATTCGAGATTCTATATACTACCATCAACTCACCTCTACTCCACTACCCTACAACCATCAGTGTACCTCCTCTTCTTCACTTCTTTGTTATTGTCGCTAGTAGCATGCTAGGTCGTTGTCCAAGTGGCCCTTTGTCATGTAGCCACCACAACATCACTTGTGCTTAGCTCGACCATCACCACTACTAGTGGTTCCACCCACTCTATCACTAAAGCACTGCCCATCTACCACTAGACCTAGTCGCCCCTCTCTATTGATTTTTTAGTCTAGGAGGCCAACTTTGGTAAGCCATAACTTGCTCATACAGAGGTATGCTTTTGAACAATTGTTTTGAAATAGGGTAGAACTTTGTGCTCTTCATAATAGTGTAATCAATTTTTAAATGTGGCTCCTCTATTTTTTTAAATTTGAGTTTTTCATGTATTTTGTTATTCAGTCATATTTTTTGGAACTTAAAACGCTCATAACTTTCACAAATGAGCTATTTTTTAAGTGTCATTTTTAAAGTTGGTATTTTTTGAGCTCTACACAATGGTGTAATTTTTTGTTTCTATTTTATAAGCACTAATTATTTTTAGTATCTTTGGCCACTTTTGGGCCTTGTAAAAGCTTTATTAATTTGGGCATTTGCATTGTAACACACTAAAATAAAATGTCAATCATTGTAATATATGGGGGTCATTTTACATTTAGTATTAAGGGGGTTGCATGTGTGCTTCTTGTCTTGATGTTTATCTCTTTTTCTCTACATTATGAATCTTTCAACTTCAGTTCTAGTTCCAATTCTCTTTCTATACAACTAATTTGAATGCAAATCTAGAATTATACTAATTTTGTTAAAAAAGTAAAGGATGACATAAATATGCAATTGGGGACGATTCCTGAACCTACTTATGCAACATAAAAAATTAAATAGAAGATAAAATTTGATGAGAATGTTGGATTTTTATGTCTTGTTGTCTCTAGATTTACTATTTCATGTTGAATCCTTAAACACACCTATTGAAGTTGAGAATATTGTCTAATTTGTTTGGAAAACAAGATGTAATGCAAGGTCATCTCTTAGAGAACAAACTCATAAGTCTTAATCCATGAAATCTTGACACGATTCAAGATTTCTTTATTTTAAACTCAAAAACCTCATAATATAGTTGAAGCAGTGTGGGATAGAAAGAGAGAACACATAGATGGTTCTTGTCATTCTATCTAAATTGGGTCCTAATTTTTTTTTCTGTATTTTTTATGCTACAAAAAGTGTTCTTGGTGCAACATTTCACATGCATACCTTTGATGAGTTTGTTGTCTCTCTCATAGTGGAGCAAGACAAGCTCTTTCATATGGGAGCCCTTAACTCTTCTAAGTCACATGCCTTGGTGGCTCACCAAGACACAAAAGAATAGAAGACTACCAGAAATAAGGAGAAGAAATAAAAGAAAAAAGACAAGAAAGATGGCCCAAGGATAAGAATAAAAATCTTCTAATGGTCTAAAATCATATTCATCCTCTCCTTAAGGTGATAGACCTAAGAAAAAAATGTTTTTACTCTAAGAGGCCTAGACATCATGAGCACAAATGCATGAAGAAGTAGATTGATCACCTCACACATCTTCTTTAGAAGAAAAACATTTGGGTACTTGACTTAGTCAAGTTGAGTTCATCATAGAAGGATTCCTCTAAGAAGAAGAACAATAAGGGGAAAGGAAAGAGCAAGGCCCTTGTAGCTATTGCATCTCCATTGTCTACATCGATTATTGACTCGGGTGCTTTGCACCATATGGCTTCAAATCAAGGAGAGTTCACTTCCCTGGAGCCAAGTCCCACACCACATATTCTAATAAGTGATTATAGGGTAAGTGCACAAAGATGAGGGACCAAAATGGGGTCTTAAGATGCCACTTTTTTTTCTGAAATTAGGAAACATCAATGTTCGATGAGAAATTGAAGATAGCTACACTCAAAATTTGAAGATGGAACAAAAACAAAAGTTGTAGTGCTCTAAATCTAGTTTATAAACTACTAATTTTCTCCAAAAATGGTTGAGATTAAGGGGT
Source organism: Cunninghamia lanceolata (assembly GCA_027924645.1). NCBI lineage: Eukaryota > Viridiplantae > Streptophyta > Pinopsida > Cupressales > Cupressaceae > Cunninghamia > Cunninghamia lanceolata. The sequence goes on from BSBN01000567.1 coordinate 854,435, forward strand.
TCAAAAAGGGGGAGCACACAAATTGGTCCTGTTTTTCAAAAAAACATAACATAGCGTATGGTGTGCTCTCCCTAAAATGTTAACTTTTTTTTAGTATTTCAATAATCGCTCCAGTGAGAAATTAGCTAACACCATGTAGTTTATCCCTAATTATTATCATAATTTTTTCATGAATAATTGATTTTTTAGTAATTTTCAAAGTGGACACATCATGAAAAACAAAAAATTGAGCGTGCTCCCCCCTAAATTTTTTGAAAATTAATCGAAAATCAAATTTTTTTTTAATACGTGTAGAATGGAGTAGTTTCTAAAAATGTAACTTGTTTCAAAATCTGATGAATGGTTAAAAAAACAAGTCAAAAATACTAGACAGTGGCTTTTGACAAAAATGGACACACTAATACTAGATAGGGTTTAGGGGTTTAGGGTTGCTTCTCTATCGATCCCCTCTAACTGTACCTTTCTATCTCTCCGTCCCTCACTATCTCACTCCCCCTCTCTATCACTCTCTCAATCCCTCTACCTCAAATCTATCTCTGTATGTCTCTGTCCACATCTCTCAAGATCTCTTTCCCTATCTCTATCTCTCCACATAGATCCCTATCTCTTAATCTATCCCTCTTTACCTCTCTCTCCCTCCCTCTCTATGTCTCTCCTCTCTATCTCTCTCCCCATCCATCTACCTCTTGAAATGTCTCTCCAGGTATGTCTCTGGATATCTCTCCATATGTTTCCCTATCTCTATCTCTCCCCATAACCCTATCTCTTAATATATCCCTCTCTACCTCTCTCTGTATTTCCCTATCCATCTCTCCCTCTTTATCTATCTTTCTCCTTCTATCTAGAACCCTTTGTTTATCTCAATTCCCCTCTCTCCCTCTCCCCATCTCTATCTCCACATATCCCTCCGTATCTCTCTATTTGCCCCTCTTTCTATATTTTTTCCTTTCTCTAACACTATCTCTATCTCTCCATATATCTATATCTCTCTCCCTCACATCTCTATATGTCTCTCCCTCGCATTCCAAGAGGTCGACAGAGAGAGGGAGAGAGATATAGAGAAAGAGGAAAATATTTTTATGCTTCCCAAAACACGCTCGCGTTATAACGCGAGCGCGTTATAATGTGCTCGCGTTATAACACGAGCGCGTTATAATGCGCTCGTGTTATGTATAACGCACTCGTGTTATGGGAAGAAAAAAAATGGGCAAAAAGCATGTGGGATCCATGATTTAGACCCCACATGCCTGTTATTCCTACTTTTCATGCAGTATATCAGACAAGAAAATGCTTTTCATGTTGGTTGACATGTTAACAATCATTTTTAGACCAATCCACTACCTTTTTTGTTATTTCAACATAGAGGAACTGATTTTGCATGTTTTTGGAGAAAATTTGATTATTTAAACCTAAACTTTCATGTTTCATGTGTGATTTTGTTTCAAAGCTAATTACCATTGATATATAGATTGAATTTTATGATATATGTTTGTTTTTTCCATAAATTCACTAATCCTATTCTAGAGTTATATAGAATTCATAATCAAACTTGCGAAAAAGAAGAATTCTAGGATTTTGAAGCCAAAATTTGGAGAATTGGTCAACTCCAATAGCGAAGTCTTTAACGTATGTTCTAAATTATATCCATTTTAATTCACTTATATATGTGTATTTAATCTTGTTTCAACTTTAGGATTTTCATCTTGTTTCAACTATCCGTAAACTACTCATACCAGATGTTGCTCATGTTAGATGCTACAAAAATCCATGCAAACCTAGATCTTAGATCATCTTAATTCTTACTTTATGAGTGTTTTTATAGTTTTCTTAACCATTTTAGATTGTTACTATCCTCTTCTTTAACTCTACTATTATAATCATACCCAAATAGAGAATCCAAACATACAACATATCCAACCCCTATAATGTTTGACATGAATCATCTATCATAGAGGTCAGATGATAGTTCTCTAGGATCAATGATTGTCCTGACCCTGCATGGCCATTGTGAAATTTACCCTGCTTTCCTATTTTGGGATATTAAGAGGCTACCATGACTAACCCGACCCTTCATGACTATGTTGTCATATTAAGAGGCTACCATAATTCATTTAGGATCATTTTTTATGTTATAAATTCAGGTTGTGATCTTAGTAGGGTATAAATTTAGGTTGTATCATTCATTTTAGATAAAATTTGAAGATATCATCAACTAGAGATAGAGAGGACAATCCATGTAAAGGTGAAGAAGACAATTTACATAAAGGGTTTCAAGGCTAGATTTGTCATTGTGATAGTCATATATGATTTGTATCATGCCCATTATCTAAGAAATCTCCATGAAAAACAAATCAACCACCCTTCACTATGGAGTTATCTTGCATCAAAGCATAAAGGATATAGCAATTTTGTAAAATGTCGTAGTTGTAAGTACCCTGCAAGACATGTATGCAAAGTGTGGAAGCATATACAAAGAACGTTCAAACTGTTTGACACGATGCCTCAAAGAAATGTTGTCTCATGGAATGCAATGATTGCAAGATATGCACAAAATGGTTTTGTTGAAAAGACTTTAGAAACTTTTGAACAAGTAAAAGCAATTGGCACGTGTAAAGACAAATTCCACAACCTTTGCCAACATCCTTCCTATCTGTACACCAAAATAGAATGTTTGGAACAGCATATGGACAGCCATCAAAGCATAAAGGAAATAGGAAATTTGTCACATGCTATAATTATAGTTGCCCTTGTAGACATGTATGCAAAGTGTGGAAGCATAGACAAGGCACGTGAATGATTTGGCATGATGCCCCAAAGAAATGTCACCTCATGAAGGCACATGAACTGTATGGAAAGTGTGGAGCCATAGACAAGGTGCATGAACTGTTTGAAATGATGCCTCGTGATGAGGTCAGCGAGGAAGAGGATAGAGAGATTCCTCCTGATGAGGAAGTTGTCGTACCTTCTGTTCATGATCATGCATTAGATGACCCCTCTTGGGGAGAGGGTGATCCTCGTAAGTACCCTTTTCTTTACTCTTTTTTTTCGTCATTTTTGTGTATTTGGATCTTTTGACTGTCTCTTCTCTTCTTTCTTCTTCTTAGGCACTGCTATGGGATGGAGGGAGCTGTTTCATGCTTTGAGCTTTAGATCTTTTAGCTCCAGTCATGGGTCATTCTCATGAATCTCTACTTGTTGATGCTCATCTTCCTTCTCAGGCCGGCCAACACATGGACATTCTTGCACCTACATATTATGCTAGCCAGGGGATTACTTCTTTGTGTGGTGAGGTTAGGGAACTTACGGTTGAGATTGTTGTCCTTCGGGAGATGGCGAGTCTTGGAATTCATAGACAGGCTTCTTGAGCTAACAAGGTGGGTCCTTCACATGTTCCTAGCAGAGTTCCTTCTCTTTCTCGTAGGACCCACGGGGGTTCTAATGCTACTAGTCATAGGAGAGTTAGGAGTCAAATCCCTGGTGGCTCTATTGGTAAAAATCATCCTTGAGGGTTATCTATGTTTTTCTTATTCCCATTTTTGTCCCTTTGCATGGGTAGAGTTAGAGCATTTTGTCCTTGGCTCTGCTCTCCTCTTTGTATCAACTTTGTATTAGCACTCTTGGAACTTTCCTTAAGATCATGACTATCTTTATCTTTTGTGCTCATTGATGGTTTAGAACCTTTGTGATTATGATCTCTAAGACTTTACACGAATGCAAAATGATTATGATATATTTTTAGTCTTTTTCAAAATATATATGAATGCAATGCAATGTACGAAATGCAAGGACACAAGAAGGAATGCAACACATCTTAAACCTATGGAATTTCATGAGTTATGACATTGACTTATTACTTTTCATTTTTTTGAATTTTAGTATGATCAATGCATGATGGAAGAAATAGTGTGACTGCTCTTTAGTGAGATTTTTTCTTCAGGGGGTTGCAAATTATCTTGGTATAAGAGACTTATTTAACTTTCCGAGATGGGATTTAGGAATCAAGTGGGAACGGGATGGGAGATGGATTTCTTTTAAATTTTGGGGTTGGTTAAATGATGAACACTATCCTTATCTAGACAAAACATATTGACAAGCTTTCAACTTAGACAAGCGGCAAATTTTATTAGTTCATGCTAGACTTAGATCAAAGATGGACAATAAGATAGACCTAGGGTAAAGGAAAAAGCTTCAGAGTAGAAGATGGCCCTAAAGACAGCTAGACTCCTAGTACTGCTCAGTTGGTGCGTGTGTGTGCTTAGTACCTTACTTTCTCTGTTAGACTATCACCCTCATAGCTTTGAGCTTAGATTTATCTCTAGTTGAGAGTATGGACTATCATCAATCTTCTCTCTTTTCACTTTTTTTGTATCTCTTTTTTTCTGTATTTTTCTCTTTTTTTGTATTTTGTAGTATCTCACTTGAATCTCTCATTGTTTTTTATATTTTTTATGCTTTTTGATGGGATGCTTTGAAACTTTTATTGATGTTATGGATATTCAATTGTCTTGGAGCTTATAATCTCACTTTTTCTCACTCTTATTTTTTTATCACTCATGTTTTTATTCACTTGTATTTTAGATTGCTTCCTTCAGAGTTATGATCTTCCTGACATTTTTGGTCAGGAGAGATAAGGGGTTGGCCGACACCAAAAGTTTTTACTATCTTGTTGAACTTCCCTTCTACTAAGAAGAAGTGGGGGATGTCTACTTGCAAGCTTCTATTGAGTACTATAGGTTTGAAGACTGACTTTATTTAGACATAATAGCATGGATTGCTAAGACTAGAATAAGTGTAGAGCTAAAAGCTAGGATTTGATTAGAATCATTAGGGCATGTACATAGGGGAATGGTGATTGTGAACATTAGGGATCTCAAAAGCTAAGGGGGTCCACCTATACCGAAGTAATTTTAGACTCCTTATTGAGATGAAAATCTGACAAGAGCATATCACATACAAAGATGCAGAATGAAACAGAAATGCATGAAAGATTTGATTTTTTATGATTTTATAATTTTTTTTGGATTTTTTGGAATATTTATTTTTTGGTGTTTTATGTTTTATGATTTTTTTTATTTTTTAGACATAATATTTCTTAAGGTGAAAGGCATTGACTGTATCACCAAATTCCTCACCTTCCATTGTGCACAAAAGATAAGCATCATTTCCAATGTCTTCTTTGCCCATGTACAGACCTATCCAGTTGGGTCTAAATTTGTGTCCTTCTCTAGCTCTATTGTCAATCAAATTGTCGATTCTAAGCACCAAATCTCCCACCTAGAAGGGTCATGGTACTACTTTCTTATTATATTATTTCTTGATTCGTGCAAGGTAAGAATCATGTCTATGTAGTACCCTTAATCATTTCTCATCCATCATTTCTAATTTAGCTAGCCTCACTGCGTGATATTCCTCATTGTCTAACAAGCCTTGTAAAGACACCCTTAAGATTGGCAATTCGACTTCTAGCAATAAGACTGCTTCTGATCCAAAGTGAGGGCATAAGGTGTTGTCCTGATCGAAATGCGTACACTTGTCTTGTAGGCCCATAAAGCCGGGTATAACTGCAAATGTCAATCTCTCTTGGAATATTTCACGATCTTCACTAAGATTGCTTTGAGCATTTTTTTGTCACCTTGTCTTGACCATTTCCTTGTGGGTAATATACCGATGTCGAGTTGTGATTGATGTGGAATCTTTCGCATAATTCTTGAACTTGTGGATCTTTGAAGGACGAGTCGTTATCTGTCACAATCAGTTGAGGGGTTCCAAACCTACATATGGTTTGATTCAAGATGAACTTCATGATTACTGTTCCTGACACAGTGGTTAAAGGCATTGCCTCTACCCATTTGGTAAAATATTTTGTTGTCGTGATGATGTATAAATGTCTGTCAGTCGAAGGTGGGGAAATCTTTCCCACTAGATCCAATCCCCATGTGGAGAAGGGCGAAGGGGTGACAATGGGCTGCAAGTCTCTTGTTGGTGTGTGATGCACATGTGCATAAATTTGACATTTTGGACACCTCTTTACAAATTTAATTGCATCTCCTTATAGGCAGTGCCAAAAGTAACCTAGCTGGTGTATCTTTCTTGTGGTGGCATGACCACCGAAGTATCCTCCACAAATTCCACTATGACACTCTTCTAAGATTTTGTGCACTTCTTCTTTATCCACAGATTGAAGAAAGATCCCATCCAAGGCTCTTCAGTATAACACATCATCAATGAGCACATACCTTGCAGTGAGGACACGCAAGCATCTTTTTCCTAAAGGTGTCATGTTTTCAAGGTAGGTTTTGTTTGCTAAGTAGTTCACAATGTCTTTCTACTAGTATGACGAAGCGTACTTTTCAAGGTCAATTGCATATATTTCTTCATCCAGGAAATTTTTGTTTATCGGTTCTTCTTGAGGAACTGGGTTATCTACCAACCAATCAACTATTATCCATCCCTTAGTGGATTTTTGATTGACATATGCTAACTCAGATTCACTTAGTAATGTCAAGAATCTTCCCGCCCTTCTAGACAACATAGGTTGGTTTAAGAAGGTTCTTAGTTGCTCTAACCGTATTATGACTCCAGATTCTTGGTTTAGCATGTAGTGTCACAATCTCCTGGTAGCAAATACTATAGCCAAGCACTCCTTCTCAGCCTGGGTATAGTTTTTCTAATATTCTAGAAATGTTCAACTAATGAAATATATCACTCTTTCTCTCCCATCATCATCCTCTTGAGCCAACATGCAAGCTATTGAGATATTTGTGGCTCTGAAACAAAGGATAAAGGGCTTGTCATGTCTGGGTGGCATAAGTGTCGGAGGGGTCAATAAGAACCTCTTTACTTGTTCAAAGGCATTCTGACAATCCACTATCCAAGTTATTTAATAGTTGATTAATGGGTTGGATCTTAAATGGCATGTCTAGTATGAACATCTAATTGCACCTAATTGCCCCAAGAATGTTCTTACTATAGTCTCACTAGTTCAGAAAGTTGCATTTAATATTGCTTTTACCTTTGCGAGGTCTACATCTATCCCTCTTTGTAAAACTATAAAGTCTAATAGTTTGCTTGCTATTACTCTGAAGACACTTTTCGAGATTCAATCTCACCTTATACTCTCCTAATCTGGTGAAAATCTTTCGAAGATCTTCCACATGCATCGATCTTTGTTTAGATTTGGCAAGTAAGTCATCAAAATATGTTTCTACTGTTTTGTGAATAAGATCATAGAAGATATGAATCGTGGCTTTTTGACAAGTCACTCATGCATTTTCCAATCCAAAAGGCATGACTATGTAACAAAAGGTTCCCCAAGGTGTGGTAAAATTTGTCTTATTTTGGTCTAACTTCCACAATTTTGATTAGATTATACCCTGAAAATCCATCTATGAGGGAAAGCAATTGGTATCACACAGTTGAATCAACAATTTGATCGATGGATGGCAATGGGAAATCATCCTTAGGGCATACTTGGTTGATGTCTCTAAAATCAAGACATATTTGAATTTTTCCCTTCTTAACACTGGGACGATGTTGGATACCCAATTTGAATAATCTACGGGTTTGATGAATCCCACATTCAACAATTTCTTCAATTCTTCTTTCACCATTTCCACTACTTGGGGCTTTATGGCCTCATTTTTTCTTTATGGGTTTCGCATCTGGTTTCGTTACTAGATTATGCACTACGACTTTTGGGTCTAGTCTAGGCATGTCTACATACGTCCAAGCAAAAACATCAAAGAATTCAATGAGAAACTCATAAGTTTTTCCCAAATGATGGAAATGGAGTTATTTGAATAGCATGGAGGCAATAGCTTTCATTTCATGGACCCAACGTCTTCCAAGAATCATGTTATAACTGGTTTCTTTATCGATCATGTAGAATTCCATCGAAAGAGTCTTGGGTCCCAGAGTGAGTGGCAGGCTCACTTTTCCTGTGGTTTGGATGTCTTGACTATCGTAAACCCTGAGGATAACGGCATTTTTCTTGATGTTTGTTTTGTCGTATCCCATCCTTTGGAGGAGAGAGATAGGTATGATGTTTATTACTGACAATTCATCTATGACTACTCGCTTGATGGTAATTTCATTGACTTGTATTTGTAAGTAGAGAGGTGAATCTTTGCTCTAATTTTTGCCATTTTGTGAGAGTTTTTCGAAATCAAAGGTGAAAGTAGCAGGCTTCTCTTGCATTGAATATCCTACTTCCAACACATCTAAGAATGTCCTACGATGTGAGGGAGAGGTTTTGATCAAACTTACTACTTGCGAGAAAATGTTTTCAGTTTGACCCCTTTGTTCTGCTTCTTGGATCACAAAGATTTCTTGATTTAATCCAATATGATTCAAATTCAAAGTTCCTTGGTCATGAGTACTTTTGTTATTTTGGGAGTCTTTATCTCTTCATTGAGATTGTAGAAAGACCATGAATTTTTGTTGTTGTTCAGTGATGAGTTTTGATGGCTTTGTTGTATCCATAATAGGTCTTTGTGTCATGCCCTTTTGTCCCATGGAATATGCAATATACGTGTCAGGATCATAAGGGGAGCGACCTGGTCCTTGGTATCCCTTTTGAAATCTTTGGTGTTGTTTCTCATTTCTTGATGAGTTTCTAATGACATTAACATCCTTGTCTATTTGGATTTTCAAAGGGTTTTTTTCATTCTTTGGAAGTTTTGAGCTTTCCATTTGCATCATAAACTTTTTGTCCACTGTCTATCGCATCTTGATTGATTCTTAAATCACTTTCTAAAGATTCTTCAGATGATTTGTATGGTAATTTTTGCACCTCCTCTCGCGTATTCCCTATTGAGGGCATGTAGGAAGTGATCACATAATTCACAATGATCCATATTTGGGGCACTTGTGGAAGAGTAGAGCACATGTCTCCACCTTGTGATGAAATGTGCCACTGATTCATTTGATTCTTGTTTCATGGTCAGGAATTGGCAAATCCATGTTTTCACGAGTTTGTTCATGTCGAAAGCCATGACAAACTCTCCTATTAATTGTTGAAATGAGTTAATAGAAGCTTCAGGAAGGCGATAGTACTAGTCCAAGGCAATCCCTTCTAACGTCTTTGGAAATATTTTTGCAATGACCCCATCCCAAGGAAGGAGTTCCCTTATTGCTGTAGTGTAAGCCTTTATATGAGAATTTGGATCTCCTCCCTTGAACTTTGGTAATTCAGGATGGGGACGTGGCAACATTTCATTTCTTATACCATGATCAAGTGGCTCTTTCAAATACTCGAGGTGTGTTCCTAGAAAAGCACTTTGCAATTGTGGGGTTGATAACATTAACCCTATAGGTGGATTTTGATATCCAAGTGTTGCAATGTGATTCATTTGAACGTTTTGTTGGTTTTGCATAACTTGATTTCCATTGGGGAAAATGTTATTACACTCCAATTTTGCGAGTAAAAGTTCAAGTATGGGGGATTCTGAGATGCTCCCTGGTCTTGCTCTACTTTGATGTTATCATGAGACCTTAGTCTATTGTCTTGAATAGATCATTCCTCTTCGAGAATCCTAATTCTTTGAACTAGTGTTGCAATAAGGTCTGCAGGCGTTGCACTTCTTTATGTCTCGTCATTCCTCAGAGTTTCACCTCGTGTGTTTTCTATGTGTTCTCGTTGTTCCTCTCAAAGAGCGATTCACAAAGCCACTTGAGCATCCTTGGCTTCTTGCAAATGTCTCTCCAAGCGTCTTACCTCATCATCTAGATGGGTATTTTGATTACTTGTCGACGGTTGGTCTACTTGATGAATCTCTAATCTCACTTGTACCCTTCGTGCTCTAGGTTGAATTGTTGAATTTTGTTCCCACGCAGGGTTGTTGAATTTTAATGAATGTTGAACGTCAATAAATGCCTAGGTTCTCTTTTGTTGCCTTCAAAATCTAAGTCTTCGTAATCGTAGCAATTTGAGATGGGTGCCATTAGATCAAGAGGCATGTACTTGTCGAAAGAGGGAGTTTCAGGTTCTCTTAAAGGGAGATTCCCTAGGTGAAATTCCGGTTCTAACATATTCGGGGGTGCCATAGACACCTCAGAATAAATGGAACGAGTGAAGTGAAAGATAGCAAAGAAGATGGATGAAACAAGTGCGAAAATGGCGATGAACGCAAAAGTGAAAATGATTGTGATGGAAATGACGTGTGAAGTGAAATATGGATCGACAGCGATGAAGACTAAATTTTTGAAGTTGAAACGCAAATAACTCATCCTAGAAGGATTTGCTCTTCACATCGGGTTCACCAAAATATGTGGTGAATCTGACATCAAATGTAAAAATGGTCATCAAAATGAATTTGAAAGTGGAAACCCAAAGAACTTCTCGTAGAAGGTTTTGTTTTTCATGTCAGGTTCACCAAAATATGTACTCTTTGAAACTTGATACGAGCACAAGCGTGGATGAGTTAGCTCCGATGCAGCACATGGACCCTCTCCTTGCTTCTGGCGACCTCCAAGTCACTCACTCTCGTGGCAGAAACCAATAGAGCAGGGGTGAGACCCGGGGGTTCTCATGTTCGCTTCGGAGCAAGACCTCGCGAAGAACGGTTGACCTAATCAAGGGCCTATTGTTGTTTTGGATTTGTCTTGTTCTTTCTATGGCGGTTGTTGTTGAGATGACTATATGACCCAAAGGGTCACTTGTGGTTTGTCTCCTATTGGGCTTTCTGAGATTCCAATGCCTACATGGATCTTGATTTGCTTCATTTATGCTTCTAGCATATTGTAGTCTAGCCTTGAATGCTTGTATGTGTTGTTGAATTTGTCATTCTTGTTATGTAACCCTAATGAAGTGTTGTTCTTGCGTGAGTTGTGATCTTGGGTTTAACTCTTCAATCTCCTCGAGGACTACCCTCACCCACTCGCCTCTGATTCCAAGGAACATTCAAATGCTTGAATAGAGAGAGTGAATTCGAGTTGACCTAGAGTTGACTCTTTGACTTAGTGATGTTAACTAAGGTTTTTCTAGGTGTTTTCTCGAGTTTGTTGACCTTGTGATGAAATCAAGGAGTTTTAACTTGTGTTGACATTGTGTTGACCTCGTGATGAAATTGAGGGTTTATGTGAACTTGTTTTGCTTTTCGGTGTTTTCTAATGTTTTTGGTACTTTTGTGGGTTTTTCTATGTATGCAAGCTGTAATGTATGCAAACAACTTTTTTGTCCTTTTCTTCAACTTTTGAAAAATAGATTAAATTAATCTAGGAATTGAAAGATGTATGCAAACAAGAATGAAGTTACCTAATGCAATTAATCTGTGTTTTTTGTATTTTCAAGATCGGTTTTGGGCTAAACTAAGAATTGAAAAGTACATGAAATGAAACTAATCTAAAATTGCAATTTAACTACTTAAAACAAGCTAATCTAAGCAACTTAAATTAGCCTATCAAGGAAATCGCAATGACAATATTACTATTCCAAGAGCAAGATTTGTGATTTAATTACTACTAAAACATGAAAAACTTGGAATATGGAGATGCATGAGCCTTCACTACCCTCAGGAATCCCTATGTATGGCAACCTCCTTGTCCTCCTACAGCGGCGGGGACGTCCTCTTGGCGGCAAGTGGGAAGGGGAAGCAAAAGAATGAGCTTTAGAAAGTTGTGAATGAGCTCAATGTGAGATAAGAGCACTATGGCTTGAGAATTGGTGAGCATAACAACACTATCAAGCCTTTGAAGGCTTTGGCAAAATAACAACAATAAGCAAAAGGCACTTAAGTCTTGCAGTGAGCATAAGCATGCTAATTGGAGAGCAAAAGCTACGCAAAAGATGGATTGCAATAATGAACTTGCTTCTATTGCTTGGAGAAGGGGGGTATTTATAAGTTAGGAAACAACAAGAGGGGTAGGGATGATTGAGGAGTTAACTCCCTTGATTGGAGAGTTAACTTGCTTGATTGATTAGATGATTGAATAGATTGGAGAGTAAACAAGCCTTGAAAGCTTATCACAAAAGAAGAAATGGAGTTAGCATGAGAGGAAGAAGAGTTAACAAGAATAGATTGGGCTAATTTTGCATGATTGGGAGCGTTGATTGAGTTAATTATAGTCTCTTCTATGTGTAGCTCGAAATTGCATGCAAACTAGGCGAAAACAAAGTCTTTGGGTTCAAACCGAAGGAATAACTCACGTTCAAAATCCACAAGGGTCGCCCCTTTCACCAGGGCAGGTCATTCTAGGCGACCCTAGGATGACCCATAGAGGGTGACACCTGGGTAAAAATTGAAAGTTGTGTATGCTTAGTTATGGTTTCAAAAGGGGATCTGGCATCTGAAATAGGGTGCAAGATAACTTCAAGCAGGACCCACATAGAAACTGAAACATGGGTTTGGTCTATTAGGCTATCTAAAGGCTTCTTAGGGTTAGAGACCTTCAGAACGGGGTGTCGAAAAGTGGAATTAATAAAAAAGGGGGAAAATTAAACACCTAGGAAAGGGGAAACATGCAACAAAAAGAATTGACAAGGGGGAAAAGCAGAATAGTTAGGAAACTAAAGAATCGACAAGGGAAAACCAACTGACACGTGTCACCAAGAGGAGTGTTGTTGAGGGGACATTATTCATGCTTTTGTGTACATGATTAGGATTACATATCATCACGGGGTCCTTGTGGAAGCTCATGCGTCATTTTAGTGCGCATAGAATCCAGCAACAAAACGGAAACCCCAAGCAGAACCACAGACAATTCAAGTGTGGTTGCGAGTGTATTAAAATCCAATTGCCCTTCAAAATTGTTGTCACGATATGTCAAAGGGCCATTTAACGAGAACAAACCTTTATAGCAGTTTGCAACAATAATGGACACAAATAAGCACCTCATTCAAGCAAAAGTAAAAAATGTAAATGCAACATTTACCCAACTGGTTCTTGGAATGGGAACATAATAAAGACCAATGCACACTTTTTGCATATCCCTGGTAAAGGAGTTGGGGGTTGTGACAAGCTCACACTTGAAATGAGGGTTGAGATAATCAAATTATTTATAGGGGAGATCACTACATCAATTTCTAGTACACTGACACGAGGAGGTTCAGGTATGCCACCTTCATATTTGTCATTTAGGGTGAGTGCAGTGGAGTCAAGGGTGAAATGAAAAGCTACAGGTTCATCCTCACCAAACCCAATCATAGATATGTTCAATGTGCAAGGAAGGGAGGTTACAGATGAGACCATTGTCAATTTCTACTTTGGCATTAACATTCCTTTCCATGTTGCTCGATCTCCTTTGTACAAAGAAGTGCTTGAGAAGGTAAGCAAAATTGGTCCTAGTTATGTGCGTCCTAGTGAGACTAGATTGAGAACCAGTCTAGGAAAAAAGTTATTCCAAGGTTAACTTATTGATGGAGGAGAGGAAGGCCAAATGGGTGACACATTGTTGCAGCATAATCATGGATGGGTGGATAGATATTAGACACCGTCCACTCATCAATGTTATAGTTTCATGCATTGATGGACCTTACTTCTTGTGAGCAATTGATTGCTCAGAAAAACACAAAGATGTCGAGTTTCAATTTCAGATCTTGAGAGAGGCCATTGAGGAGGTTGGTCCTCAAAATGTAGTGCAAGTGATTATTAATGCAACAAATGTTTGTAGGGCAGCAAGTATGTTAATTCAATCTACATATAAGCACATCTATTGGACCCCTTGTGTGCATGTTATAAACAATGCACTCAAAGACATTGGAAAGATATAGTGAGTGAAACGGGTGGGTAGGGGATGCAAGGGAGGTGCAAATGTTTATTTACAACCAACACATTTCATTGGCATTGTTTCAAACCTTTGCAAAGAAACAATTCCTCAAACCAGTTGAGACTCGATTTGCTCTTATTTCATTCTACTAGAGAATGCTTGAATTGCAAGTCATTGCAACTTATAGCTATAACACAAGATTGGAACAAGTGGATGGAGTTAAAGACTAAGCAGGGGAAGAGGGTGAAGGAGATTGTAATCAATGATACTTTTTGGTCGAATGTGAGATACATCACATCTTTTGTATAGCTTGTTTTCACTGTCATCAGATATGGGGATTATGATAGTCCTAGTCTTGGGGAGCTGTATGAGTGCATTGATAGCATGCTTGTCCAAATAAACGCTGCCATTTGTGCGAAAGACCCCACCCTAGAGTTCTACAATGAGAATATTCACCCCATCATTCAAAAAAGGTGGAACAAGTTGAACACCCCTCTACACATGGCTGCATATGCTTTGAATCCAAAATGGTATGTGGAAAGAGTTGGTAGAATTCTTCCTATTAATGATCATGTGGTGAAGAATGGCCTCATGAAAGCTTTCAAAAAAATGTATAGTTCAAACAAGGCTTCATTGATCAGAGTTGAGTGGATTAAGTTTACGGAACTAAATGTCCACAAGACTTCGACAAAGATTGACAGAGACTTTAGCATAGGAGAAGCTAGTTAGTTGGTGGACAATCTATGGACCTCCAGGACCATTGCACACGCTTGTCATTCGTCTTCTCTCACAAGTTTCTAGTTCCTCAGTTGCTAAGAGGAACTAGTCCACATATAGCTTTATCCACTCTCTAAAGAGAAACAGACTTACCTCTACGAGAGCATAAAAGCTTGTTGCAATGCATAGTGTCTTGCATCTAATTGATCACAAGACACCTCAGTATAGGTTGAGCTCAACATAGAGGTGTGATGCAGGGGCCAAGGAGCCACAACAACTTGATGATGACCACGATGTGCAGATGGCATTGGAGGATCCACTTCCTTTCAACAGTTCCAGTGATGAGTTTCCTACATATGGAACTACCCATGATGATGATTCTGATTTTTACTCAAATTTTTACTCAAACAAAAATAGCTATAGATATCGTTTTTAGCATTTTTTATGCTTGTCACTTGTATAATGAGATTATGAGACTCTACTTAGTACTTTGAACTTTCTAATAACATACTTGAATATTTCAATTTGAAAGGGATTCCAATTTTCAGCTACTACAAGTATGTATGATGACTCATGAATGATCATTGATATTCAATTGTTCAATGTTTATTGTTTATTTTAAATTGCATCCATCTCTTTTTAATTTTTTAACTTAATTAAAATATATTTATTATATAGTGGTCCCCTCACTGTCTCCAAAATTTTGAAAAAAATTTGCCGTCCCAGAAACCCATCCCAAAAACTCAGAGAAACACTTTTGTGATTGCATGCACCCCCTTTGTTTGCTGCCTGAGACCGTGAACAGTATTTTGGAATCTTCGTATTCCTTTCGATCGCTTTTTCCGTACAAAAAAAGCGTGTAAAATTCACCATGCACATGGGCTCAATCTCATTGCCTGATGGTTATCTCAATCTAATTCGCTGATGGTCATATGATAGACCACACTGTATCTCTTTCTCATTGACCCAAGCAATTATTTAAACAATATCTCTACAGCATGCACGGCAAATCCAAGGTAGGTGAGTGTCGGCATAAAAAAGAAATTAGGGGAGAGGGCCAGTAGTTACGCACCCTAATATTTGGGGATTTGTAGTGTTTATCTGGAATCAGATCAATCAACCAAATTTTAGGGATCACATTAATATTGTGCGCCCAAGATAATAGGTTTAATATATGAGTCGTGTCTCTCTAGTGCACCTATTGTCATCATAATGTGACTTATTGTGATGAGTTGTAGTTATTTAAAAGACTGGTTTTGATTCTTTTGAAAGTCACTCCACTAGCTTTTGGTCTAAAATAAGTAGTCCTTTAGATACACGACTTTCCGAACCAGATCAGCTATTGGCTCCTTTCCCCGGCAGCATATTAAAAAGAATCAAAGGAAAAAACTTTGAACATTGAATTTGCTTCACTTTAAAATAATGGAGTTTGTGCCACTTACTATGAAGATTAATGTTGCATTTCTGGCCAAAGTGCTAGTGTGAATATTAATGTTGCATTTCTGGCCAAAGTGCTACTGCTTTGTTGTTTAATTTGATTGATAAATGTTTTGTTGTTCTAGATTGATCCATAAATATCTTTGCAGGAGAGTAGATTGCAACGACAATATTGCTACTCCAACAATAGAAAGACCCAAAAATGTAATAATACCGAAGCTGTGGACAAAATGGGGGCCTTCCACCTCCCTTAAGGTGGACTCACAGCTGCCTGACTTAAATGTCATGGCAAATCCAATGGCACAAGCCACCATCCAACTGTTGATTTTTTGTAGCTCGGAAGGTGGGCCCGTGTGGAGGGTGGAAGTTGCTTAAGGGAAACTCGAGTTGGATATTTAGCAACAACATGATTTTTTTTTTATTAATAGAATGTTTCTTGAGTTGTGAGATGGAGGTAACACCACGAGTGATTTTATGTGTAAAGAAAGTCAAGTTATGTAAGGAAAGTTTCTTTTCTTTTGCATCCGCAAGTCTATATATGTAAGATTGTTGTAGAAACAAGTATTTGTATTATGTGTGAAAAGTTTGCTATTGACGCTGAATAGAAGATCCAACATTTGCAGGTTTTTCCCCATATTGGGGTTTCCTGGTTATATCTATGTTATTGTCTCTTTGTGTATAGCTTCTTGTTGTTTTTTGCTTCCGCTGTTATTAGCTGTTAATTAACCCATAGTATTGATTGTTATAAATCAGATAGAGATTCTATTCTGTGAATTTATTGTGCAATTAATCTGGGTTATAAGAAATTAACATGGTATCAAAGCTCTAAACTCTGAATACGAAGCCAAGATTTGTGACGCGGATTTCAAGAAGAAAAAAATCAGTTTTTCGTCTCCAATTTCTTCTGTGGCAATGGCAACCAGTGTTCGATATGAGGACAAACTTGAGGGTGCGTCTAACTTCTTACAGTGGAAGGTTCGGATTACATTTGTTCTCAAGGAGAATAGGCTGTGGATCTATGTTGGTACAAAGGTGATAGCATCATCAAATGATCCTGTTGCCCTAGATTCGCATGAAGTCAAGGAGGCCAAGGCTCAGAGGATTATCCTGGACGGGGTAAGAGATCATCTAATTCCTCATCTATCAAGGAAAGACACTGCCAAGGAAATGTGGGATTCGCTCACAAAACTTTATCAGAGAGACTATTAGAGTCGTAAGATGATGCTGAAGGACAAATTGCATAACACCAAGATGTCTAAAAGCGAGAGCGTGACCTCTTACTTGTCCAAGCTGACACAGGTCAGGGATGAGCTAGCTGCTGTTGGAGAGACGATTGTTGAAGATGAGTTGGTGTGTATAGCCTTGAACGGTTTTTCGAAGCACTAGGAAGTGTTTGTCAAGTGTGTTGTTGGCAGAGATCAGCTACCTAATTGGGCGAGGCTTTGGGATGATTTCGTTCAGGAAGAGATTTGTGAAGGTGCTCATCGAGGAGATCAGACAAAGAAGGGTCAAGATGAAGAAAATATTGCTCTTGCAAGCAAGGGCAAGCAAAAGTCCAATAAAGGGCAAACGGAAGGTTCTTCCAAGAATGGGAAGAAGAAAGATCTCAGCAAGATAAAATGTTTTTGTTGCCATCAAATGGGTCACTATGCCAGTCAATGTCTGAATAAGAAAAATAAGGACAAGCAGAAGAAGCAAGTTGTTGCCACAGCAGAGGTGGACAAGTTTGCATCACGATTTGAGAATGAGTTTTCATTCATTGCCTGTCTCTCAAGTTTAATTGCCAACAAGGTGTGGTATATTGACAGTGGGGCTTCTTGCCACATGACGGGAGTCAGAGAATGCTTCACCAAGTTGGAGGAGAAGAAGCTGGATTTCTATATTGAGCTTGGAGAGAATGCCAAGTACCATGCAACTGGTATTGGCACCGTCAAGTTTCAGAGGGAGTCTGGCAAACCCTTGTTGGTGGAGGATGTATTGTATGTCCCTGGCATGACGAAGATTTTAATCTCGGTCTCTACCTTGGAGGACAAGGGTTACATCATAACCTTTGAAAGGGGCAAAGTCTATATTCGTCCCAAGGATTCCAAGGTTGCAAAAGTGATTGGAGGCAGGCATGGAAGCTTGTTTCAGTTACAGTTTGAGCCAGCACATGCGTTGGTAAGCAGCTGTAGAGGGCTAGGAGATTTGTGGCACAGGAGGATGGCTCATCTTACCATGGAGCACTTAATGTGCTTAAGGAAATAGTGACGGGGCTGCCTGAGATGAAGATAGAAAACCATGAGGTGTGCAAGGGTTGTGCTTTTGGAAAATATGCCAAGACCAATTTTCCAAGCAGTGACACTAGATCCAAAGGGATTTTGGATCTTGTACACTCAGATGTGTGTGGGCCCATGTCAACAGTATCCTTGAATGGGTATGAGTCATTGATGACTTCTCCAAGAAGACGTGGATATATTTTTTGAAGAACAAAGATGAGGTCTTCAGTAGGTTCAAAGAGTTCAAGGCTCTTGTGTAGAACCAAACAGGGAGGAAGATCAAGATACTGAGGTCTGATAATGGAGGTGAGTATACCTCGAATGCCTTCAAAGATTTCTGTACTCAGGAAGGTATCAAGAAAGAGTTGACGATTCCATACAACCCTCAGCATAATGGGGTTGCTGAACGGAAAAATAGGGCTATAGTTGGAGCAACCAAGGCCATGCTTCATGATCAGGATCTACCTTGGTTCTTATGGGCAGAAGCTTGCAATACAGTTGTGTATTTGCAGAATAGGAGCTCTCACAAAGTGTTGGGCAAATTGACTCCAGAAGAGGCGTTCACCGGTAAGAAACCAGATTTGGGGCACATTCGCATCTTTGGATGCCTTGTGTATTGTCACATTCCTGTGGAGAAGAGAACCAAGTTGGGACCAACTACAGAGAAGGGTATCCTTGTTGGGTACAGTGAAACTTCTAAGGCCTATTGAGTTTACATTCCTGCCCTCAGGAAAACAGTTGTTCGCAGAGATGTGAAGTTTGAGGAAGAGAGAGCTCTTCAGAAGTCTAGCAGCTTGATGAATGAGTAGAAGCAATCTCCCATGGTTGAGGTAGAACAAATCCCTCAAACTTCAATTCCGCAAGCTAGAGAGCAGAGCAAGCAGGCCGAGCAAGTTGATCAGAAAGAGGAACAAATAATTCCTCAGCCTTAGATTCCTATTACTAAGAAGAAGAGAAACAGAGCCGCTGAGCAGATACTGAAAGAGGCCCAAAAGTATGTTGGTGACCCACAAGATTCAGTCAGACAGAGAAAAGCTCCCAAACGTTATTCTGATTATGTGGCACTTATGAGTGAATTAATTGAAGAGGAGCCTTCCAGCTTTCAGGAGGCGTCCAAGCACCAAGTGTGGAGGGATGCCATGGTGGAAGAATACTCTTCCATCATGAAGAATAGCATGTGGGAGGTAGTACCTCGGCCAGAAGGTAAGTCTGTGGTGGGCTCGAGATGGCTACTTAAGATTAAGCATGTTGCAGATGGTAGTGTGGAAAAATTCAAAGCCCGGTTTGTGGCTAAGAGATTTTCTCAGAAGGAAGGAGTCGACTACGACGAGACTTTTGCTCCAGTAGCCAGGTACTCATCCATAAGAGCTATCATTTCTATAGCAACACAGATGGGTCAGAGGATTCACCAAATGGATGTAAAGATGGCCTTCCTCAACGGAGAGATTGAGGCAGAGATTTACATAGAACAACCAGAAGGATTTGAAGCACATGGGAGGGATTCTCATGTATGCAGGTTGAGAAAAGCACTATATGGGCTCAAGCAGGTTCCCAGGGCGTGGTATTCACGTATTGACAGTTACTTGCGGAGCGTGGGCTTCATCAAGAGTGAGGCAAATCCGAACCTATACTATGTTTAGGTGAAGGATGAACTTCTCATATTGGTGTTGTATGTTGATGACCTATTTCTCACAGGGTCAAAGAAGCTCATAGCCCACTGCAAGCGAGATCTTGCAAGAGAGTTTGAGATGAAGGACTTGGGGTTGATGCACTACTTTCTAGGATTGGAGTTGTGGCAGAAATAGGGAGAGATCTTCCTTGGACAAGGGAAGTACATAATTGATATCCTGAAGCGATTCAGGATGGAGGACTGTAAGCCCATGTCCATGCCACTTGTGACCAACTGGAAGAAGATTGATGCTTCCAAATCAGAGGCAGTGGACCCAACTTTATACAGACAGTTGATAGGCTCTCTTTTATATCTGGTCAACACCAGGCCAGACATTTGTTTTGCAGTGAACTCACTTAGTCAGTTTATGGTAGAACCTAAACGTGTGCACTGGATAGCTGCGAAACATGTTTTGAGGTATCTCCGAAGCACAATTGATTATGGGCTGAAGTATGTTCAACAGGATGGAGTGAAGCTTGAGGGGTTCACCGATACAGATTGGATAGGCAGTACAGCTGATCGAAAGAGCACTTCAAGGTGCAGTTTCAATTTGGGATCAGGAGTAGTCTCTTGGTACAACAGGAAACAAAAGTCAATTGCACTGAGTTTTGCGGAGGCCGAGTAAGCCAGTATGGCTACATGTGAGACTATCTAGCTTCAAAAATTTCTAGCTGGGCTCTTTGATCAGGAGCTAGATCCTACAGTGATTTACTGTGCTAATCAAAATTGTATCAAACTCTCTGAGAATCCAGTGTTTCATGACAAGTCAAAGCACATTGAGATCAAGTACCACTTCATCAGAGATTGTGTGGAGAAGGGGACAGTGAAGCTCCAGTACATTCCTACTAACGAACAGATAGCAGATACCCTGACCAAGCCCTTGATGAAGAGTAAGTTTGTATACTTCAGGGATAAACTGGGTGTTGTGTAGAACACCTCTCGCTAAGAGGGAGTGTTGATTTTTTGTAGCTCGGAAGGTGGGCCCATGTGGAGGGTGGAAGTTGCTTAAGGGCAACTCGAGTTGGATATTTAACAACAGTATGATTTATTTTTTATTAATAGAATGTTTTTTGAGTTTGTGAGGTGGATGGAGATAACACCAAGAGTGATTTTATGTGTAAGGAAAGCCATGTTATGTAAGGAAAGTTTCTTTTCTCTTGCATCAGCAGGGCTATATATGTAAGATTGTTGTAGCAACAAGTATTCGTATTATGTGTGGAAAGTTTAATGTTGAGGCTGAATAGAAGATCCAACATTTGCAGGTTTTTCCCCATATTGGAGTCCCTGGGTATATCTGTGTTATTGTTTTTTTGTGTATGGCTTCTTGTTTTTTTTGCTTCCGCTGTTATTAGCTGTTAATTAACCCAGAGTATTGATTGTTATAAATCAGATAGAGGTTCTTTTCTGTGAATTTATTGTGCAATTAATCTGTAACTGGGTTATAAGAAATTAATACCAACAGCACAAAGAAAGAGGATAAGTGGATGAATGTCCCCCATATAACAGAATCCAACTGAGAATAGCTAGAAATCAGAGCTACCAAAGCACTTGATCAAGAGAAAACCTCACAAAACATTTAACCTTCAAAAGGGGAAAGATCTGAGGCAACGCTACCTTTACTTCGAGAGTTACCAATGTGGAGTACAAGATCTGGAAGATCAAAGCCTTGATTTTTTTAAACCAGAAAAGGACCATATGTTGTTAAAAAGATAAATTTGACTGATCCCTCAAACTTGCTGTTTAAATGTAGCTTATTGCAAGGCTGATAACCACCTCCACAGTTCTCAAATCTTCACATGCAAATAGATCCGGTGATTGACACTTCTAATCAAAGACTTGGAAGAAAAAGATTTTATCAAGAACAGCCATCTTCATCCAATTTAAAGAAATACAAGGGCCGGAGGGATGGCAGCCATACCCAGATAAACATTTCCCCTCCCTTTCATGAACCAGAGGGAAGCCATAAAATCCACCTTCACTGGGAACTTCATAACAGCATATTTGTTCTCACTTGTCTACCAACTGCCAGATCTGAGACAATACAAAAAGGCAAAACAACAGAGGAAAAAAAGCAGAACCTCCACTGCACATCTCTGCTGCTACTTGACCACAGCAGATTTAACAGGACAGGGAATAAAATGCAGGGGCAGGGTCACCCCTCTCCCTTAGTTACTCCATTATCTCCATTCTACATGCTTCTGTACAACGCTGCTGCACTGCCATGCTACAACAGCAGCTTCAAAAGGCATTAATCTATGTTGTCTGAAATTCGCATGCATCTTGAAAAGCAAGCTGGTATATAATTTCAAATTTTGCAATATAAAATCATTTACTGCTTGGTGAATAGATTACAGACCGTGCTAGATTATAATAAATAGTAGCATTAACAGCTTCTGAATATTTCAGCACTACACAAATTAGTATAATCTATTAGCAATAATCATAAATCTCAAACATTATACAGTATATTACTTGCCAATGACCGATACATTTTAACTTCATAATTGCAAACTCTTTCTGCGTTCATGTTTCATTTACCAAAGTAGCCTAAAGTTAAACCACAGCTTTACCATAGTTGATTCTAACAACCTCATTTGAGTCACAAATTACTCCCCGGAATAACCTGTTAATCTAATAATGTTACATATATGACAACCTTCTGTTGCACGGCTTCCAAATCAATACATTCCCTAGATATCTACTCATGCCTAAATCCAATCTCTCCACCTCCATTCAAAAGCTTTGAATATTGCTGGAGACAGTTGACATATTTCATATGAAAAACACTTCCTACAAGCCATACATGAGACATTGATATTTTATTCAATAAGCTTTGCTTAGAAGCTTTAGAATACACAAAACGGTGTCATGAACGAAATTTGACACCAACACATTGTTGATATACCCAATAGATGAAAAGAAGCATCATCTATAACAAGTACATTCTTGATCTCACTTCCACAGAATTGTGGAGTACGACTTAGTAACCTATCTTACAAGCTTGACCCAGACTGTAAAGCAAAACAAAATTTCTTGACAGCTTTGCAAGCATTGCATGCCCGTTGATCTCTACCAGTGATAACAATACAGGGACTTTACTCCGCAGAAATTGCTTAAGGTACTGCCTAAACTTCTGCATAACAGAAACAAAGTTTGAGCTTTTAATATAAGATCTGCTAATCATAAGGGAAAAAAAAGTAAAAAATAACCAAGATGAGAAATCAAATATGCATTGGTTCATTAGAGACAACAGAAGTTGTTCATAGCTGATACATCACAGCAGTGAATACAGGATTTGAATCAGCTTTAAAAAATATAAATCCTATTAAGACATGCAGAAAATACTTGTTTACCATGTCCATGATCTGACATCGTAAAATTGCCTTTATAAGGTTCAACTCATCCTCAAAGTCATCTCTAGAATAATTCACATGGTACAAAATCTACTCAAGGCAACAGCCTCTTGTGGTTTACAATGAGAACCTAATGTAGTTCTAGGGATAGGTTGCTTTGAAAAGGATGTAAACTCGATTGGGTACATCATAGCCTATGTCTGCTTTGAAAAAACAAAAATGAATATGTAGTTTTGCATCACTGCTTTTGTTATTTGGATTTGAGCAAAGCAAAGAAAATATGAAATTATCATCTCCATTATGAACTCATATATATCTACTAATACACTTCCAGAAAAAACCAACGCTATTTAAATTTCACATGAAATGTTCATTGTATGGATATCAATTGTCACATACACCATTACAAAAACCATACACACTGCAGGTCCAAAAGAAGTCATGCATATTGCAAATGACTCTGAATAGCTGAAACAGCTTGATAGCATTTTGAAGGTTTATCATCACTTTGGATTGAACCCATGTTCCAGTCTGCAGGTTTTGACCGATATCGTGAATAAGTTAAATAACTTTAACAGATTTATAAGATTATTTAGTATGTAGCTAATTTAAAACTGATAGTGTTAACACAATTGTATCACAGTTCGACTACAAAGTCATGACTCTGAACAACTGCAACAGTTTGATAACATTTCAAAAGATTTCGCATCACTTTATTTAAACCCATGTTTCATTCTGCAGTTTTGGCCAAAGTTGTGATTGAGTTAAATAATTTCAATAGATTTAAAAGATTACTAAGCATGCATTTATGCGCCTACATGATAATCCAATTATACCACAATCCAAACTATAATCCAAAGCCAATGTACACAAGTACTTTGAATGGGAACATTAATAAATTTGTTTCACAAAAGCTCTTAAAGACTGAGGAATACCTTGGACTCCTATGTACAGCAAGCTTACTACGATTGAATCCCACATAAGCAAAGCCCATCTTTTGGATCAAATTTTTAGGCTGCCAGAAATGTGAAGAGACCTGCATAAAATTTCATACAACACATAAGTGAAATTTAAGTACAAAAAACAGACTGATTTTACAAACACCATGCAGAAAATTCTTATTCTGAGAACTTTTATTTATTTAGGTATAATTCTAAGAATGCATCTGTTTGGAATCATAATTTGCTTTATAAAAATATGTCCTTTTGAGTAACGACAAAAATTATGAACATTTCTTCTGTATATAATAATATATGTCTCATAACTCAGCCAGAATTGATATCTGAAAATAGTACAATTGCATACCTACTAGACACAGCATTGCAATAAGCACCCAAGTTATCTGTAACGGGCGGCTATACTGAAGAAAATACTGAGACCTCAGCATCTTCCTTTGAACTGCTCCAAGCCAACCATATGTTTGCTCAGAACCATGATACACTCTCTTGTTACTTTCAGACCACATGGCTGTACCCTGATACAAAGTAGAAGACTTTTTGGATAAATTTCCATGCTTCTCATTTAAAGCAAAACTTCATGACTGTATATTCTCCTCAAAACAATAAAACAAGAAAAAACAAAAACCTTGAATGTCCCAAAGCGAAAGGATGCATATACCTAAAGCTAAAGCTTAGTGCAAGTATTCCCTACACCAAAGAGGAATAAATTATAAAAGTAAATAGACGAAGAAAAGATGCAAGGATGGACCATTAGCCTGCTGATTGGAAACCTTTCCAATTTCCCTATATTGCCTGGGTGAAAGTTTGTGTTCTGTATAGACGATTATTAATTCCATAAGTCCTATTTGACTTGAAATAGGTTCTCCAAAAAAAAGCATGACTCCAAAGAATCATAAAAAAACTGTAATATACCAGGCATAAGTTCATTGGGTTAGTAAGTTGTTCCTTACGCACTTCTGTAGGTTTTAGTTATAAACTATATCCCTTGACAGGAAAATAAAAATTACAACACACTTATTAAGTTATTTGAAATCATCGAGCTTGTGAGCGTGTTGAAAGATATAGTTACTTTACCAGACACACTGACTTTACCTTGTCAGAAAAAAATCACTTAAATATTTTGGACATGTATATAATCAAATAATTTTATTTTGCAATTAACAATCAAAACAATGTTGTATTCTGTGTATTATTGCTTCTATATCAAACAAGCCAAACCAATATATTTTAGTTCTCAAAGTGAAATATAAAACGGATAATTAACACCAAGCTAAATCTTACCAGGTCTTTCAAATGCTCGTTACGAGGATGGCAATGAAGACTGATACTGTCTTTCGACCTCCTTAAACAACCTCTGGACCACCTTAGTGGGGCTTCGAGAACCATGTTGTTTATCAATCCCAGCATATTACATCTAGAGAGAGATTCATTTGATTGCAATCCAAAACTTTCTTTTTGTGCATTATCATCTTCAATTGTAATTTTCCATGAACCAAGGTCAGCCCCAACACTTGAACTTCTTCTGTGACCATTTTTTCTATCTATAAAACCCTCACTGTGCCTATCATCCCAATTATCAGCAAGCTTTTGTTCCGCCAATTCTATTACAAATTTAGAGTCCTTATTGATGAAAACAGTTTCTTTGAAACGATTATCAAGAGCACAGGCAATGTCGGTGTCACGTGAATTCCTCAAGTCTCTCCTCTTCAACAAGGGTGCATCATCAAGTCTCAACTCCACCATTTCTTCTGTGCCACAGTCAGTGCGCTGTTCTAAGCAATTATTATTACTCCCACAGGACCCACAAAGAAATGAGGCCAAATCATCCTTCTCCCGATCATCAAGTTGTATCCAACGTATGCCTTTCTTGCCGTCCCCACCATTTGAATTGCTTAGAGATTTTTCAATGCCAATTATTTGATTCTGAATAGCCACTACAAACTGTTTGTGTCTATTACCAGCATCGCCATCATTCCCAGAGTAACTTGATTTCACCGCTCTGTCAAACTCGTCTAGCTGTTTTTCCACAGAAACAACAACATAATAATACAATCATTACCGTATCCATAAATAAAGTTTTTTGCACATAAGAATTTGAGTAACTTAATCAACCACCCATAACAATTGCCAAGGCTAAAACCAAACATGGTTGATAAGACAAACAACAAACACTTGGCACACAACTCATCAAAAAAGAAAGATTCAACTCTGCCAGCACAAGTTGGTCACCTGAATCTGATGTATCCAACAGACATGGAAACATAAGGGCAAATAAGTTCTACACTAAAAACCACCTGGTGGTGATTGTACAAGGCCAATAGCAACAATTTACCAATGACAAAGTCTAGCTCCCCGCCTTATTCTGCCTGTTAATTAGTTACCAAATTACCAATCCTCTGATTAAAAATACACAATTCCTAACTAAGTAAACTCACCTGCCATTTAGCAGTGCCAAGGGCTGTTTGCAGCTCCCGTCTCAGAACATCAACTGAATCTTCCCCACCCTCCAAGGAAGCATCCTGATCCAAGTCTGCCACGGTCTGTGCATGCACCCAATGTCTGTACACGGATTCTAACCTACATTGCATCACATCCTCTAACATTCAGAAACATGTTCTTTTAAGAATATTGGACAACAAACACTGTGCTAGATAGAAGTCTAATATTTTTTTAAAATCTTTTAACATGCCCACCATATGATGATATTAGGCCCCATAACAGAAAAAATTGTTGTGAAATACATGTTTTTAATAAATTGTAGTGCTATTAGGCCTGCACTAGAAAGAACTCATTTATAACCAAAAGATCATTTGATTTGGAAGAATGATCCACACACAGAACCACAAAGGGACGGGTTGCTCAAGTGGTAGAGAACAACAGTATGCCAAGAATATCCATGAGAAGATTCAAGTTTGCATCCTAGCAGGCCCATTAAAGATAGCATGCCGAAGGGTCTCCAAAGCTCAATTGGTGAGATATCTGGCTCATATAGAACCCTTTAGGTTTGATTCGTGAGGTACCAAAATGAGGAACAGAATCAGAACAAGCCCAGAGTGACTTTGGCAGTCTAGATAACTTCAAACCTTAACTCTAACCCAAGGAGAGATTAAGGTTTCGGCCAATTTCAAAAATTCATTCAAGTTCTTCCAACATTCCAACAAAAAATACTAAACATTCATCTGCAATCTTATATATAAGTAAGCACACATTCATGGGTGTTCAAACCATTTTCCTTTTCGTTAAAGGGTTAAAATAATCCATGGCTTCCTTTCAGGCTGCACAATCTTTTGGGTAAGCTGCTACGGTCAATGGGTAACTTACATGAAAGATGGCATTCCAAGACTCTAAAACATTGAACCATAAGTAAATATATGCAGCAAAACCATAAGATTAACTCAGAAGACCACCAAATTTGTATGAGGACTTGCACCCAGCGTGAAACCTTTGGCTCTTATATACAACCCTCACAAGCCCTTTGTAAGCCAAACATCTTCACCTACAGACCCTATTGCCTTGAAGAATAATGAAATCACTTATCATATACACACATATTGCATAAACCATACATTGTGTATATATATTCTGGTCACATATTAGAACACTTCAAAACTACCAGTCGCAGGGTTCGAATCCCAGGGATGAAACCAAAAGAGAAAAACCAGTTGCATCTTAAATAACATAATAGACCAAATGGGTATCCGAAAATGTCAACAAATCAATCAGATGCAAACCTGTCAGCCGAATCCTGCACATCCTCAGCCGCTGAAAAGAAAGGATCTGCCTCCCACCGATCAAAATTGGCCGTCATAATTACTCTATTCAAACACAAATCAAAACCCAATTCAATGCCAACGATATGATACACAGATTTGTGTCAGCCGTAAATCTATTTCGCGATTTCAGCACATAACAGATGCTTCAAGGCTCCGTATAAAAGGAGTCTGCAGGCAAAGCAACCTTGCAAGCAATGAACATATGCTTGGATATACACACAGGGTATATAAAAAATATGGCCCAAAAATCATGCACTGTGCGAATAAACTTAAACCGAGCGTATCTCTCCTCCGTGATCCAATCACGAGGACCGTTGATTACTGGGTAGTTTTGAGTCCGTGTGCGAGAAACATTCTTTTCTTTTTACTTCGATGATTACAAATGCGTTAGGTAGCCTATATAGATACTGTTGTTGGTAGGCAGGCTTTGTTTCATCAATTAAATCATGATACTTGTGTTGTTCAAACCTATAAAATCAACTACTTATTAGAAAAATATAAATTATGCTAATATAAACATATTTTGTTTTATTATTATGATATTTTATAGTAGTGTTGAACTGCTTAGTTTTGAGTCAAACACATGACCCATATGTTTTGAGTCAAATATATGACTCATATGTCATGAGCAGGAGTTCAAATGAGCTCATCTCTCATGAGAATGAATGTTCGGCTTAGCATTCACTGCATCTAGGTGATGCAGAAACTATCCCGTCTTCTCGGAGGCGACCCATCCTAGTATCAAGCCCACTTAACTTATTTTTATGAATAAAGTTTTATTATATTATTTTATAAAAGATATAATGTTATATCATATTTATAAAACTAGCACTTGCACCCATAGGAGGTTCAAGGAATACGCGAATAGGAACAACCAGAAGTTTAGAAAATTCCCAGTGTGATTTTTTTTTATGGCATGAGACAATTCCAAGCACTATAATGCTCACATATAAAAACCTATCGGCTAAAAATAAATGTAATAAAATTATATTTGGAAGTTTGAGTGAAGTAAAAGTTAATAATAATAAACCGATCAAAACAATTAATAATAATAAAATTATGATAGACATCATATTTCCACAGTTCATAATGATTGTAGTTCAGTATTTAAGGATTTAATTATGTGCAAGTTTTATCCATCATCAAAAGAAAGAGCAAGAGAAGAGAAATAGAATTCAAACAATGCAATAAATCTAACAAATATTTCTAAATTTTAATATGATATAGAAAATTCAAATCATTTTTTGAATGCGTAGTATAATGGTAAATTAAGGCATGTTTTATTAAAATTGGGTGAAGCAATTTTTTCCCATTAAAATTACGACCCACTTAGTAATAAATTATCTAATTTTTAATATTAAAATATTTGGATTTAATTTTTTCCAAAGATTAATAGTAATTTTGAAATTGTGACCTCCACACTTTTATAAATAATTAATTTTAAAACAAAATATATTTTTTTATGTGAGTAGGTTTATGGCTCACTAGTGTAAGTCCCAACTAAAAAATAAATGTATGGGTATTTTGCTTTTAATTAAAAAATAAAATTCATGGGACCTCTCTAACATTGCCTAGAAATTTGGGAATAGGATCCCAATGTTTGTTCTAGTTTTTATCAATTTGGTTACAATGTTAAGCGTGTTTGTAGCTGTCAAATAATTTTATATGTATAGGACAGTGAGATATTACTCGCATTTGTCTTTCTCCATGAATTACAGCTTTGCAATTTTGAGAATCCAGCTTTGGGTCTCTTGGTGGGTCCCATATATTGAAGTTTGGTGGCTTTGTGATGTGGATCTCTCCTCTTCCATAACTTACAACTTTGTCAAGATGGGAAAGATGCCTATTTTTTAAATCTAGAAGTTGGCTTTGAGTGCTGCTCTTGTAGAGGTTATTGATTGTCTTTTAAAACTAATGTATGGAGGTAGATGAGAACACTCTATTAATGGAACATATATATTATAATTTTATGTTAAGATTTTTGTAATCATAAGTTTAGTATGAGAATTAAAATTATTGAATTTAAGTTTATTGGGTTGTGGTGTAATGGTTATGGGATGTTTTTGAAAGTGAACGACCAAAGTTTAAATCTTATTTTGTAGTAAGACGGCCTACCATTTAATTGGTTCCCCATTAATGGAGTGTCTAATTACTATAATTTTGGACATATTAAAAATACTTAAATAGCCAAAAGAAAATTAGTGAATTTGAAAAGTCTTTGTATAAAAACTAATTTTAAGATTCAAAATAAATTTAATGTAAATTAAGATCAAAAAACTCTACTCATTAATTTTATATGAAAATATGTTATTTTTTAAGTTGTGAGATTTAACTTTGTGTGTATTTTTTGAAGTCATTTGACTATGGCTTTTATAAATAGTTATTATATTTATATTATAAAATAAAGTCGGTCATGAAAGTATTGTAAAGGAAAAAGAAACCCTAAATATAGAGTGTATTATTAATTCCTGTATTAAGTATTAATCTAAGTTTAACACATAATAATTTAATTATAAATCAAACCTAAACTAACATAATTAAGTGTTTGATTGAAATTAGTAAGGTTTAAAATGGCTTAGCTCCTCCAATGGGGTTGGTGTGTTGATGTGTTGTGATCTACTGCACTTGTATAAGTGGATTTTATCTGCAAACTTCAAATCTTTCTAAACAAATGTAACTTTGAGTCTTGTAAATCAGCTCGACATTGCTATTGTAGTTGTGTCTTCTAAAAATCGCGGTCATGTCCTTGATTTGCTATTTTGTTCCCAAATCTACAATCATGTATGTGTCTATCACTTGCTCTAAATTTCACACATTTGGGTCACTACCTATGCTAGGTCAACTCGGTGTTAATGAACACCTTTGAGAGCTTATTGAGTTAGTATTTAAGTACTTTGCCTCCTTACGTCTTAGTCAAGCCCCTTGTTTGTGTTCTTCACAATGAATAAATGATGAGATATGCAAATTTGTCCATTGAAATGTCGATGCAAGCTATTATGATCATTCTTTGCTCTAGTGATGTGTTCTTTATTAATGATGCATTACGAATCATTGATCCCTCGTGATTATTATTATAGGGTCCTAGGTCATGTAAAGATCAAAGCATAAACTTATGTCCCACTCTTGGGCCACAAGCAAAAACACAAAGAGAATTACATGTACATACACATAGGGATTAATCAAAGGGAGAATTTGATTGAACACCCTTTTATTGAACGTTTTTTCTACCACCATGTGGCAAAAGGGATTCAATCTAACCTTCTTCAATTGAAGGGGGTTCAACAAAGCTTCCCTTAATAAATTTGAATTTTTCCAATGTACTCTAATATTTTTTAGGTTGAACCCCCTCTAATCAAACCCCTTTATGTGGTGTTAAGTGCAACCTTTTCCCTTTTTAGCCACCTGGATCAAATTTATTGTCTAAATTTACCTCTTGAGAACCCAAATAATTGGGTCTAGTGAATTCATTAAAAAATATAGGTAAATAGCCCTCATCTTTAACTTTCTAAAATATAAGTTTTATTATAGTTTACTTTTTTCTAATCAACATAGGTATGTTACAAAAAATAATGACATCCATTTGAGACACTTACAAAAATAGTAAACAAAGTTTTAAAAAATCTCAAGAAATAATGAATCACTATGTATCAATGTCCTTATTTCAACAAAAATAAATTAATTTGGGTATAGATACAAAAATTACGTGAGAGGGCATTTGTTTGTGTCAAAATTGTATTATTACCAATTAAAAATTATTAATAATAAAATATTAAACAAAAAATATAGATTCTCTAGATATCAAAGTTAGGGATCTATGTTTAAGAAATAATGAAAAAATCATTTATAACTCAAGTTATGTGGGAGGCACTTAGGTTACTCAATTAAATTGTGAAAGTATAATAGTTTTATTAAATTTTATTCAAATATGATGATAGAAATGATTTTCTAAAAAAAAAAAAGAATCAACATTCAAAAATTTTGAACTCATTAGTTTACATTGTCTTTAAATTATTGATCATTTGTTTGTTATAATTGATAAAATATGATAATTTTTTTAAAAACCTATTTTCAATGGCCCCAAACAACCAAAAAGTAGGACAAGCTATGGTGTTGTTAGAAATCTTTAAATATATCAACTAGACCTTAATTCAAGTAAATTAAATTATAATTTGGTAGCTAAGAATCATAAATTTGAATTAGGTCAGCATAGAATTGGCATGAGGTGGAATTGAATTTAGCAAACAAGATCATGATAGTGATTGTATCTAGGAAGTGTAAGTGGATGATGAGTGAGGTATACTAGTGAATAGGAATCAAAATGATTGGATGGATAGTTTGATTTGTAGGTTCAATCAAGTCTAATGTATAAATGACTCAGATCAAGTTCTAAATCAACATATCTCTAAATATGATTAGAACAGGTTCAAAACTAGAGGGAAAAAGTATGAAGTATGCACTTTTCTACTTTACATTTCACCCCCACTTTAGCATGAGCATACGTGTAAATCCATATTTATCATACATGTTAAAGTAAGATAAAGTAATAAGTAAAGTAATTAACATGTTTTAAAAGGATGTATTTTTTTAAAAAGGATACAATTTTGAAGATGATATTGTATTTTTGTGATTTTCATGGGACCCATCTCTAAAATTTACACACATGTAAACCAAAAATCATCAAAAGAACTTATTTTACACATAAATAAGAAGCATTGAAATCACTTAGTATTGCATGTATTTTCATATTGATATTTTTGAATCAAAAACAATCCCACAAGGGAAAAGGGAGGGATTCATGGAGTTGTAATTGAGTTGGCCCCCATAAACCAAGAAAAATTATAAATAGGGTAGAAAGGCATCATGCTACCAACATTTTTTCAAGGAGTTGTAATTCGTGTGGTCCCCTTAATATGCAAAGGCATAAGCCAAGAGAGAGATAACACATTGTGTAGGGTATAAAGAAGTTGGAATTGGTGTGGCCTACTCAATCTACACAATATGTGCCCGATCAATGTGAAAAGTGAGAACCCCATGGTTTTTGAGGAGTTATAACTAAATTGGCCCCTTCAATCTATGCATGCTTAAACATATGAAGAGATAATGGTAATATACCCCCTCAATGGATGAATGCATCATAATGAATATGATTTGAGGAGATGATAGTGTAAAATGGCCACATATACAAAATGTGTTGGCCCTAATCATAAATGAAAAGGTAACACCATGTAACCCAAATGAGGAACAATCTCCATTACCCTCAAAATTTTCCCCCAACTATGAGAAAATTGCATATTAGTGACAAGACATGTAAGTATAAGCACGCATAAGCACATGAATGTGAAAGATATCATCATGGAAGAATCATACAACTAGAGGTCGTGAAGATGAGAACATCATGTAAGTGTACATGGTAATTCATACCATGGAAAAATAATCATGAAAGAGCAAGTTATGTCATCAATATGCTCCTTACAAGATGGTTTGCTTGAAAAAAGTATAACCAATAAATCCCCCAATGTGAGGAAATCAAACATGTCAAAGTGGGAGAAATGAAGCAATACATAATCATTAATTGTAATGCATCAAAGTGCCATAGAGAATATAAGCATCACAAAGCAATGGCAAGATGTAGGAAAAAATGATGTCAAATGTCTTGGAGAATTGTTATCTTCAACAAATTGTTAAGGATGATTGTGGCAAATCATAAAGAAGTAAGACAATGCATAGTAACATTCGAGGTGCATAATGTTTGTAGGATTCACAAGAACTTTTTCTCAATGGTAACTAATCTCAATGTACTAGATCCATACTTTTGAACAACAACATAAGTCGCCAACTAATTAGGGAAAAACTTCCCTTGATCCTTATATTTTGCAAATGATTTTTTTAGATTTTCTTTTAGGACTAAATCACCAATTTTAAATTTGAAAGTTATCATACGCTTATTATATGATCATTTTAATTGTCTTGGTAGACTTTAAGATTTTCAAATGCATTCATGTGTCTGCCATCAAGTAGTTCTAATTCTTGTAATCTTTGTTCTTAGTATGTGTTATCATCAATAATTCCACAAAGAGATATTTGTAAAGAATGAATGTCTAACTCAAGAGGCGTGCTAGCCTTCACACCATAAACCAATGAATAAGGAGTGTGACATGTGTGTGTACGAGTGCTCGTACAATATTCCACAAGGCAAGTGTCAACTTTATGTGCCAATTTGTGCGATATCTGTACATATTTTTTCTTAATATTTGTTCAAGTGTTTTTTTGTACCCTCATCCTGGCCATTACTTTGTGGGTAACAAGGTAAGGAGAAATGTTTTGAATGTGATGTTTTTCAAGGAATTTTTTACTTCTTAATTTTTAAAAGAGATTCCATTATTGTAAACAATGGTAGAAAGAAGCCCAAATCGATAAATAATGTTCTCCATGATGAAATTGCATCCATTTTCAGTTGTGGTGGATTTGAATGCGGCAACCTTAACCCATTTGGTAGAATTAATAATGAAAATGTGTCCATTAGATGAGGCTAGAGTAATTTTCCCCACCAAATCAAATCCCCATGGTGAGTTTTAAAAAGGTTGAAGCTCTTGGGCAAGTGCATATTCTAAGTTACTATGTCTAAGAGTAGGATATTTTTATATAGATAATCATACAAGTCCTTGTCCATAGTGCTCTATTAATAACCTATATGGAGTAAATTTTGAAGCAACATTTTCCCATTAACATGACCATCACAAATTCCCCCATGGGTGTCTTGAAGTGTGATTAGTTTTTCATCATTATTATAGCATCAAAGTAACAAACCATTATATCTATGTTGATACAATACATGAGAAATGATTAAGTATTTGACAACATTTTTGTGAATGTGTATACAAACATTGGACAATTAGGAGGGAAGACCCTCATATGAAGGAAGTTGTAAAAATCTAAAACCATCATTTATTTGCAATAGTGGCACATACATGGGAATCCTTGTCCTAGACATTTGGCATATCAACTTATGAATAATTTAGGTAAATTTTGTTCCATGATCATCAATATCCACTAGTGATATGTAATGACCATAATGTTAGAATACTAAATTATTCTTGCGTGGAATATCATTACTGGTATAAGTGTCAAAGTGTGTCAATAGTTGATGAGCCAACTCTTTGTATTATAATAATTCAGTTTCTTTAACTTGGTAAGTTCCATTAATTTATCTCACCATGAGCTAGGAATCCCTATAAATAGTAGTAGATCTTATGCCCAAAGATATAGAATCATGTAAGCCAATGATAAGAATCTAATATTCAATAATATTGTTAATGCTTGGGATCTCAAGCTAAAAAAATAATGGAATGACATCTCCCAATGGAGGGATCACCCCCATGATCGAGCTTGTCATACATCATGAATTGAATAAATAAGCATAGTTCACATGTCAAACAAATTAGCTTGTAAAATAAACTCATTAGTAAAGGTTTGGCAACAAAATCTTGAGTAGGACAAGAAGCATCAACTACTTGATCAACAATGGTATGTCCTTTTAAATTGATTATTTATAATATGAACTTTAGATCAAATTTAGTACCTATAACATAATCACATCATTCAGTACTATCTAATGAGTGATATCTTTCTAACATATATGTACTTAGAGGGTCAACTTTAATAATATGTGTTTTAAAATGTAACATATAATGTCTCATTTTTTGTGAAGCATACATCACAGTTAGACAAAGTTTTCCATAAGAGAATAATATGTTGCATAATCTAGTAGGGTGAAACTAATGTAATAGATAGTGTGTTCGTTACCATTTACATCATTTTGTGTTATAAGATCACTAATGGTGGCATTATCAATAGCAAAAATGTATAATATGTCATGAATGGTAAGTGTTAAGATGGAGGATTTGACAAATTCACCTTCATTATATTGAAATATTTTTGACATTTTTCGTTAATAAACACATGAAATATAAAATGTAGTTGACAAGTTATACGATAAAGCATCTTATAGCTTGTATTTTACCTTATAAGATTTATGATTGGCTTATATTTTTTAGGATATGGCATTTTAATAATTGTATCATTTTTTTGTATCTACCTCAATGTCACATTGTGAAATAATTAATCTCAGTATTCTACCACTATTGACACCAAAGATGTACATTTTAGAATTTAGTCTCACTTGATATTATTGTAAGTACTCATAAGTTGTTCTTAGGTCATGAATGTGATCAACTCTCTTCTTATATTTACCAAGTATATCTTTGACATGGTCTTCCAAAATATTATGCATACAATCATGAAATATTAATGTCATGGTTCATTGGTAAGTACTCCAACATAAGTTAGGCTAAAGGGTATAACAATGTAGCAAAAGGTACCCCAAGGAGTGGTAAAACCAATTTCATCTTGAACTTGGGTATTTATAAATATTTGGTTATATCTAAAAAATTCCATGAAAGAGAGCATTTTATATCAAGTCGTAGAATCCACAATCATATCCATGTTTGGCAAGGGAAAATTATCTTTGGGCAATGTTCTATCCAAATTATGGAAGTCAATACAAATGTGTATTCTACCATCTAGCTTAGCAACATGAACACTATTTGAGATCCAAGGGGACTAACGATTGGAATGAATAAACCCAAATTTAAGAAACTTTTGGATCTCTTCTTCTACCATCAAAGTAATATTTTAAAGCATCTTCATAATATTTTACTTGATGGGTTTAGCATTTGGATCTAAAACAATGTTATGCATTACAATATCACTAGAAATTCCTAGCATGTCCTTGTAATTACATGAGACTAACTCACTATGCAATCATGTAGATGCTTTGTATAGTCAACACCCTTATTGAGGGATAGGCATTCACCAATTTTCAAAACATAATATATATTTTTCACATCCATTTCTATATCAATAGTATCACCAAGCACAAGTGTGCTTTGATCCTTAATAAGAGGTCATCTAGGTAAATAACTTCTTAGTTCTTGAGCTTAAATTTGATCATCATGAGAAGGTAAGACTCCCCAAAGTAAGAATGATAATGAATAGAAAAGGGGAACCCTCGATCATGGGGAAAAATAGGTCAATCAACATAGGCACTTAAGTATTCTTACAAAGATTCTTCATTAGAAAAGATGTTTGCTTGAGTGGTATCTACTAAAGATGAATCAATCAAATCTTTAAGTAAATGGAGGAATATACCCCTCAAGTAGAGTTGTAGATATAAAATTTTATTTTTGTTTATGTTGATTTTTAGTGATTAATTTGCATGAGGAGGCACATAGCCCAAATCTTTAATATTTCACTTAAAATAAGCTTTTGATGGTTCACTCATACCTTGATTATTAATTCCCAATTTTTTCCCATTATAACCAAATTTTTGTAATACATGAAAACATTTTTGTATACCTTTTCTAGTGAGTCAAAATAAACTTCGTCATTGGTATTAGATTCATTTCCATAAAATAATCCTCATTATGATCTTGTTCATCATTTATTTTAGATTTCAATTTGGGTAGTTGACCATAAGTATGGGGATCCATGTGTACAAGGGTGGAATATCATACATATTTATATTAACCATGTACTCCCTCTTGTGTGTAGGTGTAATGTCAAGAGTGCCCCAATCATCTTCATGATCAACATTTGTAATGGATGAAGATGGACCTTCTTTAGGTGAAACTATGAGTTTTATCACTTGATTATTAGGATAGATAGTGCCTTTTGATTCGACTAACTAGAAAAACTTAAAGGGATCTTCGTTAGTATTGATGGTATAGATTTTATATTTATAGGCAAAATTTAATGATTATGAAGGGTATATGGGAAGACCCTCATGACATGTATCCATGGATGACCAAGGAAAATATTATACACGAGTTGATTGGGCATCAAATGAAATATTGTGTTTAAAGTAACTGGTCCAAGAGTGTGGGGTAAAGTAATAAAAGCTAAAGCATCATGCCACACATTATTAAATCCTTTGAGTGTCACTTCAAACTTTTGCAAATTTGTGAAGTCAACTTTGATCTAAATTCAAAAAATTATCTACTACATATTTTAAGATTGGACCTGTTGTTTACTTGAGCTCTTTTAATAAATTTTTTATGTATCCAACTATACTACATGTAAAGGTAAATGCTCATTGATAACCACCTATCTAGGAAGCTCCTTAGAATCAAATACAATAGTATCATTGTATATATGAATGGATTATACGATTGTTACTACTTATATAGGCTTAGCACAATATTGCATAGTAATACTTTGTAAGGATTTTTGTAAAATTTATTTATACATTTTAGTAGTATAAATTAGGTCTCATAAAGAAATTTTTGCTTGATTATTTTTGAGTTGATGAATAATATCACAATATTTATGTTGTTTAGTAGACAAGGTGGCAGAGGGAAGTAAATCAAGCCCGACATTAAGCTATTGTTGTGGATTTTGTGTTGTCTTTTCACCTATAACTAACTTCTTATATGTATGTGTCATGCCCTCGACAAGGAAGATAATTCTTAAACAAAAGAATTAATAAAAAAAACCAATCCACCTCAGGCATAATAAGACAAAAAGTAAGTGCTAGAAGACAAAGGGGTAGAAAATTAAAATAAATCACAAATCAAGGAATCACTAGACATTAGAAGCGCTCCCCTATAATTAAATATTATACAAAGTGGGGTTTAAATAATATTTCGGTGGTTAAAAAGGGAGGGATTGTTTTAGAAGGTGTAAGACAATAAAATTAAACTATTATTATCAAAGGCAGCGGTGGTGTTTAAAAGGGTATGACCCATTGAAAGGGGCAGCAGATTCTTATGAGAGGTTGTGACTCTCTCCCAAATAAAATATAAAGG
Source organism: Cunninghamia lanceolata (assembly GCA_027924645.1). Taxonomy (NCBI): domain Eukaryota; kingdom Viridiplantae; phylum Streptophyta; class Pinopsida; order Cupressales; family Cupressaceae; genus Cunninghamia; species Cunninghamia lanceolata. Next base: position 893,167 of record BSBN01000567.1, read on the forward strand.
AGGATCATTTCATTTTGAAAAGGAGAAGTAGGAAGAAGATCATTCTCTCTAGCATATCCTTTCAAGTATAAATCATACTATCAACAAAGAATATTATTGTAGCCATTTGGAATAAACTTGTCAATCCATCAAGAGGTATTCAATCAACAATAATCTAGCAAATCCCTTAAGAAATCAATTTTGAATTTGAGGAAGTGTCTTGCAAATAGGAAGGATGAAATCCCTTCCAAGCTCATGAGAGTTGGAAGGATGACCCCCCTTTCATGCTCTTATCAAGTTTGGGCAGGAATTGGAAGGATGGACAACCTTTCATGCTCTTGGGCTTGATCAAGGAGGATAGAAACCCTCCAAGGTGGACTAAGAGTTGGAAGGATGACCCACCTTCCATGCTTTTAGAAATTTAAGGACAAAAAGCCCTTGATATTGCCATTGCTGAGTTAGGGATGGAAACTTCTACTTCAGCAAATTTGCAAGTATTTCCAAGGAATTCATAATATGATTGATTATGAGAATTGTGCTATGATGTATTAATCTTAATATTATCATAATTTCTTGATCTTTAATATTTCTAATATCATTTTTAGTGATTATTATTGTTTGCAGGCAAAGAAATAAGGAATATCCTCAAAAGGGACATTACAAATGGTATGAGAGCATTGATCATGCCAACCTAAGGATCTAAAAGGTAGTATATGCAATTAATCCAAAGAGCTCAACGAGCCTTGGATAGAGAAAGGAGAAAACTAGAGGCAAGTAGAAAACCAATTAAAGGTAATAAAATGGGTGATCGTGGGGTAAATCAAGGAAATGAATTGAGGGCTTCTATGGAGAAACAAGAGAAGACAACACAATTGCTTCTTCAAACACTTCAAAACATGAACAATACAATCAATGCTCTTAGGCCTAACCAAACCAATGTAAGAGATGTTAATTTCAACCATTCCGAAAATAACAATAGAACTCCATTAAGATCATCACCTAGATTAACAAGGTTTACATTCTTACCTAGAGAAGAGCAATCAAGAGAAGAAGAAGAACCCAACATGGTGGCAAATGACATTGATGAATGTGTAGAAGCATATTCAAGAAGTGATCTTGACCTTATAAGATATATTCCATTTAGAGAATATTGTGATGCAAGAACAAGAAATACCTCATGAAAAGAAAGAAGGTAGCCCAACAAAGATTTATGTCAAAGAGTAAGTAAGATGACTCTTCCCAATTTTAATGGTTCGGCGAGGGTAACTAACCGAGCATGGATCCAAAAACTAGATACATGTTTTTCCCTTAGCCCCATGACAGAAGATGATGCTATTACATTTGTCATTCTACACTTAGAGGGGATTGCACACTATTGGTGGCACCATGGAATTGCCACACAAGGGCATCAACATGTGGAGACGTATGACAAATTTACACAAAGTCTTATAGATGATTTGATCAAAAGAATCCCAAAAGACATTTCAAAGAGTTGACACTATAATTAAAGAAATGAGGTTCAATGGAGGATTATGTGGCAGAGTTTCAAATAATTTCAATCATGGTGCCAGGTGTTACCAAGGGAAGGCTCACATACCTATTTATTGAGGGATTGACGTAGTCACTCCGTAGCTTGGTGGGCACTCTTGATCCTACATCCCTACAATATGCAATCCAAAAGGCATTAAGGTTATAAGTTACAACAACTAAGGACAAGACCTATTCCAAGAATATATCATCGGGGTCACATAAGCAACCCTCTTACTAGAATAATTGGCAACCAAAGGCATTGTCTCCTCAATCCAACATAACGGAAGAATCCAGGAAAGAGCTTTGAAAGAAAGGGTTGTGCTTTACTTGTAAGGAAAGATGGGAGCTGGGTCATCAATGTTCAAGAAAGGGACAAGTACACAACTTAGAAGCAATGATAGATGAGGAAGTGGAGGAAGGAGAAATCAAACCTAAAATTCCTAAGAAGCGGAAACAAGATCAAGAAGGGTTTGCCAGTAGTGCATTGGAAACACTTTCAGGTGCACCCAAGTATCACCCTTTTAGGATTCGTAGTGTGTTACAAGGTCAAAAGGTAACTGTATTAGTTGATAATGGTGCTACACATAAGTTTATTGTTGAAGGTTTAGTAACAAGGATGAAATTAAAAGTTGAAAACTTTGAAGGTTTCAAGGTAGTTATGGCTGATGGTTTCACTACCCCTTGTACACAATGAATTAAAAAACTCATCCTTACCTTAGGGAGACACCAAATAAGTGAATATTTCTATATGTGGTAAACATGGGCGATACATATGTAGTTTTAGGCATTCAATGGTTACATTTCTTAGATAGATATTATCAAGACTTTCAAAACATGGAACTATGTTTCCAACACAATGGGAAGGAAGTAGTTCTACAAGGTCTATTGGATGGATCTCCTAGGGTTGTGTCATCCAAAAGGATGGAGAGAGCAATTAGGCATGGGCAAGTAGAATGGTAAATGTTTGATCCTTGATAGATGTTCACCCAGAGGAGGAAGAACTACTCATATTGATATCTAATCTATCTTAGACAACCATAGGGGGTTTTTAGCAATATTCTACCAGGATTACCTCCTAAGATGGGTTTTGAACACACCATTGAACTAGAAGAGGGAGAAAAACCTGTCATTACCACACCTTACTACCACCCAAAGAAATATAAGTAAGAAATTGAGAAGACCATTAAGGAATTACTAGAGATGGGGCATATACAACCTAGCTCTAGCCCTTTTGCTTCTTCTGTAGTATTGGTGAAAAAGAAAGATGGTACTATTAGGATGTGTGGATTATAGGGCACTTAACAAGAAAACTATAAAGAACCAATACCCCATCCCCAGGGTTGATGAGTTAATTGATGAACTCTGTGGTGCCATATACTTTCTAAGATTGATTTACATTCTGGATACCACAAAGTAAGAATTAGGCAAGAGGATGTTCCCAAAATCGCTTTTAGGTGTCATTTCAGACATTTTGAATTTTTAGTCTTACCATTTGGACTAACCAATGACCCAGCCACATTCCAATCTTGCATGAACCACATATTCAGTAAACAATTAAGGAAATTCCTTTTGGTATTCTTCGATGATATCCTAATCTATAGTAAAACTTGGGAAGATCACTTAAGGAATATTGGAAAAGTGTTGGGGATACTTGAGCAATAATCACTATTTTCTAAGGCATTCAATTGTGAATTTGAGATGACTTAAATCTTGTACTTGGGGAATAAGATTAATGCCCAAGGAGTTAGTGTGGATGAATAAAACATCAAAGCAATAGTAGATTGGCCCCAACCTAAGACATTAACACACTTAAGGGGAATTTTAGGACTCTACAGTTATTATAGAAGGTTTGTCAAAGGATTTTCAAAGCTAACTGCCCATTTGATGGACTTGACTAAAAAGGGTGTATTCTCATGGGTTGATGAAGCATAAAGAGATTTTGACAAGCTTACAGAAACAATGAGTTCTTGTCCGCTATTAGCCATTCCAAACTTCTCTCTTCCATTTGAGTTAGAATGTGATGCTTTAGGAGAAGGTATTGGATGAAGGGAAAATATAGTTCATCCCAGAATGAGCATCTAAGATCAGTAAGTGTCTATAGTAACAATCATTCTCTCTGATTGCCTCAAAACACATACTACTATGCCATAAAGTGGAATTAGACATAGTTCATTTCCCACATTAACCCTTAGAGGAAAGTGATTGCAATTTAAACCAGTTTCAACAACATACATTAAATAGATTTAATAAATAGAATAACTAAACATGAAAGATAGAGAAGAAGACAAGAACACAAAGACTTACGTGGGGAAAACCCTTTCAGGTAAAAAATCCCATGCTCCAAAACATAGAGCCATTGTATTATTTAGCAACAAGCGTACAAGTTACAATATAATATCAAGCTCATAGCCTTTACTGGAGATTTACATCTTGTTCCATCTCTAGAGAAAATCTGATAGCATTTCCTTACATCCAGTCACAGCTCTCTTAATTTGGTTACAATGCACTGTCATATTAATACAGACTTCACAAACGTTTCAGGAAGTCCATCGCTTCAACTTCCACACCAAATGAATAGTTACAAACTGACTTGACATCTAGTATTACAACTTCCATCAGCAACCGAACAACCATCCGCCAAAGGCTGCATTGATTCACAACAACAATGTGGAACCAATGAGTAACCTAGTGCCACGTGTCGACACCTTACTTCTCAGTCAATAACCATTGACCTTTTTTCCATGATTTCATCTTTATCTGTCGTTCCCAGGCTTAACCGCTATATCGCAGCCTACCGCTAAATCACAGCCCTTCCACAAGACCAACGCAGTGTGGCAGGGCCTATACCGTACCACCACAAGCCATCTCACAGGTTGTCGCGGGGTGGCGGTATGACCTGCACACCCGCTAGCCTCTCCAATAACCGTTGCGGGGTGGCGGGGTAAATCCTGCTCCACCGCAACCACCACCAATAGATCCTCGTGTTGGGAATTAAGGTGTCTCAACCTTTGCAAATTCTTAGCATTATTTATTTATTTGTATATTTATTTATTTCCTAATGTTGTAATTAATTGCACATTCAGTTTGGTCACTTAGTTGAGATGGCACGGTGACATGTCATCCTACTTGGAATGTGACTTGGATGGTCAAGTCAAACCTACATGGATTTGGGTGTCCCATTTGAGGTCGCACTAATATGGCATGTGTTGGCATCTTGTGGTGTGTGGAAGACAATATTCTATATGACAGAATCTATGACGCGTAAGAGCCAAGTTTGGAGATTCCTATGATAAGTGATGACAAGTGTCGGTGAGGATTTTTGCATGAGGGAAAGGCATCTTTGGGCGCTCAAGTTGGGTATGACATGTTGTAAGAGGAATATGCTATATTTAGCATTGTATGACGGATTCTCTTACAACATTTAAGGTTGTTATGTTGGGAAAATCTATGACAAGTGTAAGATGCGTAAGAGCATCTGTCATAGTCTATTTTTAGCACGGAGCGCTCCTATGTTGGGAAAGTCAAATCTGCCATGTATGACACATGTAAGGGATGTATTTGTAGCAAGGACAAGTGTCCTTTGATGTGGTATAATGGCCATGTGGCCAAGGTGGATGCCTATCCCAAGATGCTCTCAATATTTGCCTTGTAATCTCTATATATTGCATAGTTTGGAGTTGTAGTTGCATAGTGTTTTTACAGGTACTGTTATGCTACTGGAATAACTCCAGATTCGACATTTGAAGACTCTTAGAATAACTTGCATTGTAAGTGTTTTGTAAACTATAACTATTTCAGATAATACATTGTGCAGGTTTTAGAGTGTGGGGTTTTTCACCTGAAAAGGTTTTCCCCACGATACATCTTGTGTCTACTTCTCTCTGTCTACATTCTTGTTGTTAGGGTTAGCCGGCAGAAGATATCAATTAAATGCAAATAAAGATTAAACAGAGGAATGGAAATACACAAAAATAATAATAGTGAGAGACAAGTTTTAATGTGGTTCACCCAAACTCAGGCTACATCCACCAATAGAGAGTCCAATATTATTATCCAGTAAATCAAATCGATTACAACCAGCAATCCTTGCAACTCAATACCGCTGCAAAATGCTACAATACATCAATAGAAACCCTAACCCTTATCCATTTTTATCACGACTTTTGTCAGTTTCAAAAATAGGGTTTTTTATGTCGGCCAATGAAAAATAACTCCTGACGCCTTAATAAAATAGTAAAAAACTATGTGAGGTTTCGGGAGCATTGCCCCGGAGCCCCCACAAGGGCGTTGCCCCTCGACCCTGCCCTGTATCACGACAGGAAGCACGCAAGGGGCGCTGCCCCTGGACCCCGTAAGGGATGTTGCCCCTTGACCCCATCTTGGGGGTGTTGCCCCCAAACCCCTGCAAGGGGTGCTGCCCCTTGACCCCATAGGAATTTGGGGGGAAACCACGCCACTAAAAGTGGGGTAAATTTAACCTCTGAGTCTAATTAGGCTCCATATAACAACACTTGTTTTGTGTTTGCTGCTGTAATATCTCTGATATAAGTTTCATATTGCTGCAATTGTAAATGTTGTAAAGAATTTGCATACCTCTCCCCTCATTAGATTAGTTTAGGAAGTGATTTCCGCACACCTAACTTCCTTTCAGTTGGTATCAGAGCCTGACCAGTTTTGGTCCTAGCTACTGGGTAGGGGTTTTTTGTATTGATCTTAGATTGAGTGGAAGTCTGTACAGAGTATTATGTAATCTTGTTGCAGGAAGGAGATGGTAGGCACATCCGGAAGAATAGAGGTTGAAAAGTTTAATGGCAGCAATTTTGAGTTGTGGAAACTCAAAATGGAAGACATGCTCTTTGATAGAGACCTATGGGAAGCAATTTCCAGTGTAAAACCAGCGGCAATGTCCCAAGATGATTGGGATCTCAAAGATCGTAAATCCAAGGGTCTTGTGAGACTTTGTCTGGCTGATTTTGTCTTATTAAATGTTCATGAAGAGAAAATTGTGAAGGATCTATGGAAGAAACTTGGTGATGTTTATCAGGCTAAATTCCTGGTAAACAAGTTGTTCCTACGGAAGAAGCTATATTCTTTGAGGATGGAAGATGGAGGATCTGTTGCTGATCACATGAATGCTTTTAATATGTTGATTGCACAATTGACATCCGTTGATGTGAAGATGGAGGAGGAGGATCTGTTGGTGCCTGAATTCACTGTCAGTTAATTTAGCAATTTTCATGCAAGAACCATCCCGAAATATCCAAAAGGTTCTAAGTTTTGGCACCCCTTCAGTGTTTTTCAGCATCTGCATCTCATTTCTTGAGGAGGGGTCTTCGTCTTTTCTCCATCGGCATGCGTTCGTTTTTGTGTCTTTGACATTTTGGTTTGAACTTGAACCCTTTTTCTCTAAGTTCAATGATTCAGCGGTTCGAGGTTCATTTTTCTTCTAACGGGTCGCATTATGCATTTGCCTTGCGCAAATATTGCATCGTTGAACTTCCTGCTTGAACCTTTTTGTTTTGGTTGAAGGTTCAATGGTTCGAAGCTTTTTTGCCTATGGAGTATTATTTTTGATGTTTGAACCATCCCGTTGAACCCTAGTGTTGAACCCTTTTGGTTCGGGGTTCAACGGTTTGAGGCTTTGTGTTTGTGTTCGGCGAATGTTCTTTTTGAAGTGCTCCGTTCGGCATTGAACTTCTCGGTTGAACCATCGGGTTGAACCAGTTCATGGTTCAACAGTTCAACAGTTCAGCGCTTTACATTTTTGGTCATATCAGAGTGATCGGCCTCATCGGCGAAAGATTTCTTGAGTGCTCCGATTGTTTTGGTCTGGCCGATGGATGTCCATCGGCATGTGTTTAGCTGTCGGCGAAGCAAATTTGTGGCCCGCCGATGTAAGGAGTTTGGCCGATGGAGGAGCAGTGTGTGGCTGGCGAAGATGTCGTCGGCGTGACCTTTGAGATCGGCAGGAAGCTTTATGGATGCTCCGATGGTGTGTGTTACACTGACGGAAGGGGAAGAGCTAGGGTCTATCGGCATGGGTTGTATTGTCAGGTGAACAGTGAAATGGTTGGCTGATAGACTTATCTCTGGCCGATGAAGGGAAGTGTTGTGTATGGTCTTCGGCATGACTTGTGTTGTCGGCGAGGATGGATTGTGGTGGGCCGACAGTGGGAGGTCTCGCCGATGAAGGAGCAGAGTATAATTCATTGGTGCATTGGTGAGAGTGTGGTCTATCGGCAGAGGGATCTTTTGCTTGGCCGACGGTATTGGTCTAGCCGACAGGGGATTGCGGTGGCTTCATCGGTGTAACTGATGAGATCGGTGAAGGTTTGGATGGTTGGCCCGATGATGCATCTCTGGCCGATGGGGAAGCGAAGGTAGCGGTTGGCGAGACCGTTGAGATCGGAAGGAGAATTCTAGGGTGTGCCGATGGCTTGGGTTTTGGCGATGGGCTTTTGGAGAAGGCTTATGCATCGAGCGCGGCAAAAGGCGCTCGACACCTATTATGCTCGTGACCATGTTTTTAAGGTATTGAAGGAGTCTCCGCAGCACCAATGCGGGACTATTCTTCCTGCACATTTGAAACTTCAGTAAAGTGCATTTTAGCGGGAATTTCTATTTGAACGTAGCAACGGTTTCCAGGTAGGCTGCGAGTGGTTGAGGCCTTTAATGGCGACAGTACAGAGGTATGGGCAATGGTACACATGATCATGTCGCCCAATTTTTGAGTGAAGACTCCCAGATGGCGGCGCAGGGCTCGAGGCTTCTCTTGTCTGTTGCTGCAATAACTTCTGAGCGCCATTCCTTTGTGGAGTCTGTATCTGGCAGATTTTTAATTTTTGACCATGTAATTAATTGTTGCGGGTACACTTTCTGGCCAATATAGGCAGACTGTGTTACCATTTTTGACGTTGTTGAAAACTAGACATTTTGGCTCTGTAATAAGATACAACTGGTTTTGGTTGCTCTGTGCAGCAAAACTTGCGAGTTTATGTATCTCCTGTTGTACGTTTGTGCATGAATCCACTGATTTCATGGTCAATTTTATATGAATAATGCTATGTTTGCATGTGTTATGTTGATTCTGTCTCCAGTTTTGCATGTATCTTTCTTCTGAGTCCAGGCATTCAAGGAATGTCTGAGATTCTAGAACATAGAATTCTTGTGTTGAATGTTTAATCTTTTAACTTCTGCTCAAGGGGTAGATTAAACTGTTTTCAGATTGAATATTGGGAAGGGTATACTGCAATAGGGATGCCATAAGTATAGACAGCTTAACACTCTGTATTGGGAGATATCTGTAGGGCAGATATCATGTATATCCCCCTGAAATCTAGTTTTAGTTGTTCATGCTGATCATTCACAGGTGTATGTCTACCGACTCCAAGCCCTGGATAGGCACCAATCTAGCTCTGTGTTGAGGTTATATACCATGTCCAGCTTTGCATCCAAAAATCAAATCAAACCATTTCATCCTTCCACCTATTAGTTGTAGGAGTAGGATTAGGATCCCTGCATGCTCTCATACCCAACCAAACATCATGTCCAAGAATGTTGCCAACCTTGTGATTTGTTACACAAATCTTGGTTCATACATGAGAGTATTCTGCCTGTTGCTGTCAAGTTAAATCCTTCTGTCATTGAGCTAGTCAAGGTTATACTTTTATCAAATAGGGACACCCCCCTTGGTGCGGCAAAACCAGAAGTGAAGGGGAGGAGCTCACGCAACCTCCTGTATTCAGTTGGCTGAATCTGCCTGTGCATTAGAAGTGGCAAACCCTAATGCTAATTCAGAAGAAAAACCAACAAAAATGGCGACTCTACTAGGGATGGTGATTTGAAAATTGTTATTTTTGTCCTCCCTAGTGAAATATCTGTGTGCCCATCCGAGTCACCAACAAAAATGGCGACTCTGCTGGGGAGTCTTTCATGTGAATGATGATGCTCTGCTAGTGGTATGAACTCAGAAAAATATGTGTTGAGCTTTCAGCTGCTGTAAATTTTGTCCTCTCTGGAGAGGTGGCGACTCTGCAAAAGATCTAAATGCACATGAAAAGTTGATGTGTGTTGTGACAAAACTGTGCTGTTCAGACTTTAGCATCTGTATGAGAAAAGGTACCTTGTTCCTTCCCCTTTATATTTGTTGTTTTACTGCATAAGTTAGATGCCAGGGGAAGCCTTAGGTCTTAGGCAGACAAAGGATGTCTAAGAGTAAGATTTTTATGAATCCAAGTATGAATTATCCCATACTCAGCGGTGAAATGTTGGATAAAAGAATAGAAGAGATAAGAAATAGGTTGATATTCTTAGAGGCTGAGCAGGCTCAGTTAAAAAACAATAACCCTGTTGTGTCTGCCAGTCAGAAAGCTAAACCTCCTGCCACCCCTTTTGATCCTTTGTATAACCAATTAGATTTGTCATGGGTTGACTATAAAGTAGAAACTATGCCTGCTAGGATATACTGTCAGATGCCCAGATTTAGTGGTCACAGTGTATGTGATGGGAATGTACATATCTAAAATTTTCATGAGTTCATGGGAAAGCATTCATTCAGAGATGAGGATATGTGGATGAGGTTTTTTGTTAGGTCCTTTGATGCAAAAGCAAAAGACTGGTATTTGAGCTTTTCAAAAGGATCTTTTGTCTGTTGGGATGAGCTTGCTGACTGTTTCAAGGAAGAATTTGCAAAAGAACCGACTGATCTTGTTGCAGAATTGATGAGAATCAGAAAACAAGATGAAGAGCCATGTGCTGATTTCAATCATAGGTTTGTAGTAGCCTTTTCACAGATCCCAGAAGTCTTCAGACCTGATATTTCAGCCTGTGTAGGCATATTCTTTGAGGCTTTTGAGTAGGGCTCTAGTGCATTACTGAGGGATTTCAAGGTGACAAGTATGCAGATGGCATACAAGTTCGTAGAAAATATATAAAAAATCAGAAATGAGCACTTGTTGAAACCCCTGTCCACAGGCTTTGGTGTGAAAAATAGTTGTGAAGCTGCAAATGACCAAATAATTAAAGCATCATGTGCAGATAAAAATGAAAATGAAAGCATAGAGGTTGAGACTGTTGTATTTAAACATAATGCTAACAATACAGCTCAACTGGATTGTTCACCAATTGAGGATGCCAATGAAGGAACTAATGAAGACTCCCATTGCAATGATGAGGCAGCTGACCATGAAAACCACAACGAGGTTGTGGACAGTAATGAGCAACTTTTGGAATGGACCTGTGGAGACAATTGTGAGTATTGTACTCAAGACAGAGAAGGTATAAGCAAATAGAAAAACAGTCCCATGTGTGACCCATTGCCTACCTTTCAAACACATGGAGATCATGAAGAGCAGTCAGAAATTGAAATAAGTGCTAGTGCAGAGCATGATTATTTTTCATTCGATGGCTGTTTTGCTTATGACACACAGGCTGATACTCCTCCACAGAGTGAATCCATTGGTGATGAAAATGCGTGCTCTGCTGCCCATGAACCAATGGCATACTACGATGAAACTGATGCACCTGGGTCACCCATTTATGACACATGTGATGATGAGGATCTGTCTGAGTATGGTGAGGATCTAGACATTGTTTTTGACTTGGATTCTGTTTCTCATCCTGATGAAAGAGGAAACAACATACATCAGGTAAGTGATTGTAAAGATGTGCCAGATTGTAAAAAGATGCCAGAGCCTGATCTTTTCCAGTTTGGTGCTGCTATTGGTTGTGTGCATGATGTGCACAATTGTGAATTTGAAATCTTTTCTTTTGAGAGGCCAGCGTATAAAGAGAGCCCTGTTTTTCCTAGTTGTGTGGTGGACTTCGAGTGCTTTCAATTTTCAGTCCAGCTAGGAGATCATTTTGCAATGCATAGTGATGATAACATGTGTTCTATGCCATTTGAGTATGCATTGCTTGATACATTCTGCATCCATTTGTTGCCTGATGCTGAGGGTTGTTTGCATAAGGGTGACAGTGACAAACTGAATTAGAAGGTTGAACATGCAAATGACCAAGGTAGCTTATGGTCAGATCATGGTAGCACTCTCAGGCTTGACCTAGTGTATGCAGATGAGAACAAGGTGTTTGACAAGGGGAAATATTGGTTTTCCTTTTCTTGGTGGCCTTAGGCCATCAAGTTTGATTGGTGATGCAGATCATGGTAACTTCATGACTCTATGCCCAATGGATAAGGCACTGGTCTGCATCCCAAAGATCTGGGGTTCTCACTGCAGTCTTGCACCTGCACGTCCCCAATCAAAGCCACTATTGGTGCCTGAATTCACTGTCAGTTAATTTAGCAATTTTCATGCAGGCACCATCCCGAAATATCCAAAAGGTTCTAAGTTTTGGCACCCCTTCAGTGTTTTTCAGCATCTGCATCTCATTTCTTGAGGAGGGGTCTTCGTCTTTTCTCCATCGGCATGCGTTCGTTTTTGTGTCTTTGACATTTTGGTTTGAACTTGAACCCTTTTTCTCTAAGTTCAATGGTTCAGCGGTTCGAGGTTCATTTTTCTTCTAACGGGTCGCATTATGCATTTGCCTTGCACAAATATTGCATCGTTGAACCTCCTTCTTGAACCTTTTTGTTTTGGTTCAAGGTTCAATGGTTCGAAGCTTTTTTGCCTATGGAGTATTATTTTTGATGTTTGAACCATCGCGTTGAACCCTAGTGTTGAACCCTTTTGGTTCAGGGTTCAACAGTTCGAGACTTTGTGTTTGTGTTCAGTGAATGTTCTTTTTGAAGTGCTCCGTTCGGCATTGAACTTCTCGGTTGAACCATCGGGTTGAACCAGTTCGTGGTTCAACGGTTCAACAGTTCAGCGCTTTACGTTTTTGGTCTTATCGGAGTGATCGGCCTCATCGGCGAAAGATTTCTTGAGTGCTCCGATTGTTTTGGTCTGGCCGATGGATGTCCATCGACGTGTGTTTAGCTGTCGGCGAAGCAAATTTGTGGCCCACCGATGTAAGGAGTTTGGCTGATGGAGGAGCAGTGTGTGGCTGGCGAAGATGTTGTCGGTGTGACCTTTGAGATCGGCAGGAAGCTTTTTGGATGCTCCGATGGTGTGTGTTACACCGACGGAAGGGGAAGAGCCAGGGTCTATCGGCATGGGTTGTATTGTCGGGTGAATGGTGAAATGGTTGGCCGATAGACTAATCTCTGGCCAATGAAGGGAAGTGTTGTGTATGGTCTTCGGCGTGACTTGTGTTGTCGGCGAGGATGGATTGTGGTGGGCCGACAGTGGGAGGTCTCGCTGATGAAGGAGCAGAGTATAATTCGTTGGTGCATTGGTGAGAGTGTGGTCTATCGGCAGAGGGATCTTTTGCTTGGCCGATGGTATTGGTCTGGCCGACAGGGGATTGCGGTGGCTTCATCGGTGTAACTGATGAGATCGGCGAAGGTTTGGATGGTTGGCCCGATGATGCATCTCTGGCCGATGGGGAAGCGAAGGTAGCGGTCAGCGAGACCGTTGAGATCGGAAGGAGAATTCTGGGGTGTGCCGATGGCTTGGGTTTTGGCGATGGGCTTTTGGAGAAGGCTTATGCATCGAGTGCGGCAAAAGGTGCTTGACACCTATTATGCTCGCGACCATGTTTTTAAGGTATTGAAGGAGTCTCCGCGGCACCAATGTGGGACTATTCTTCCTGCACATTTAAAAATTCAGTAAAGTGCATTTTGGCGGGAACTTCTGTTTGAACGCAGCGACGGTTTCCAGGTAGGCCGCGGGTGGTTGAGGCCTTTAATGGCGACAGTGCAGAGGTATGGGCAATGGTACACATGATCATGTCACCCAATTTTTGAGTGAAGACTCCCAGATGGTGGCGCAGGGCTCGAGGCTTCTCTTGTCTGTTGCTGCAATAACTTCTGAGCGCCATTCCTTTGTGGAGTCTGTATCTGGCAGATTTTTTATTTTTGACCATGTAATTAATTGTTGCGGGTACACTTTCTGGCCAATATAGGCAGACTGTGTTACCATTTTTTACGTTGTTGAAAACTAGACATTTTGGCTCTGTAATAAGATACAACTGGTTTTGGTTGCTCTGTGCAGCAAAACTTGCGAGTTTATGTATCTCCTGTTGTACGTTTGTGCATGAATCCACTGATTTCATGGTCAATTTTATATGAATAATGCTATGTTTGCATGTGTTATGCTGATTCTATCTCCAGTTTTGCATGTATCTTTCTTCTGAGTCCAGGCATTCAAGGAATGTCTGAGATTCTAGAACATAGAATTCCTGTGTTGAATGTTTAATCTTTTAACTTCTGCTCAAGGGGTAGATTAAACTGTTTTCAGATTGAATATTGGGAAGGGTATACTGCAATAGGGATGCCATAAGTATAGACAGCTTAACACTTTGTATTGGGAGATATCTGTAGGGCAGATATCATGTATATCCCCCTGAAATCCAATTTTAGTTGTTCATGCTGATCATTCACAGGTGTATGTCTACCGACTCCAAGCCTTGGATAGGCACCAATCTAGCTCTGTGTTGAGGTTATATACCATGTCCAGCTTTGCATCCAAAAATCAAATCAAACCATTTCATCCTTCCACCTGTTAGTTGTAGGAGTAGGATTAGGATCCCTGCATGCTCTCATACCCAACCAAACATCATGTCCAAGAATGTTGCCAACCTTGTGATTTGTTACACAAATCTTGGTCCATACATGAGAGTATTCTGCCTGTTGCTGTCAAGTTAAATCTTTCTGTCATTGAGCTAGTCAAGGTTATACTTTTATCAAATAGGGACACCCCTCTTGATGCGGCAGAACCAGAAGTGAAGGGGAGGAGCTCACGCAACCTCCTGTATTCAGTTGGCTGAATCTGCCTGTGCATTAGAAGTGGCAAACCCTAATGCTGATTCAGAAGAAAAACCAACAGGATCAGTGTATGACCCTACTTTGTTCTTTACCAGATTTGTGGGATCATCTTGTTATGGTCATTGAGAGTACCACATCTACTTTCAAAATGGATGAAGTGGTGTCCTCATTGTTATCTGAAGAGATGTGGAGAAATTCATCTGAGACGGCCAAAGAAGCTCTTGCGGTTCGTGGAAGACCCAAGGAGAAAGGGAAAAAGAAAGACAAGAAAGCTGAGAAGGGTAGATCCAAATCTCTTAGAAAGTCCAATGTACTATGTTGGAACTATGGGAAATTGGGCATTTCCGAAAGGAATGCAAAGAGGAGAAAAAGAAGAATGTCCCAGATTCAGATTCTGACAAATCACAAGATGATGGTGATGCCTTCATTGTAGCCTTGGCCACCCATGCATCTAATGATGTGTGGCTGATTGATTTTGGTGCCTCTTTCCACATGACCTCGCATCAGGATTGGTTTACAAAGTATGAAGAGTTCAATGGTGGAAGAGTGTACCTGGGTGATGACTCTCATCTAAAGATAGTTGGCCGTGGAAGAGTCACAATCCGATTCTCTGATGGACAAGTGAAGGGGATCTTTGGGGTTATGCACATCCTAGGCTTGGCACATAACCTGCTTTCTATAAGTAAATTGAATGATGCAAGTGTGCAAGTTGTCTTCTCGAAAGAAGGATGCAAGATGACTAGAGGAGTTATAGTGCTTGAGAAGGGTACTCGGATAGGTACTCTATTTCAATTGGAGGCATGCATTTCACAATGCAATAGTTCTTCTGACTCAAAGAAAAGAGCTACAGTCACTTCATCCCCACCATTGGAACCAGCAACTAAAAGATCTATTGTATCAAATTCTGATGGTAGTGCATTTTGGGTACCTAAGGGTGCTCATGCTTTAGAAGTTAAGCTTCCTACTGAGAAGACAATGTTATGGCATAAGAGACTTGGCCACATTGGTAAGAAGGGTCTTAGAATCCTGAATAATAAAAACCTTGTTGAGGGGTTAGATGATTGTAATCTCAATTTTGACTTTTTTGAACATTGTATATATGGAAAGCAAAATCATGTTTAGTTTTACTCGAGTTCTCATAAGTCTTTTGGTGTATTGGATCTTATTCATTTTGATGTGTTTGGTCCAATTAATGTTCCTTCGATCTCTAAATCTGTATATTTTGTATCTTTCATAGATGATACAGTAGAAGGACATGGATTTATTTTCTCAGAAGCAAATCTAAAGTCTTTAGTCAATTCAAAGAGTTTAAAGCTTTTGCTAAAAATTAGACTAGTAAAAAGATTAAGTGTTTGAGAACTGACAATGGTGGTGAGTTTTGTTCCACAGAATTTGATAAGTTCTACAAAGAACATGGGATTGAAAGACATAAGACAACTCCATACAACCCGTAGCAAAATGGAGTTGCAGAGAGGATGAACAGGACATTGATGGAGAAGGCTAGGAGTATGCCTGATGGAGTTGGCCTCAAACAAAAGTTTTCGGCTGAAGCTGTTGCCACTACTTGCTACCTGTAAATAGGTCTCCTACATCAAATCTTATTGGTAAGACACCCATGGAGGTGTGGTCTGGTAAGAAGCCTTCAATAAGACATATTCATGTTTTTGGTTGTGAGGCATATGCTCATGTGCCTAGGGAGAAGAGGTCAAAATTGGAGAACAAGGTTGTTAAGTGTATCTTCATTGGCTATGGTGTCGGTGTGAAAGGATACAAGCTTTGGGATCCTATGGCTGAAAAAGTATTGTATAGCAGAAGTGTTATTTTCAGAGAGCTAACACCTTCTTCCACTGTTCTAGAGCCAGAAGAGAAAGAAAAGAAAGATGATGTGGTTTAATTTCCTTCTACCCCTAAGAAGACTGAACCGAATGACCCTGTTGGACCTGATGATGAGGAGAGCTCTAAAAGTTTAGAATATGAAGTAGAACCTCCACCTCAGCCTTTGAGGAGGTCCACACGAGTCAAGAAGCAACCTGAGAGGTTTGGTTATACATTGCTTGATTCTAGTTGTGTTTTTGCTTTGCTTACTAATGTTGATGAGCCTAGAACTGTGACAGAGGCTATGGGCATGAAATATGCAGGTTCCTGGAAGGAGGCCATGGAAGATGAGATGGCTTCTTTGGAAAAGAATAAAACTTGGGACTTGGTGCCTTTACCTGATGGTCAGAAACCTGTTGGATGCAAATGGATTTTCTAGAAGAAATTTGGTGCAGATGGCAATGTTGAAAAGTATAAGGCCAGATTGGTTGCGAAGGGGTACTCACAAGTGGAGGGAATTGATTATGGTGAAATTTTCTCTCCCATTGCAAAGTTGACATCTATTCAGTTCCTATTATCTCTTGCGGCTGCTTATGATTTAGAAGTGGAACAAATGGATGTGAAGACAACTTTCCTTCATGGTGACTTGGAGGAAGAGATTTATATGTCACAGCCAGAGCATTACATAGAAAGAGGTAAAGAAAATTTGGTTTGCAAGTTAAAGAAGTCTTTGTATGGATTGAAAAAATCTCCTAGGATGTGGTACTTGAAGTTTGATACCTTTGTGTTGTCGATTGGATATCTGAGATCAAAATCAGATCATTGTGTGTATTATAAGTTTGACAATGATCGCATTCTCATTATTGTACTATATGTTGATGATATATTGCTAATTGGGAATGGTAAGAATATGATTTCTAATTTGAAGTCTCAGTTTTCAGCACAGTTTGAGATGAAAAATTTCGGGGTAGCCAGGTACATTCTGGGAATGGAAATCAGAAGAGATAGAGCAAACAGAAAACTTTGGTTAAGCCAAAGTAAATATGTGAAGACTGTGTTGGATAGATTCAGCATGGTAGATTGCAGACCATTGTGTGTTCCTATTTCATTGGGGACAAAGTTATCTGTGAATGATTGTCCAAAGTATCCTTCTGAGATGGAGGATATGAGAAGAGTACCTTATGCTAGTGTTGTTGGCAGCTTGATGTATGTTATGGTCTGTACAAGACCAGACATTGCCCAAGCAGTGGGAGTCCTTAGTCGGTTTATGGCTAATCCTGGATGGGTACATTGGGATGCAGTAAAGCGAGTGTTCAGATATTTGCAGGGTACTTCTGAGTATTCCCTATGTTATTATGGTCATCCTACAGGACCTCCACATTCTGTATGTATTCGTGGATTTGTGGATTTTGATTGTGTAGGTGACATTGATAGCAGGAGATCCACCAGTGCTTGTGTTTATTATGTTCGGGGTGCAATTAGTTGGATGAGTAAGCGACAACCTGTGGTTGCTTTGTCCATGACAAAAGCTGAGTATATGGCAGAAACTCATGCTTGTAAGGAAGCCATTTGTCTTAAGAGGTTGTGTTTAGTAATTGGTGTTGATGCAGGACATATTACTATTTGTTGTGATAGTTAGAGTGCGATTTGCTTAGCAAAGAATCTGACTTTCCATGCCAGAACAAAGCATATTGATGTACAGTTTCATTTTGTGCGAGACATGGTAGAGGATGGGAAAGTGATATTGGAGAAAGTAGACACTTTGAAAAATGTTGCAGATGCATTGACGAAACTAGTGGGCATAGAGAAGTTTAGATGGTGTTTGGAGTCTATGGGCCTCTTGGCCCATAACAGTTAAATCTTGTCATTTATTTTGGCTCTTGCAAGGTGTTTGACAAGTGGGAGAATGTTGGGAATTAAGGTGTCTAAACCTTTGCAAATTCCTAGCATTATTTATTTATTTGTATATTTATTTATTTCCTAATGTTGTAATTACTTGCACATTCAGTTTGGTCACTTAGTTGAGATGGCACGGTGACATGTCATCCTACTTGGAATGTGACTTGGATGGTCAAGTCAAACCTACATGGATTTGGGTGTCCCATTTGAGGTCGCACTAATATGCCATGTGTCGGCATCTTGTGGTGTGTGGAAGACAATATTCCATATGACAGAATCTATGACGCGTAAGAGCCAAGTTTGGAGATTCCTATGACAAGTGATGACAAGTGTCGGTGAGGATTTTTGCATGAGGGAAAGGCATCTTTGGGCACCCAAGTTGGGCTATGACATGTTGTAAGAGGAATATGCTATATTTAGCTTTGTATGACGGATTCTCTTACAACATTTAAGGTTGTTATGTTGGGAAAATCTATGACAATTGTAAGATGCAAAGGGCATCTGTCATAGTCTATTTTTAGCACCGAGCGCTACTATGTTGGGAAAGTCAAATCTGCCATGTATGATAGATGTAAGGGATGTATTTGCAGCAAGGACAAGTGTCCTTTGATTCAGGATAATGGCCATGTGGCCAAGGTGGACGCCTATCCCAAGATGCTCTCAATATTTGCCTTGTAATCTCTATATATTGCATAGTTCGGAGTTGTAGTTGCATAGTGTTTTTACAGGTACTGTTATGCTGCTGGAATAACTCCAGATTTGACATTTGAAGACTCTTGGAAGAACTTGCATTGCAAGTGTATTGTAAACTATAATTGTTTCAGATAATACATTGTGCAGGTTTTAGAGTGTGGGGTTTTTCACCTGAAAAGGTTTTCCCCACGATACATCTTGTGTCTACTTCTCTCTATCTACATTCTTGTTTTGTGTTTGCTGTTGTAATATCTCTGATATAAGTTTCATATTGCTGCAATTGTAAAGGTTGTAAAGAATTTGCATACCTCTCCCCTCATTAGATTAGTTTAGGAAGCGATTTCCACACACCTAGCTTCCTTTCACCTCGCAGGACAGCAGGATATACACCGCACCACCACAAACCAATTCACAGGCTATCGCGGGGTGGCGGTATGTCCTGCACTACTGCAAGTCAATTTACTGACTCTCATGGAATGGCGATAAACACCACAAGCCCACACCTATTTTATCTTGATGGGGAACCTCAAACACTAACTTAGTATATGCTTGGCATGACTTGCTATTATCGGTTCCTATACCCTAATTCACCGTTATGACCGGTCACCATTTGTATCCGCCGAAATGTACATTCACAACATGCTTATGCGATATGCATTCGCAACATACATTTGGACCACACTCGTCGGCGGGACTTGAGCTATCGGTCGAACTTACCACGGAGTCGCTGATTCACCAATTCCTCCCGAAGGATCCTCTATTAATAGCTCGATCCTCTCTTTGGCCAGACCACCCTCGTCCCTTTGAGCAAGGAATTCTTTTTCAATAGCCTTTGTCTCACCGACAACAACTCCAACTCCTCCAATCAAACCCCAGCACATGGAGATGCTAGGCGATCTACTATGCGCAACCCTCAATCTGGAACATCTGCACTATTGAGCAGGAAAACAAAACAAGAAACAAACAGATATGGTACATTGAATCCATTCCACTGATTTTGACAGAAATCTCAACAGTGGAATGCTTCACATCGACATTCTGCAACAACGGAAATATAGAAAGGAAAGGAAATCTATAGCTAAATGATTTATAATTACAGGAACGGAAAACAAATTGACAACATAGAAAAGATCGATTTCTCCTTCACAATGCTCAGTTACACTCGCACAGGTGCATTCAATTACAATATCATATCCCTGACTTTGTTCAATTCCCTGGGTTTATAAACTCGCCCAGAGTAGTACCAAACTGACTCCAAGTGGCTGGGAGACCAATCCAAGCGGCTAGGAGACAACCGTTTTAAATAGCCTCCAACTGCCCTACTGCCTATTTTTGGCATTATGCGGTTACAATTTGACCACAGTCCCCTAAGTCACTTGGGACTTACAAAATGAACCTAGATACAAACTGAAATGAAAATGCATTGGTCAAATATACCTTATTACAATGCAAACATGATTTTTTAAACAAACATAAACTTAAATGCCTCACGAAGGGCACCTTGTGTTAGGTGCTCCTGCACCATACACCCCACCTTGAAAAGAACTCATGTCCCATGAGTTGAGTCCTTGTCTTGTACCACCTGTATCCATTGCTGCATCATGGCTTCCCCATGATCTCTGGACTGCAACTTTCTACCATGGAATCAAAAATTCATGCCTAGCATTGTAGGCACTACTCACACCTTGCCATGAGTGAGTGCTTGCAACCAAACCTAGAATTTGTGCACCATGCTTCCTTACTGTCATCTCTGCCTGAACACCTGCATTCAAAACCTTGTTTGATGCTTGCTGCTATAGTAGAATTTGTTTTCCTTGCAACTCTTGTTGGCTCTAGAGGACAAACAATAGTCCCTACCAGGATAGCATCCTCTTCTTTCCAATCAACTTGTGGCTGCTTGCAGACCTGCTCTTTGACCTTCATCTGATCCATCTCAGACATCACTATCTGATCTCCATCATTCAAAACTAAAATCACCTTCAAACTGTGATCTTTGGTAACCCCACTCCTTGAGGTTTCCTCAACTGTCGTTGTCTCTCCTTCATTGATCTGCACAAACTCTTTCTTACCCACCAAAATGACCTTGGCTGCCTTCTTTGCTTCAACATCCTCCTATAATGGTGTCATCACAAAAATCTTTCCATCCTTCTTGATGGTGTATGTGTTAGCATATTCATCATACAAGGCTTGCCTATCAAATTGCCATGGCCTACCTAAAAGTAGGTGACAACACTCCATGGGCAAAATGTCACATAAAATTCTCTCCTTATATTCTCCAATCTGAAAATCAACATATGCTTGTTCACTTACCAAAAGTGATTGACTGTCACATACCCAAGATGCCCTATAAGGAGTTTGATGAGGAATCCTTTCTATGTTTAATTTATCCACCATTTCCCTAGACACCATATTATCTGTTGAACCAGAATCTATGACTACCTTGCATATTTTACCTTTGCTTTTGCAATTGATCCTGAAAAGAGCTCTCCTTTGTGATGGTTTAGTCTTCACTAGTGCTTTGAGCAACGTCCTCTTAATCATCAGACTTTCTCCCACTTCTGATGCCAAATTTACTTCAGGAGATGTCATACTCCCTGCATCCTCTTGAGTCAATGTGGTTCTTCTCTCATTACCATAAGAAGTTGAGGCCTTGTCTGGACACTTATAAGCCTGATGCCCTATCTGATTACAATTATAGCATCTCATGTTGGAGAACTTAGATTCTCTACCTAATCCATTTGTCCCACCTCTTTCATTTGGCCTTCTTCCTCGGTAGCTGCCTCTGCTACTTGAGTCCCCAGCTTGCTCTTCCTGGCTAGACTCACCATTAGGCGTCTGGTTAGGACTTCTCCCTCCAAAACTTCCTCTAAAATTTCTGTCACCTCTTCCTTTACTTTGCTGCTCACCTTTCCTCTGCAGCTTCTCTTCAGCTCTTAATGCTACTTGAAAGCATTTTTCCATGGTTTTAGGGGTAAACAAACTTATCTCATCTTGAATATTGATCCTCAGACCATTTAAATACCTTGCTACCTTGGCTTTTTCATCCTCCATGTACCCATAACGAAGAGTGTATTTGTGAAACTCCTCGGTGTAAGTAGCCACATCCATATCTTTTTGCTTAAGGTTCTGCATCTTCCTGTAAATCTGCACCTTGTAGTCAGATGGAAGGAACTGGGACTTGATCTTCTCCAGCATTCTGCTCCACGAAGATATCATACTTTTCCCATTCTTTAGCCTTTCTCCTTGGGTGTAATTCCACCATGTAAGTGCAGCACCTTTGAGTTTAGTTTTGGCAAACTTAACTTTCTTACTATCAGGAACTTCCTTGTATTCGAAGTAGTTGTTCAGAGCCTCAATCCACTCCATAACTTCATCAGCATTCATCTTTCCACTGAACATGGAAATATCTATCCGAGCCTCCGAAGAGTCCTTGCCAATTGCCTTGATGGCTTCCAGGAATTGTTTTTGTTCAGTTGGTATCTTTGCCTCTTCTTGTTCTTCTGCTTCTTCCTCTTTCTCTTCTTCTTCATCTGAATCTTCCTCTATCCTTTTGCCTATTTTCATTGCCTTCAATTCTGCTTGGAGTGCTTCCCTGACTCCAGTTTTGATCATCTCTTCCATCTCTTGAAATTTCTTGACCACTTCAGTGGTCATCCCCTTTGGAGGCATATCGCTAGCCTCTCCTTCACTTTCTCTGTCTGACATAAACATTCACAGACAATGCCAACACTTCTGCAAATCCTCAATTCGACTACAACACAATGCTCAATCAGATGTCCATCCTACACGCTGCTACAGACCCATTCCTCTCATCCAACAGCAGATCCTAGAGATGCACTACCACTCTCTCTCATAGTGGCCTCACTTTGCACCCTCTTCCAGCCAAATCTCTATTGGTAAATGGTCACAACAGACCTCATTATCGCCTGCCCACACACTATAGGAATCCTGTTCCTCCTCGTAGCTAGATGGCAGGAGCAACTCTTCATCTACCTTCTCAGTGACAAAAAGCAAATACACAACACCTCCGCCCAGAGATTTCGCTAGCTCTGATACCAATATGATGGGGAGCCTCAAACACTAACTTAGTATATGCTTGGCGTGACGTGCTATTACCGGTTCCTATACCCTGATCCACAATTATGACCGGTCACCATTTGTATCCACCGAAATGTACATCCTCCACATACATTCACAACATGCTTTTGCGATATGCATTCGCAACATACATTCGGACCACACTCGTCGGTGAGACTTGAGCTATTGGTCGAACTTACCACGGAGTCGTCGATTCACCAATTCCTCCCAAAGGACCCTCTATCAATGGCTCGATCCTCTCTTCAGCCAGACCACCCTCGTCGCTCTGAGTGAGGAATACTTTTTCGATGGCCTTTGTCTCACTGACAACAACTCCAACTCCTCCAATCAAACCCTAGCACATGGAGATGCTAGGCGATCTACTATGCGCAACCCTCGATCCAGAACATCTGCACTATCGAACAAGAAAACAAAATAGGAAATAGATGGATATGGTACATTGAAGCCATTCCACTGATTTTGACAGAAATCTCACCAGTGGAATGCTTCACATCGACATTCTGCAACAACGGAAATATAGAAAGGAAAGGAAATCTACAGCTAAATGATTTATAATTACAGGAACGGATAACAAATTGACAACACAGAAAAGATCGATTTCTCCTTCACAATGCTTGGTTACACTCGCACAGGTGCATTCAATTACAATATCATATCCCTGACTTTGTTCAATTCCCTGGGTTTATAAACTCACCCAGAGTAGTACCAAACTGACTCCAAGCAGCTGGGAGACAACCGTTTTAAATAGCCTCCAACTGCCCTACTGCCTATTTTTGGCATTATGCGGTTACAATTTGACAAAAGTCCCCTAAGTCACTTGGAACTTACAAAATGAACCTAGATACAAACTGAAATGAAAATGCATTGGTCAAATAGACCTTATTACAACGCAAACATGATTTTCTAAACAAACATAAACTTAAATGCCTCACAGAGGCCACCTTGTGTTAGGTGCTCCTACACCATATCTGCACCCAGCGGTACTGCGGTAAAGCCATGAATGCAACACTTGGAAAATTTGAGTTTGATAGCAATGGAGATTGGGTTCCAATAGTGAGTTTGAGACACACATTCTCCCACTTAACGAAGAACTCACTAAACCCCTTCCAACGCTTGAAGTCACTGAATCACATCATCACAACCATACATGCAATCTCAAGAATCTTAAACAATGCTTCCATGCTCCAACCAAGACACCTACAACAACATCCAAGATGTCCACCATCTTAGGTAACAATTCCATCCATCCACCAAAGGAAAAGGAACGAGCCAAGGCGTATATGCACCAGTCTAAAGAACACAAGCATCAGATCCAACTGATAGCAAAGGCTACAGAATACTGCCACCACTCCACTGTGCTCACAAGCTATACAAAAACATCAACAACATCAACTTCAAAGCTTCAATCTAAACACAATCGTGAAGACATCCTCCAGAAAATAAGATAGAACATCAGCTAGAACAACAACCAGGAAACTGACTGCTCTCATCCTACTGATTAACCCACATGACTAAAAATAACACACATAGCAAGTGCTAATCCATCCAATCACCCATACCTCCAAGGTATACAAAACATAGTAAACTCATGCCATAAATATATATACACCCATAAACTGCAATTATAAACTCCATGTGCAAACCTGTCAAAGAATAACATACACATCCAAGAGCTCCTACTGCCTGGGTAATACAAATCTGAAAAACATCAAGGCATACAAAGTCTACCAATAGTGTCATATAGAAAGTGTAAACAACAACATGTAGTACCAAGGAACCATCCACAATGATATGCAAAACCTATAAATCAATAACCTGTAAGAACAACTCTCACCACAAGTCTCCATAGCTCTCCCAAGTTCTCCACACCTAGCAAAGGAAAGAGATAAAGGAACCTCCATGTCATCACCTAAGAACATAAGTGAAAACACATGACCACAAGCTAGTGATCACAATAGCACCAAACCTCAAACCATTGTAATCTGAAACCAACTATCCAGGAAGATAAATGAGACAAAGAGAGAAAATCTAAACATCATATACCTATAGAAAATCCTCCTACATACACCTCTAAGTGCCAACTGTGTCAAGTATGATCTCCTCCATAAAACCCCAAATAGAACAACATAACAACACCCAAAATTGTTCAATCTCAAGAGATCAAACAAAACATATGTATCATGTAACTACATGGATGTAAGCTTCTCAAAGAAGATCAAACTACTCCATTTCCCATCTCAAGAAATCAGCAATAAACCATCTCCTAATAGTCCTCATCAATGAATGATATCTCAAACTCAAATGCACAAGGAGATAACCATTCCAAACATCCCTCAAATGAATCCTCCAAAACTAACTACATAGCTCAAGATCCATATCTATGAAAGATAAAGCATATAGACTCATGCTAAACCATCCTCAAATGAGTCTCCATAATCAATCACCATGAATCAACTCAATCCCATGAGAACCAAAGCACGAAACATAACACATCTGAAAGATATAATGGGCAAATACCTCTCAAATAATAAACTGTTGAATAAACCAAGAGTGGGGAATGAGAATGCTCCTCCAAGATATGCAAGCCATCATGACTCCTCCAAAAGAAATCTCCTCATAGGTCTTTATTAAACTCACGTCCAACCAAGGTGTAGGCTCTTCAGACTTTCTATTGAAATCTCATCAAGAGTAACCATCTCAACAACACTTCTCTCATCTTAAGAGAAATACAGCCTCACCTCATTCTCCATGTATCCATGAGCACCTACAAACAATCATCTCATGCTAAACTTCAAATGCATCACTGCACCATCATGAAGTTCTCAAGCATATGACCAATGCACCCAAAACATAGAGAATCACTAGACCACTGTCAAATCTCTAATCATCTGAATCAGGAACTTGTCATGACATCATGATATTACCATCCCCCTTAGGAGATTCCATGCTCCAATTGAACATAGCATGGTCTCAAGAGCAATGTATCATGCCGAAACTCTAATGCATAACAAGAGTATACCATGACATAAAACAAACAAACTCTAAACCAACATCACCTGTCAAGCACCACTGACACCTCAACCAAAGACTCCGTGAGTCCTCCATGGCTCCAAGATGTTACACGTCTTCAATATCATGAAGATGACCCATCTCCAAAGAGTGTCCATGCAAATGCGAAAGAACCCTTCTGCAACAATAGGATCTAAGAGCTCCTCCTAGTAACATCTGCAACACTAAAGAAGATCATCCATCACCAAGTGATGAATTCACAGTCATTGCTAAAGCTCCCACTAAACCGTGACAACCAAGCTCTCCAAGCATCATGACCAAACATCTCCTAATCTAAAAATCCTCTAGGTCCGCACATGAACATGTCCATCTAACAGTAATATCAAGTGGCACCAAGATCTCCAAAACCAAGGAAATACACCATCACTGTCAAAAGATTACACAAAACTATGTATCCAAGCTATTCATGACATCATGATACACATGCTACAGGTCCCAATAACTAACTATCCAAGCACTCTAATCATCCATCCTCTCATCCCAATGCAACATACCAATGCACAAATGACCACAGACAATGCCAAATAACAAATTCTGCATAAATACTGAATCAATTTTGTGGATATAGACAGTCCACATCTGAGTCATCCCACTGCAATCAAATAGGTGATCAACCCACAAAATTGCATAAATCATACATCCCAAACATGAAACATGCAAAATCATCATCACATTAGTAACTTGTAAACTAAGATAACAAGAAGATAGCATGTAGACCACAAGAGTCAAACATCAAATCAACCACAGATCCAATTTGCCAAACTAGTCCACATATGAGTAACCATAGTCAAGGAGCCCATCAAGCAAATACTATAGAAATTATGAGTGACTAATCACATACCAACATCTCCACACTGAGAAATCTACAAACCTCCTCACACCATGCATGAAGCATACATGCAAACCTACAACTATATTACATCTAGAACACCCACAAGGAATCATAATCTAAAAAAAATAGTTTATCTACAGATCTACAACTCCACAAGTTTTGATTAACCATGTAAAACCAAAAGGAAGTAGAGGTCCAAGAACTCCAGGCCCACTTGTAGGCCAACTCCACAACCACCAACATACACATGCATCCAAGGGAGACAGGCTATTACAAAAGCTTCCAGATCATCCAATGATCAACTCCATAGCCTATATGCAATCGGGGTAACAAAAAATGGTGCCTTTCAATACCAAGAAAAACACCCAGCATAAGCACATTACTCCATAGCTGAAAAATAACACAAGCTTCTCCATATCACCAAGGAGCCTCTCACACAGACACCCAATATGAAAGCTTTGCTGTAACACAACCACAAAGCAAAAAATCCCACCCCATGCATCAGAATTATTCCACTACCTATCAGGAGCTCTAGATCAACATCATTTCAAAGTGACCAACTCCATTTTCTCTGTCTTCACCATCCTTCAAGTTGTGTGCTGTCTCCTGAAACTAACACAAAAAGAGCAAACAACTTTCACTCAACAAAGGATCAATCTTTAGCTGATTCCTTCAGATTTCCTCAAGCTTGCCAGACTAAGAAATCCTCACAGAAGGAATAACCAGAACCAGAAACCATGGCTCTGATACCAATTAAAGGGAAAATACGGTTCATCCTAGAATGATCATCTGAGATCAGTAAGTGTCTGCAGTAACAATCATTCTCTCTGATTTCCTCAAAACACATACTACTATGCCATAAAGAGGAATCAGACATAGTTCATTTCCCACATTAACCCTTAGAGGAAAGTGATTGCAATTTAAACCAGTTTCAACAACATACATTAAATAGATTCAATAAACATAATCACTAAACATGAAAGATAGAGCAGAAGACAAGAACACAAAGGCTTATGTGGGGAAAACCCTTTCGGGTAAAAAACCCCACACTCCAAAACATAGAGCCATTATATTATTCAGCAACAAGCGTACAAGTTACAATACAATATTAGGCTCATAGCCTTTACTGGAGATTTACATCTTGTTCCATCTCTGGAGAAAATCTGGCAGCATTTCCTTACATCCAGTCACACCTCTCTCAATTTGGTTACAATGCACTCTCGCATTAATACAGACTTCACAAACATTTCAGGAATCTCGTCGCTTCAACTTCGACACCAGATGAACAACTACAAACTAACTTGACATCCAGTATTACAACTTCAATCGGTAACTGAACAACCATCCGCCAAAGGTCGTGTTGATTCACAACAATGATGTGGAACAAATGAGTAACCTAGTGCCATGTGTCGACACCTTACTCTTCAATCAATCGCCATTGACCTTTTTTCCACAGTTTCATCTTTGTCTGCCGCTCCCAGGCTTAACCGCTATACCGCAGCCTAATGCTATATTGTAACCCTTCCAAAAGACCAACGCGGTGTGGCGGGACCTATACTGCATCACCGCAAGCCATCTCATGGGCTGTCACGGGGTGATGGTATGACCCACACACCCACCACCAGATCCTCACAGGACGACGAGATATACACCGCACCACCACAAGCCAATTCACAGGCTATCGCGGGGTGGTGGTATGTCCCACACTACCATAAGTCAATTTACTGACTCTCGTGAGATGGTGGTAAACACCGCAAGCCCACACCTCTTTTATCTACACCTAGTAGTACTGCGGTAAAGCCATGAATGCAACACTTGGAAAATCTGAGTTTGATAGCAACGAAGATGGGGTTCCAACTGTGAGTTTGAGACACATATTCTCAACATTGGAGTCATGTTAATGCAAAAGAAACATCTAATAGCTTTCGAGGGTCACAAGCTTAAGGAAATGAAAAGGAGTTATTCTATTTATGATAAATAAATGCTAGCCATTATGCATGCACTAGCCAAGTTTAGACAATACCTAGTTTGTGGAATATTTATTGTTAAGACTGACCATAACAATCTAAAATTCTTCCTAAACCAAAAGGACATGAATGATAGACAACAAAAGTGGGTTATCAAGTTGCAAGGCTATGATTTTGATATCGAGTACATGAAGGGGAAGAATAATATTGTGGCTGATGCTCTATCACAAAGACCATATTTATGCTCTATAACGAACATCTCTACAGATTGGAAAAATTCAATACTTGTTGAATATACCAAGGATGCATTGGCTAGTGATATATTGGAAGGCAAAATAAAAGATGACAAATACAAGGTGGTAGAGGAGCTCATTCTCTATAAAGATCGAATATACCTTGTCCCAGGATAAAAAATGAAAGAAAAGATTATGAGGACATACCATGATACTCCATTAATAGGACATCAAGGCTACTAGACAAAACATACAAGCGAGGGAAAGATTTTCGTGGAAAGGACTCAAAGGGGATATTTTGAAGCATGTTAGAAAGTGTGTGGTTTTCCAAAGAAACAAGGTAGAGCAAACTTTTCCCACCGGTTTGTTACAACCTTTACCAAAACCAAACCAAAAATGGGAGAGCATTTCAATGGATTTCATCACAAGGCTTCCTAAAGTACAAGGAAAATACTGTATATTTGTGGTGGTGGATAGGTTAAATAAGTATGCACATTTTCATGCCACGTCTTCTAAATACAGAGCACCACAAGTAGTTGATCTTTTCTTTAGAGAAATCTTCAAACTCCATGGGCTACCCAAGAATATCATAAGTGACCGGGATAGTAAATTCCTCAGTTTATTTTGGCAAGAGATCTTTAAGTTGGCAGGAACAAAACTTACTCCAAGCACCAGATACCATCCCCAAACAGATGGGCAAACTAAAATTGTGAATAAATGGATTGAAGGATATTTGTGGAATTATGTTATGGGTAAACAAACAACATGGGTCAAATGGTTACATCTTGGGGAATATTGTTACAATACTACTCATCATATGTCAATAGGAATGACTCCCTTCAAGGAACTATATGTGTTATAAGGTAATATCATTTAGAGATTTGATCCTTTCAGATCTAGAAGAGTCCCAAGGGCAAGAGACTTGGTACAACAAAGTGTGGATATCTTAAACACACTCAAAGAAAACTTGTAGCATGCCTAGAATCAACAAGAAATGTATGTCAACCGTCATAGCTCTAAAAGAACATTTGAAGTTGGAGACTTGGCTTTCCTAAGGCTACAACCTTATAAACAATCCTCTCTCAAGGAAAGTGGTGTGAAAAAAATCAAGCCACATTTCTATGGGCCTTATATGATTATAAGAAGGATCGACGAAGTTGCTTATGAATTGGAGTTACCAACTAACAGTCAAATTCATAATGTCTTTCATGTATCCCACCTCAAGAAGGTGCTAGGACAACATATTACCCCATGTCTAGAGTTACCCCCACTTGATGACGAGGGAAAATTAATATTTGAACCCAAGGCCATCATTGACATGAGAGAAAAGAAATTAAGAAATAAGGTTATTCCTGAATATCTGGTTAAATGGAAGAATCTGCCCATGGAAGATGCCACGTGGGAAGGAGTCGACATCTGATCATCCCAATTTGAAATTGCTTGAGGACAAGCAATCTTGGGAAGAGCAGACTATCATGCCCCCAACAAGAAAGATAATTCTTAAACAAAAGAATTAATAAAAAAACTAATTCGCCTTAGCCATAATAAGACAAAAAAGTAAGCGCTAGAAGACAAAGGGATAGAAAATTAAAATAAATCACAAATCAAGAAATCAAAAGACATTAGAAGCGCTCCCCTATAATTAAATATTATAAAAAGTGGGGCTTAAATAATATTTCAATGCTTAAAAAGGGAATGACTATTTTAGAAGGTGGAAGACAAACTAAAATTAAACAATTATTATCAAATGCAATGGTGGTGTTTAAAAGGGTATGACCCATTGAAAGGGGCAGTGGTTGCTTATGAGATGTTGTGACTCTCTCCCAAATAAGATGTAAAGGAGGATAATTTCATTTTGAAAAGGAGAAGCAGGAAGAAGATCATTCACTATAACATATCCTTTCAAGTAGAAATCATACTATCAATAAAGAATATTATTGCAGCCATTTAGAATAAACTTGTCAATCCATCAAGAGGTATTCAATCAACAATAATCTAGAAAATCCCTTAAGCAATCAGTTTTAAATTTGAGGAAGTGCCTTGCAAAGAGGAAAGATGAAATCTATTCCAAGTTCATGAGAGTTGGAAGAACGACCCCCCTTTCATGCTCTTATCAAGTTTGAGCAAGAGTTGGAAGGATGGACAACCTTTCATGCTCTTGGGCTTGATCAAGGAGGATGGGAACCCTCCAAGGTAGACTGAGAGTTGGAAGGATGCCCCACCTTCTATGCTTTAGAAAGTTAAGGATGAAAAGCCTTGATATTGCCACTACTAAGTTAGGGATGGAAACCTCTACTTCAACAGATTTGCAAGTATTTCCAAGGAATTCACGATGTGATTGGCTATGAGAATTGTAGTATGATGTATTGATCTAAATATTAATGATGTTATGATGTATTGATCTGAATATTATCATGATTTCTTGATCTTTAATATTTCTAATATAATTTTTAGTGATTATTATTGTTTGCAGGCAAAGAAATCAAGAATATCCCCAAAAGAGACATTACAGTATGGTCAATTTCATGATGAGAATTAGAATCAACTTTGATTCAATTAATTTATCAATATGATAATTAGGTGCTCCTTTTTCAACAAGAGCTTTGAATGGGATGTTGATAGATTGACCATTAATGGAAGGTATACCATTAAGAACTAATGGTTTCAAGTATGAGGAAAATATTTTGCTCTAGGATGATAAAGGTTAAGAAGTGGGAGGATTATTTGGAGTAGGGTAAATAACCTTCTCTTTTTATATATATCAAAATAATATGTATCAATATGATCATGCACAAAAGTTGTAATAAGTTGGGCCATATAGCATGACACCATAGTGGGATTATAATGGAAATTTTTCTAAGGATAATCCATGAGAAGTAACAAAATTGTACATTATAGCCTTTTGGGAAGATCCAGTAGAGGGAAAATGAATAACACCCTCATGCAAACATTCTCTAGTGCGAGGAGAAGAATTTCAATAAATCATGTAATAAAGCATGAAAGGAGGAATAATAAACATGATGTGATAAGAAGCATTCTAATGTTTTACCAATCAAAGTATGTTTAAATTACTATACTAAAAATAAATCATCATCCATATGCATATAATGTGAAGATAAAAATGATCTAACATTCAAGAACACATATTCAGTACTAGTAAATGTATCAATCATATATTCACCAAGAATAGTAGCTTTTTGAACATGAATCATATCTTCAAAGTGTGTGGGAATACAAGCCAATGTACCCACATGAGGTGCTTGAGGAGTATGAACATCATCACGTGAAATTTCATCATTTGAGGAGATGACTTAAAAAATAATATCACAAGCATATATATGCCCCTCAATGGATATAACATCATAGGAGGTGAAAGTGCTTCGTGGTAAAAAAATATCACCAACATCAAAAGGATCAACACTATGTGCCTCACAAATCATAGAGGAATTCACATCATCAACATAAACAATATCCATGTAATGAGTACAATCATTGTGAAGCATATGGGTAAATGAGGTAAAAGCATTAATGATGGAGAGGAAAGTGACAACAAGTTCCATGAAGGATGAGAGATCAAAAATGCTATGAAAGAGTGTCAACATGGAATATGTACCACTAATCTTGAGGCAAAAGGAAATAAGAGTATTAAGGATTTATGGATTGTATGTGACAAATTGTATAAACACTTTAAAGTCCTTGATACAATTATGGATAGTGGTTGGTGAGAATCCATGGTGAAAGAATCAAACAATTAGTCATAATCACTATAGATAGGGAATGGATATGCTAATGAGTTCTAGATATAATATAAAATAGAAAATATCATAAAAATAGATCTAAAAAATAGCAAGAATATCTGGAAACATTAGATCAATCGAAGAGAATTAGAAATGAAAGATATCACACTAGCTAGGAACAAACCCTAATCATAGGTAATGAGAACACAAGGTGAACTCATATCTAAAAGTAAAATGTTTAAAATTAGAAATATTAGATTTAATATAAGTAAATAAAGAAAAGGATAAACCCTAAGGCCAAACCCTAGTGGGTATAGGAAATGTTGGGTCAACTAAAATGTAAAGTAAAAAGGAAACCCTAAGGATAAGAGGTATTCTTTTGATTCCTTTACTAATTATTAATATAGGTCTAACATGTAATATTTTAATTATAAATTATACCTAAACTAACACAATCATTTGAGTCAAATATAGAACAAGTAATTGCTTAATTGAAATGACTAGGGTTATAAAGTGGCTTAGCTCATCCAATGGTTGATATTTAAATGTCATGATGTGTTGTGCTCTTCTAAAACTAGATTTCATCTACAAATTTTAGATCTTTATGAACACATGTGACTTTAATACAGGTTACAAATAAGCTAGATGAGATTGCTATCATGATCCCATCTTATAAGAACTACAATCATGTCCTGAACCTATGATTTGGTGGACCCAAATATGTGATCATGTATATGTTTGTCACTTGCTCCAAATTTTTATCCTTTGCATCAATACCTATGCTAGGTTAAGGCAATGTTAATAAACACCTTTGGGTGTTCGTTGAGCTAGGACTAAAGTCTTCAATTCGTTGTGCCTTAGTCAAGCCCAATGTTTTTCTCTTCACAATGAATGAATGATGAGACATGCAGTATCTATCCTTTGAAATGATAATGCAAACTATCATGATTGTCCTTTTCTTTTACTATATGAGAATTATATGCTCTAGTGATGTGTTCTTCTCTATTGATGATGAATTATGAATCCTTGATCTCTCATAATGATTATTTTAGGTTCCTAGGCCATGTATTTAAATATGCTATCCTAGACCTCGATTTGTGTAAATTAACATGTAATTCAATGAATAATGGTCACAAATTTGAATTAGATTGGCACAAAATTAGTGGGAGGTGGATTTAAATTCAACAACTAGTGTCACACTAGTAGTTATGTCTAGGGGACAAAATCTTGATAGCCATTGCATCAAAAAGTGTAAGGGGATGATAAGTGAGATGTATGGGTAAATAAAAATCATAATGGGTTGATGGATGGGTGGATTTATAGGTTTAGTCAACTCATACACATAAATGACCCAAATCAAGTACTAAATTAACATATATCTAGACATAGCTAAGTATGCACTTTTCCTCTCTACAAGTACATATGTCTAAGATGGAAAGGTTTTAAATTTTTGTTTTATGAAAATAAGTATTATAGTACACTTTTTAAGACTTGGTAAATGGAAAAATTATTTCTTTGTTAGTACTCTCATTACAAGAATATATAACAATCTGTATGATCCTATTTTCAATTAACTTGCATAACATCAACCAATCAAATTCTATATCATATTTCAAACTAATTCTTATAATCTTAATAAAAAGAGATTTTTTTTCCTTAAGTGTTTCCTAAATTCTTATACATTCAAATATATAAACATATGTTTAAAAAATTTCATGGTACTAGAGTGTCACTTAACGATATACTTATTGTTTAGTTTGTATCCACTAAATATATCTAACATCAATAATAATTATTTAATTTAAATCATTTTAATAATTTTGTTTTCATTTTAAATATAAATTCTATTCTAATTGTAAGGGTGAAATGTACTTATCTATGCCATTTCCCATTTATTTTTGTGTTTATTTTGAGAGAATGTCTTAATACAATTACATAATGACAAATGGCACAATCTTGTGCAAAGTTGGACTCATTCCCCTAGCCTTTGCCTCTCCCCATTTATGCATGTTACCACATATCTAACCATACTTTATCCATGCCCACACACTCTCTCATACTTTATACATTTATGGAATCCTCCATGATAAAACATCCATTGGATCTACACAAAAATTATTGTTCCCTTATCATGGGTCAATCTCACAGGTGTGAGATCAATCCCACATCTACAGATTTGATCCTTGTAACTCCGATAGTCAAATTCAAAATTTGTCAATTCCCATCCATTTCACTAGTCATTATGAACCAACTAAACACGTGTTTGTATAATTTATTACTATGCCATTATATTTAAAGGAATTGAATTTCATTCATTTTATCATCCTCCCATATTTAAAAATCATTAAATAATCATTCACATTCAAGGAACATTTATTAGAAGAATACTTGGATTGGTGCACTAAAATGAATTAGAATCTACATAATCATTCTAGCACATCTACATGTTTGAAGATTATTGTCCTTGATCTTTTGCTCGACCATAAAGTCAATCCTATCAAGGGGTTTGACCTAGGAGAACATGACCCTTGCAATATGATGATCTCCCCTAGGCGTTTCTAAACACTTCTAGTCCTTAAAATTTAGAGGAGTGCTCGGCAAATTGAGAAAATCTAAAAGTAGATTCACATAATTAGCAAGATCAGATCTGCACCTTATAAGACAAATCCATGACTATAGAAGCAACATAAACCCATAGATTTGATGAGGAAGAAATTACAAGTTTGCACTACATTTGAGACAAAGGACACATTTAGACCATCTATTTTTCTATATCAAATCATCTGAGTTAGCACCACAAAAAAATCATTCCATCATGTTAATTATAGAGCTAAGTACCTCTATCCTTCATATTTAATTTCCTAGTTTAGCATTTAATTTTGAATTAATCACTCGCATAGCTGTCAATTATTAATCTAGGTTAATTGATACTTATGTGTATGCATCTTATTTGATTAGCCTAGATTAAGATTAGGGAAATATCCTTTTCCTTTTATGCTAGAATATTTTTTATTAAAACTTAAATATATTTGTATACATTTTAATTGAATTATACAAACAACATAATTGTCATTATATTTATTTTTTACAAAATAAGTAAATTAAAGTAAGTACTAATTACTACTTATTAACTTTCAAAAACTATGGTTATCTTTTAGTTTGGTAATAAGCTTGTAAATGAAAATAAACTTTTCCTAAGCTAAATCTAGGTTAATCTGATATGTTTGAAACACATAAGTATAAATTAACCCGGATTAACAAATTATAGTCATGGGCATAGATATTAGGAAATTAAGACACTAAATGCTAATTATGAAAAGTAAATAATGATGTTAGGGTACTTATTGCTAAATATGAAGATGATGTAGGAATCTATTGTAGATGTAGATGTATGAATGCAACAAATTGTTAGGGAATTCATAGGATGGAACAAATTAGAGGAGGGGAAAGTAATACATTAAATGTAAATATAATCTAAAGATAAGCATTTAAGTATAAGAATCATGTAAACAAATAACTATATAAACACATCATGTAATAAGCAAGTGTAACATCTAGAATAATAAAGTGTGGAAGTCATATGGGTTGGAGATAAGTCTCAATGTAGAAGACCACCCTCAACATGAGCAAATGAAAATGGTGGTGTGGCCCTAAAAAAAATAAATGTATATGTACATAAAGCACTAGGATGAGCATATGCCCCTTATGTCTCTACATGAGTACACAATGGTCGAGGTAAGGCAATAAGTCCCTAGTAGTAACGTTTGTCTATGAAAGTAATTTCTAGGTCATGGTAGCGAAGACATGATGTCCCCAATGTAACAGAATAAGCATGGGAAAAGAGTGGGAAGTGGTAGGATCATCGTAGTCGTCAAGTTTCCTATCATTTAATTTATATCAATCTATGATGGTGTCTAGAGCTGTCTGCGGCGAGGTTTTCTTTCTCTTTTGGTGGTTTCTAAGGTGATTCAATTCTAACTTGAAAATGAGAGACAAATTCTAATCTAACATTCACTCTATTCTATGCAAATGTAAAGAACAATGTTGAATCTCAATCTACACTATTACTAATTGAAACACACATACTGAATTGAATGAATTAAAGCATTTACACTACTACCAATTGAAACACACATGTAGAAATGAAAGCTAAAATAGAAATAAAGAAATACTCAATTGAAATCAAAGTTGGAAAGATCTATGCTAAATATTCATTCTTAATAGAATTATTGCCTTTTAAAATCAATGCTAGAAAAGTAAATATTTTTATGATTTTTTCTCTTTTAAAGACCTACAAGTTAACATCAAATAAAAGAATATTATAGAACTACTTTAAAAACATCACAAAGGAACATCTAATTCTTAACACACAATAAGGAAATAAAATCACTAGAAATTAAATACTAGTAGATCACTTCCTTTAAGGGTGGAGTGGGCCCAACTCTCCTTCTAGAAGGATCCATCTAGCTAACACCAAATCAAGAGAATTTTTCCTTTATTTTCATGCAATGGAAACCTAGATGGCCATGCGTACACGAAAGATAGTGAGAAAACTATCGCTGAAAAATAATGATGAAAAACTGAAAGAAAATAGTAACTAGCTTCTACTTTCCTGGATCACTATTATACACTTGAGCCTTATTCCGCAAATGGACTAAACTAAACTAAAGACTTGAACAAAACTAAACTTTCTCCTACTTTGATTCCTAAGACTAAGAGTCTCTTATTGAAAATAAAAGATGCCAGCAGTTCAATCAAAAGGGAATCCTTGATTGAAGGCATGCATCAAAATAGGTGAGGCCTAAATTAGAGGAACCTTAACTGAAGATGAGCTTTAATTATCACGTCGGCTTATCCTTTGAAATTGGAGAGAATAGGGCATGAAAATAACTAAAATTGATCTGAGCATTGTGATGACTGGTTGTGCAATTAGAGTTATCTTATTCCTTATGTGGCACACATTGAAATTGAAACTAAGCACATAAACTATTAAACAATTATTGCCTTGGAGAAGCAATGATCGGTTAAGATGTGTGGTGGAATTCTGGAGCTATCTGTATTCTCTTAATGGGTGGCTTCATAGAGATCCAGATCGTTTAGTCCATAGCTTCAACAACTGTTCTTGTCACAAAATCATAGATATATGCATATAGACAATAAATTTCAAAAACAATCAATAGATTCAATGTTTAAAAAGTAAGCACCAAAACACACCATTCATTCATTCATAAAATAGTTATAGATATTTAATAATGCATTAAAGTTGTACCAAATCCATAGAAATAAAGAAGTACTGTAATGTCTACATTAAAATAAAACTTATTTATCAAGGCTCATCACTCCCCCCAACTAAATTCACACCATGTCCTCATGGTGAAACCTATACCACATCATCATCAACCAACTTTTTTTCCTCCAAGATTCTACTGCAATCATAATCTTCTTCCCTGTATGTGATGAAGTGTCTCCCTTTCTCTACATACCCATTATTTTTTTTTAAAAAATAGCAAACCATTTCTCCACTTTCCTCTGCGGCATTGGTCCTTCTGCAATTAGTAGTGGAGCTAGCATGAGTAGTAGAGGAGGTCGAACCTACCTTCCAATCCAATCCTATTGTCACTCTTGGACGAGGGTTATAAGGTTCTAGGTTCGGGTGAGGATTCACCATAGGTTAGTTGGAGAGATGGGCTCTCTCTACTGCAAGTTACGAGGTAGATCTTCCCATCTGACAATGCAAGCCTGAATAGTGGTAGGGGGAAGGTACCCTTCATGGTCCTGGAGTGCAACAATACTGGAGTTCATATTTTGAATATATTGGTCCTTGATTTGCTGCCAGTATGCATGTTCTTTGAAAGTCTTAGAAAATGAAGTGGTTTTTGGATACTCATGTCGCATCAAGAGGCCACTAGTGGCTGCAGTAGTATGATATTCAACCATACGACTTTCCTGTTCTATTTGATGCCACAAGAGTGAAACAAAACCCATTAACTAAACTTCCCCAACATACAAAGTCAACATGGAGGTATTATGGTGCCTCATAAGGAACCCATGTTGGAAAAATTCACACAACATATCTCTCTGTCTTATTGTACTTCTAAAATAATTCTCTGCAAATTTTCTATTATCTTCAAAATCAAATGGGAGATTGCAACTAATCCTAAGAAGTTTCCATCGTAAGAATTGCTCTCGCAAAAACAATGCATACATACCTAATGGCTACCTTTGAGCTAGAAGAGTCTCCCTTGTTTCACACGCTTGGACAATTCTTTATTTAGATGAATTATTTTCTTGTTGGAGGGTTTCCATAGCTCTTTGGAGCTAAACATTTTCTTCTCGAAGCCAATTTGTTGCAAGTGACATAGGCCTGGGAGGTGGAGGAAAGGAAACCTAGACACCCTTGTCAGACACAGAGATAGATGGGGACTGTTGTTGAGTGAGGGTAGCAATTTGAGTATCCTTGGTGACAACATTAACTCTTTCTTGATCAAAATCTTGTTTAAGCTCTAAGACCAACTTATGATGTTCTTCTCTATCCTTTGTGGCTCTCTACTGGATTTCCCCTAATTCTACAATTTTATTTGCAAGATTTTACTTCAATTCATCAAGCTGCCATTTACATTCTTATAAATCATGTTCTATTTCTTATAGGGAAAGGGTTTGAAGTGTTTGTACCTCCTCCTCCTCTACTGTAAGTTCAATTTGAGGTTTCTTTCCCTCTACCTCACCCTTAACTGCTAGTTACACACAGGCTCTCCAGAGCCATCTAGAGGTGTAGATAACTGGTACTGCAAAAATAGAGACATAGGAAGATTCAATCTTCTTGTTTTTATTTTTTGGTTTCTAAAGGAGGAATTCTTACCACTTTTTCTAGCCATCCTCTTGCTACATAAAGTGGTGCTTGATTATTAGGTGAATAAGGCCATTGTGACTGATTTGGTCATTGGCTCGTTTTACTTTGTTTATCATTACCTATAGGCAATTATAGAGGAAAGATAGCAAATTGATGAGGCATTCTGACTGATTGGTCCCATGCCAAATATGGTTGACCATACGCATCCCAAGACCCAACACCCTACCACACTACCCATCACATGTAAAGAATTTCATTGTCCACATGATGACAATACACTAGGGTTCTGGTAGATTGCTTCTATCTATTCCCTTCATGGCCCCTTTTCTCATAATATATTTGGGTAGA
The DNA here is from genome assembly GCA_027924645.1 of Cunninghamia lanceolata. Classification (NCBI taxonomy): domain Eukaryota; kingdom Viridiplantae; phylum Streptophyta; class Pinopsida; order Cupressales; family Cupressaceae; genus Cunninghamia; species Cunninghamia lanceolata. Next base: position 933,040 of record BSBN01000567.1, read on the forward strand.
GGCTCTGAAGCAATATGAAAATTTTGAACAAGTTCTTCATAAGAAATTTTGGATTGAGAAATATCCTCACCTACCTTTAGGATTCTTGATAATTGACTTATGATTGTTGGACTGACTAGAATTTGAACCCCCTTCACTGTTGAGAAGGTCAGTTAGTAGTTCTTCACAAATTCTTCAACTATCCATCTTTCTCAATTATTTACACCCTTGGCAGATCAAATATCACATTTTTGGGTTCGACTTTCTGCTTTTACCCAATAGATGTTGTGACATATTTTCAGAATTCAACAGTGGAGGTATACATGATACTAGAGAGCTACAAAGATGGAAGAGAGGATGTTTCATGAATTACAAAAAATAATATTTAAACAATGGTATATGTGTATATCAGGAAATCCTTTGCTCGTCGCTTCACAACTATCACTCCATTTATGATTTGTACTTGGAAAGCATAAAGGAGTAAATTGGCATAATAACAACAAGTTAATATGCATGATTTGGAATGTCATCCCCATTCATTGTTGATTTTCTTTCATTAACTTCTGCCTTGCTAGATTCATGCAGGGCATCTTCCCACCTCTTCAGCCACCACCTCGCTTGATGATGTTGACGAAGTCACTTCCCTTGAATCATTTTGGTTGTCTTTTCACACCTTGTTATATTAATGGCATGATCATGCCATAATAAACTGCAATCCCACACTTGAAGTCAATTTGTTATAATGAGGTGCCATCAGTACTTTATGTACCAATTGTCCCATCCCCTGCTAGATATCATAATGACACTACTATGTATCTAAGTGGAAAGGATTCCGCACATTGTTCTGAGTGCCTAACATTGTTTATGTATGGTAATACTTGATACTTAAATACATATTAAATAAATATAATTATTTCATGAAATGAAATGAGCAACGTGTAAGATACTTCATAGGCGTTATCGCATTGAATGTTGCTAAGTTATCAGCTTCTAGTTTGTAGAGCTTTGGATATTGCAACAAGGGTGTCTAGTGCCATTTGGAGTTTACTAGTTCATTTATTTTGAAACTTGATAGCTGTCTGGAGCTTAGTAGCCCATTTATTTTGAAGATTCAGAGCTATCTGGAGCTTAGCAGTCTTATTAGCTAAAACCCTATAGAATGATTCAACTTGATGAGTTTTATTTATTTTATTGAAGCAAAAATGTTGATAGAAGGGCTGTCATTGCTAGTTTTCAACCCCCCGCTTTTTTGCAAGGAGGACCGCCATTTATAGTTTTCAACCCTACCTCTTTGTACACAAGGAGGACTGCCATTTATGGTTTTCAATCGTACTTGTTTTATTCCCAATCATAGCTTTATTGAAGGGTTAAGTCACTATTCCCATGGAAGAAATATGTTCCAAGGTAAAGTGCTCAATCTGAGCTTGTAGCTCTACAGAAAATTCTTCTCTAGATATTGGTCTATGATAAACTTTCAACCTATGGCCATTCACTAGAAGAGTTCTACGATCACCATCAATTAGTAATAGTTGTACCACTCACTGAAGACTTGACTTATCTCATTTGGTCCCAACCACCTAGTATGTAGTTTACCTTTGAAATCTTGGTACTTTGAGTCATACAATAGAGCCTAATCTTCTATCTTGAAATGCTTGTTGATAATGTGCTTGTCGTGCCACTCTTTTCTTTTGTTGTTGAATCAATTATGTATGATGGATCACTTCCAATCTCATTTCTTCCATCCTATTGAGTTGCATAATTTAGTGTTGTTGGGCTTCTGTTAAATCAATCCCCATTTCCAATGTTGTCTTTAGTGTTTCTAATTCATACTCAATGGGAAGTAATGGTTTCTTCCCATAAACCAGTTCATAAGGGGTGAAATTAGTAGTGGTTCTCCATGTGGTATTGTAAGCTTAGACTGCTTCTATCATCCTATCATCCCAATCAATTCTCTTGGTTGAAAATATCTTTGTCAAAATATTCTCCAACTCCCTATTAGTTACTTCAACTTGTCCATTTGTTTGAGGGTGGTAGGGAGAAGATTTTTTGTGGTTGATTTGGTATTTGGTCATGAATGATTTAATCATGGTGGACATGAATTGTGGTCCCTAATTTGAAACAAGAACCCTTGGAGCCCCAAACCTTTGCAAAATGTGTTTATACAAAAAATATGCTACTTGCATGGACACATAAACAACATGCAAGTCCATGCAAGTAACATGCAACTCTAACTTCACTGTTAACTGCCACATCATATTCATGTAAATATCATGCATCTCTGAATCCACTATTAATTGCTATATCATGTTCATGCAAACATCATGCATCTCTAACTCCTTTGTTAACTCCAACATTATATCCATGCAAAGTGTATCAACAATATCCACTCATGTACATAAAAAAGAAAACTCTAAGTCTAAATATAAGACACCTCCAAAAGTGGGTTCCCAAGTTAACTCCCACTCACTAGAAGTTGTCAAACTCTCACAAATAGACTTCAAGGAGTTGTCAACAAGTCTTCATGGACCCCACTCCAAAAGTGGACACCCAAGTTTGACACTATCAATTAGGAGTTGATTACAATAAGCTAAGTGATATAATTAAATAATAATTAATCTCTCAAAGTCCTTATGTGTTGGGGAACACATTCAAAGAACTTTGGAGACACATGAATTGGTTAGGATTGCAAGTTAATGGCAACTTATCCCAACATTCTCCCACTTGACATTATACATTGCAATTACTCTAAATGATATAATCAAACTTTAAATCATAGGGAAAAATATCCCTAGCCATCAATGTACCATTGATTCTTCAACATGCTTTTGTACTCCAAAAAGATACCTGCAAAAGAAACCATGATAACCATCATCTCAAACAAGAACTCACATCATGTCACCCATGATAAACAAGAAACAAGCCAAGGTGAAACATATCAACTATCACTGAAACCTACACCAATCTCAACATGAACACAAGCATCAAATCATATGATAACATAAGACTCTGAGTGTAAGCCACACTCATACCAAATGAAAAAGCAACCACAACAAATTGCTAGCTCATCCAAAATATCATACCTCAAAACCAGGGTAAAAAAACCATCACAGTTAGAAATCCATGCCATCAACATACCAACCTAAAATTGTAATCAAGTCCCTGTAAAACAAACCTATTAATCATCCATCCTCCCATTTCAAAGCAACATACCAATGTACAAATGACTAAAGACAAGGCCAACAAACAAAATCTGCAATAACACTGAACGGATATGTGGATATTGACAATCCACATCCAAGTCTTCAATGTAACCAATGGGTAAAAATAGCCCACTAAACCTACACAACTCATAGATCCCAATAGTGAAACATGCAAATTCATCTTCACATAAAAAACTTGCAAACTGAGACAACCAAGAAGATATTGTGACAATAAAGAGCATACATTAACAAATCCTCCTATAACACTTCTCTTAGAGGACATGACTAACTCCTCTACCATATAGTGTCAAAACATATAATGATATGCATAAAACATCTCTCATTACCAATCTCTGAATAACTCTCCCAAGTCCTTTTAACCAATGAAGAAAAAGATCAAGGAGCTACCAAATTATTGTTAACAATAATAGCACTTGACTCCAATACAAACCTCAACTCCATAAACATGAGAACTTTTAAGAAGAAGACAATATACTAGGAAAGAGAGAAACTACAAAATCATACCATGTCTTCATACCACACTGACCTGTGCCAAACTGTGTAATGTAAGATCTCTTTCAACACTCCCAAACTGAAAGGGTATCAGCATCTAACATCCAAATTATGATGAAAACATGGAAGCAATAGATGTTAACCTCTCACTAAAAGTAGATCAAACTAGCCAAACATTCCCACAACAAAAGGAATATGCCCAAAAACCACAAACCATTTATGTACCTCTCCAAAATAAATCCTCAAAACTAGTTCCATAGCTCAAGATAAAATAATAATGAGAACAACAGAAATCCATAAACCCATGCATCTACTTCTCAACAATCCTTTCCAAGACTAGTGTAAAAAGAGAAGACAAGATACATATAAAGAATGCATCTAATAATCAAGTGGGCAACACCTATTAGATCATTTACCTTCTGAGTAGACCAAGAGTGGGATACAAGATTGTCCTTGCATATAACACCAAACAATAAAATCTTATAATAAAGGTAACCTTCTCATAAAGTCTATAATGGACTCACATCCATTTCCAAGTGTAGGCTTCTCGGTCCATTTTGTTGACATCTCATAATGAGAAATCTTTCCAACACATATCTCTAAGTTCAAGAGATATCAAGCCTCACCCAAGTCTCTCTAGTATCTATGAATTTTTAGCAATCAATCCATGCCAACTTCAAATGCAATCTACACAATCATGAAGCTCCAAGCAAATGATTAATACTTCAAAACCAAAGAGAACTAACCAAACCATTGTCAAAATTCTAACTCTAGAATCAAGAATATATCATGACATCATGATCTAACATATTCTCAAAAGAAGATAATATGCTCCAATGAACATATTCTACCCCCAAGAGCACCTGTATCATGCCAAAAACTCTAACTCATGATCAAGAGTGCATCATGACATAATACTATACATCCTCTAAACTAAGGATCATATATCAAAAACCGATAAGTCATAAACTCAACACCTCACCAAAAACTCCAAGAGTCCTCCATAGAAAACCAAGATGTCAATACCTCTTCAAAGAACATGAAGATCTAACATCCTCTGTCAATAGAACCAAAAATGTTATGGAGACGCCATCGTCTCAAATTTCTTGATAAGGTGTTAGCTCAAGTTACTGATGAAATTGACATCCTGACTACCGAAGAACTAAAGGCATAATCTAAGAGCTTCTTTTGACACCAACAACCATTGCAAAAGATCATCCATCTTCTAAAAAGATTATGCATGGCTCACAACACTGCAACAATGACAATTTAGAACCAATATCTTGAAACAAAGAAGATAGGATACATTATGAAACTACAAAAAAAACTCCCACTGAAAGTGATACCAAGTTATGCATGGTATCATGATTAACATCATTACCAAAACTCCACTGAAAGTGAAAAAATCTTCTCATGCAACATAAGTTTACTGCTTATAGATTCCAATGAATTACTAAATCAGGTACTCCAAACTACCCTTTTGTCTCAATACAAAAATACCAATGTAATCAAGGTGACCAAGAAGAGGCCTACCAAATAGAACCCACATCAACTTATTCACAAGATCTACACACATGCAACATCTCATAGGAGAAAAAACATGATCAAGGCTTCAACCTTTAATAACTGAAAAATAGATTCAACCCCACATCAGTAACATGTAGAACAAATGTAGCCAGGTATAACATGTAGATTTCCAAGACTCAAACACCATAATCAACTCTAGATCTAATTTGCCAAATAAATCCACATAGGAGAAACCATAGATCATAAGAACCCAACAAGTAGCCTTGCAAATCTGAAATTGTTTCCATCTAGAAAGTGTCTGAACACAATTTTCCACAGATCTACAAACCATAGATTTTGGTTAACATGTAAAACCTGCAAAACCATATCTTTGTAAATCTGAAACCACTTAAACATCCAAACATTCACACCAATGAACACCATCAAATATGTCATCTGAAATAATGGAATATCACAGATCTACAAACCACACAATATTTTGAAACAGGAAAACTGTGAAAACCTACATATTCAAAATAGCATGAATATGAGAAAGGAGAAACTAGGTTGTTCAAGAGTGTCCATATCATAAAAAATACCAACTCCACAACCTACCTACAACTAGTGATAAATTATCCAATGCTTTCATGTAACCATGGCCTGAAACCATTAACCCAACATAAGCACTCCAAACTGTAGTCCAAAAAGTGAGTGTTTTTCCATGTGATCAAGGTACCAAAAGTAACCATCTAACATAAACACCCTTTTACTGCACATGACCACAAGGTAAAGGAATAAAACCACCAAACAAGAGAATATACACATATTGTCAAAATAGAGTGCCAAATCACTACCACAAGATCAACTCCATAAAGATCCATACCCTTGAGCCTCAAGAGCTTGAAACAAAGATTCTTTTAACAATATCCATCTGAGAGGTAAATACCATGACTTCCAAACTCATAGATCTGCAAAACAATGTTAACACATAGAACTTCCCTTGCAACCAAAATACCTTCAATACTTCAGAAAAAAGCATCCCTCTCTCACTGCAACAAATGGCTCTAATACCACATGTTGGAAAAAGTGCATCAAAGAATCAAAGGATTTTAGTATTGAATGTAATCTTTCACAAGATATTTAATACAAGCATAAACACCTTTGGTGTGGAGTTTTTTTCCCTAAGGGGTTTCTCCACGTAAATACTTGTCTTCTTCTTACAAGCTATTTTCTTCTATACTACATTGATTAAATTGGAGAAATACTCTAACATCTAAATTGAAAGTAATTTTTAGATTTACACATGCTTTTATTTCATATTTGAAAACATTTAAAACCTACATAGCTACAACTTTACCTTGTTCTCTCTCCCTTTTTCCAACAAATGATACCCTGATGCCAAATTTAAAGTTAGAAAGGGTAGAAAGACTAGGGTGCCACTGCCCAAGTCTTGGATGGAGGAATATTCTGTGACTGTTGTCAGATCCTAAAAACCTAATCTTCACTCAGTCTTCCTATATCTTCACATTCTCCAGATCTCGCTCCTGTAACCTGCACACAAGATGACAAGAGAGGGTTTGGGGGGTTATGGTGTTTAGGGACTTGCCTCAGTCAAATCCTAGGATAACATTCAAGCTTCCCAACACTGTTGATTGATAAAGAGTACATTCCCTTGCAGGGCGGAGGCTAAACATAATAATGATATGATGAATCAAATGATGATAAACAACAATGATATCACCTACACGATGAAACCCTTAAGAGGATGAAGATCCTTCAACTCCTAAGGAGAGATAGATGATAACTTCAAAACCTGCAACAAGACACAATAAGAACACACAAATCTGCTCTAGAATCATAATGAATGCTCTTGCTTGCTTCACTTTAATATCTCAAGTTGGCTATCTCTATCTCAATTCATAATACATTCAAAAACACACTTATATATGCTTTCCTGCTCATAATCGTGAAATTAAACCAAAAGAGCCGACAAGGAGAAACCTTTTGAAAGGTCCCAGGCCGACCAATACTTAATTTTTCCTTGACCAATTAGGAGGGACTTGGGCGGTGGTGCCCAAGTCTTTTAGCTCCTTTTGGGTCCAGGATAAGATAAGTGAAGGGGCCCTTATTCCAATTTTACATTCGTGTCAGGCAATTTTACATCGGGATGAACATTTAGAATGTATAATGTAATAAATGGGACCTAGGAGCTAAACAAGGAGGTAAAAAGACAAGTGGACACTTTTTACTCCATAACATTTAGCCCCCACTTTAATGTGTGTATGATCTTACGATCAGTACATGCATTAAAGTATAGTCGAAAACACATCAAGCACATCAAACTCTAGAGTGAAGACACACCCTAAGTTTGGAAGACCATCTCTAGCCCCCATGCTTAGGCAAACATAAGAAAACACTTGACAATCACACAAAACACAGAGAAGACAGTGAAGAAGCATGCAATACACGAGAAGACATGAACACAATCACGCAATACACAAAGTATACATGGAGATAAGACATGATTAAACAATTACACTATACTAATGGGCGATGGGGGGAGCTCATCGCTACGCACCACCATCAAAGAACACAAAACACACAGCATGGGGGGAGCTCATCGCTATGCACCTCCACAAAACACACAAGACACACGGTGTGGGGGAGCTCATCGCTACGTGCCTCCACAAAACACATGAAAAACACATAGAATACATGAGCACTGTAGAGTGTGTCATCAACCCACCATACGTCTTATACAAGCAAACATAGGCGACAAGGAGGAGCTCATTGCTACTCTCTACCATCTAAGACATGCCAAACACACCTAACGGTTGATCTAGGCTACGACAACTGCCAAAAACACACTTAAGGGTGAATAACTCAAGATCCAACCCTGCCTCCTATGAGAGGACTTTTTAAAAAAGGATGTGCAACCTACTCAAGGGAATATATCCTTTCGCCTTCTGCAAAAGGGATTTTAAAAGCATGCAACCCCACCTATGTCGTAGAGATGCCTTATGGTGAAAAGGAAGCATGTGCACAAAGTATACGACCCCACCTGCGTCATGGAGATGCCTTACGATGAAAAGGAAGTATACGCAAACACACAAAACAAAGTATACAACCCAACCTACATCGCAGAGATGCCTTATGGTGAAAAGAAAGTATACGCAAATATAATTTATCACAATATCTAAGATAGCCAAGCATTTACCACAATATATGCCCCAACCTTAAAGTGGTTGCTCTCGCTTGCCGGTAGCAATCATGTCTAAGGTAAGGTTGAAAACACATGAGGGAACAAGAGCTTTTGCAAAGCCCATGCCCCAAAGTGACATGTGCTTACAATCGTCAAATTGTTCCCAACAATCATGATAGAAACACATCAATATCATTTGCTAACAACCACTGATCAATAATATGCATATATGAAAGATAATCTAAACAAGCTTTTGTTAGAAAATATAAGATAAGATAACAACCAAACCATCTCATGAAACTGATACAAAAATAAGACAACATGCTGCTAAAACAAACCAAGGCTATACTTACGGGTTCGGTACCAAGTATAGCCGTGAGTTTATACTTCAGGTATCTCAGAACAGAGTGTAGCTACAATGTGAGACAAAAGCAATTCAAATTGCATACAAGTAGATTTAGAATATTGCAAAGGCTTGTCACAATAATTTCACAATACAATACATGTTCACATCACAACACAAAGTGATTCTACTAGTCAAATGTCAGTAACAAATTACCCCCATCTTCATATATGGACTAGGTCCATTTTTATTTTCTTGTTTAGGGACACACAGTCCTTATCAGAAGTGTATATTTGTTGTCATCATCCATCAACTAGTAGATCCACAAGTACAACGAAAGAATGAAATCATGAAAAATGAGAGAGGAGACAAAAGTGACTTAGGGTCACAACATGGGAAGATGCCCCCAAGACATCCTCCACAACATTATGCCCCCAAGGCACCACACACAACAATTGCAACAAGAGAGGAAAGTAGAAGAATAGAGAAACAAAATAGAAAAAATGTCACAACAGAGGCGGTATCCTTGTATCCTTGACATTACAAGAGTATCAAGGGTCATCCAAGGAGACCTAAAAAAACATTTAACACTACACGAGGGAAAACAACACATCAACATATACACCTAAGAGGTGGAGGCCACCCTATCAAGTGTGGCTCAATGAGGGAGAAATACTTACCTGATTCATATGGGATATTTCCTGGCAGACAATCTATGTCTATCATCTCAAGATATATAATATTTAGTGTTGGACTTGTTGATATTGTGTTAACATTGAGAGTAGGACAACGGTAAGCTTTGGTGGGCTTCAAAGGATGGCATCCAATACCAGTCAAAGAGCTATGTGTAACAGCTTCTAAGGGTACTTTGATTCCTTGTTGTTTTATGCCACAACCATTACCTACATAGTTACAATTTTTGTAAAGGATTTGAAATCCATAACCATAGAGAGACTCCATCTCTTTATAAGAAGGCAGGGCCTCATAAGTCTCATATTCTATAGTATAAGTAAGAGTATTATCTTTGTTTTCTACTAAAGAAACCTTAGGTTTCTTAGATATTTCCAAAGATTACTTGGATGAAATCGAGGCAACTTTTGATTCTTCAGGATTAGGGTTATTAAGTTTATATTCCCCCATAAAGGAAGAAGTAAAATCTAATGAACCCTAATCGTCACCAAGAAGTGCATTCGATGGTGATTTGGAATCTTGCACATCATTATCTACGGCAAGAGGAATTGATGAATCAACTTTTAAGTTATTGAGAAGCTTGTGATTGACAACTTGATTTTGTGCCTCAACTTGTAAACAACTTTCTGGATCTAGGTTAGATATGAAAAATTAGAATGATGACAACTAGAATGTACACTAGAACAAACCCTTTTTCATATAACATTCAAGGACAAGATCGAGCCAAATCACAAATGGAGGACTTAGCTACAGATCTTGTACTTAGGTATGTTATAAAGGAATCATATTTAATTTAGCCTTTTTATCAAACCCTAGGTCAACAATGCATGAAAACCCAGTTCTATAATGATCAACTTATAAAATAATAAGTACAACAACAATCTAGAAACCAATTGCACAGGGATGATCAGGAAGATGATAGAACCTATCTCTCAAAAGAAGAGGTGTCAGAGGACTAATTCAGAACCACCCAAGTCCTAATTGAAAGAATCTGTTGAAACCGTAAACTAGACAGATGTTACAAATGCTACCCTGATGCCAGATCTGAAGTTAGAAAGGGAAGAAAGACTAGGGCACCACTGCCCAAGTCTTGGATGGAGGAATATTCTATGACTCTCTTCAGATCCCAAAACCCTGATCTTCACTCAATCTTCTTGTATCTTCACATTCTTTGGATCTCGCTCTTGTAACCTACACACAAGATGACAAGAGAGGGTTTGGGGGGTTATGGTGTTTAGGGATTTGCCTCAGTCAAATCCCGGGATAGCATTCAAGCTTCCCAACACTGTTGATTGATAAAGAGTGCATTCGCTTGAAGGGAAGAGGCTAAACATAATAATGATATGATGAATCAAATGATGATAAACAACAATGATATCACTTATGTGATGAAACCTTTAAGAGGATGAAGATCCTTCAACTCCTAAGGAGAGATAGATGATAACTTCAAAACCTACAACAACACACAAATCTACTCTAGAATCACAATGAATGCTCTTGCTTGCTTCACTTCAATATCTAAAGTTGGCTATCTCTATCTTAGTTCATAATGAATTTAGAAACACACTTATATATGCTTTCTTGCTCATAATCATGAAATTTGTTGGGATAAGGTGCCATTAACCTTGTAAATCCCAATATTGTATTTATTCCATTTATTATTTGTAATTTTTAATTACCCATAAGGGATGTACAAGTTTCACCAGCAGTGGTAAAAATTAATTATCGGGGACAGTAATTACGGAGTTACTACATTGGTAAGTTCCGGAGTTACCGGTGGTAATTATGGAGCAACATTTTACGGTTGGTAATTGTAAATATCAAGAGTAATTGAGGGGAGGCGCCACCTTGGAGGAATCAACTATTTTTGGCATATATGACACACATCATAAAGTTTTTGAGTGCATGTAAGAGAATCTATGACAGTTGCAAGTTGTCATAAGATTCTATGACAACTTATGACGGATAATTATTAGTTATAAGCTGCTATTCTTGGCTCTAGGCGCCCATATTGGGAAGATGCTATTTGGGGGGTGTTATGACAGAATCTATGATGGTTATGACATCATTTACTATCCTGTAAGAGTCTATTCTTGTCCATGGACACCCAAGGTTGCATGGTTGACTCTTGACAAGTGTTATGAGCTTGTAAGAAGTCATTGAATGTTGCATGATGAAGATTCCTAGGTGAGAGAAAATGAACGCCTTGTTTTGGAAGTGAAATACTTCAATAAGTACAATGCCATGTATGTGTTGAATATTTTAGTTTACAGGTACACAGGTGTTGCTGGATTGAAGAGTGAAGAGAAGATTGGAAGTGGATGTATTCTAATCTTGTTTTGAAGATAATACAATTTGAGCCTCTCTTCTTGGTGGAGTTTTTTCCCTCAAGGGTTTCTCCACGTAAACATTGTGTTATGTGTTTATTCTTCTGTTCCATTGCTACCTTGTGTTGTGAGATCTTGCATTCTTATGTTGTTGATTTGTGCCTCTTTGTCACTACTATCTTATGGTGATGTTATTGTTGTTATAAGTTCATCTAAGGTGATTTTATCAAGCATGTTAGAGTGGTTGATTTTAGCATCATAAAGAAGTTGAATCTATTCATGGTATTTCAAGGATTAAGCAAACTTAATTTTTAGATTTCTATTTTTTAGTAGTCAAAGCCTTGTATCTCACCAATTGGTATCATATCTTGGTGATTTGATGATTAACGATTGGATTAGAGATTGTTCGTTTATTGCAACAAAATTAAACTAAAAGAGGTGACAAGGAGAAACCTTTTGAAAGGTCCCAGGCTGACCAATACTTAATTTTTCCCTGACCAATCAGGAGGGACTTGGGCGGTGGCGCCCAAGTATTTTAGCTCCTTTTGGGTCTACGATAAGATAAGTGAAGGGGCCCTTATTCCAATTTTACATTAATGTCGGGCAATTTTGCATTGAGATGAACATTTAGAATGTATAATGTAATACATGGGACCTAGGAGCTAAACAAGGAGGTAAAAAGACAAGTGGACACTTTTTACTCCATAACACATGCCATTTTATAATTTTCTTTGGTACAATTACTAATGGTGAAACCCATTGGATATCAGAAATGGGATAAATAAACCCAACCTGCAATAATTTCTCAATTTATTCCTTCACTGTTTCTCTTAAAGTAGGGTTGATTCTTCTCAGGAGTTTCCTCACAGGTCTAACATCTTTTGTGTAGATATGGTGTGTACAAAAACTTGGATGAATTCCCTTCATCTCCTTATACTCCTAGGCAAAAGCTTGTGTGTGGTTTTATAAAAACTCTGTCAATCGTTCTTCTTTCGTGTCTATTAACCAACTATTAATGGATAACTATTTATTTGTCTAGATAGTGATTTATTTCATGCTAGAGTGGACAAAATGAATTTCTTTATAAGGACTGATCAAAGTATCTAAAGGACAAAAGCGAGAGAGATATGGTGCAATGTGTTTGCCTGGTGGTAGTCTAGTTGGGACAAGACTACATCAGAAAAAGGACAATTAAATGCTCTTAGTGAGTCCCTTGGGCTCCTTTGGAGCCATTCATAGACATCTTATTGTATATCACTTGAGAAGGATAGTTCCCCCTATCCTCTTACTCATGGCACTCCTCCAAATGCTCCACAATTGTGACCATGGATAATGTGGAAGCATCTTCCTCATCTAACTCTGTAAGATCATCTACCCACAATTTGTTTTTGTATTGCATGGAGGATTTAGTAAGTGGGTAGATGGAGAGCTCCTTTAGTTTGGTCCCATTGGAAATGGTCATGTTCCCTGATCGACAATCAATGATGGCTAGTGTTGTAGCTAGCCAAGGTCATCCTAATATGATTGGGTATCTTGATTTCTTTTTTCTAGTTTGAAGGACAAGGAAATACACAAAGTAATCCCAAGTGTCTATTGTGATGATTACATCTTCTAGCACTCCTTCAGGTTTAGTGATGGACAAGTCAACAAGCTACAAAACTATAGATGTAGGTTGCACATTTGTTATGGATAATGCATCTGTAGTATCTATAGTTATTACATTGATGGAAGCCCCTAGGTCAATCAACACTTTTGAAATTGGTATCACTTTTATAACTAGAAAAATGACAGGGATCCCTGGGTCTCCATACTTCTGTGTAATTAATTTTCCTGACAGGACATCAACAAGTTTCCCTCCTACCTGAAAAGTGTTCGTCAATTTTTTCTTCCTTCCAGGAGTTTTCAATCATAAGTTCCTATTTGTTTGATTACTTTTAGGAATAACTTTAATGGCATGTAATAGGGGAACTTCAATGTTGATTTTTGATGTTCTTTAATCAATTGAGAGTCAGACAGGGTATTCTAGAGCTCTTTGGAGCAACAACAGGTTGCCGCAATTGCTCAAGAAAGGGGATTGATGTTACATTAGGAACTTCTCCACGACTCTCTATTTTAGATGTTTCTTCCTAAGATTGTCCTTCTTTATCATCATCAAGAAAAAAATTGATTTATCCAGAGGCTTCTATGGAAGGAGGTTTTATTGGGATGTTTCGAGAGCGCAACTGGATATTGTTAATTTCCACTATATTTAAAGTTTATGTGTTCTAATTTGTGTTGTAAACTTGCCACTGAGGACCATTATTCTTAGGATTTAGTAGGGTTGAGCAAGAAGTTGTAGTTGGTTTACTTGTTCAATCTGGTTTTGGGATACTAGTTGAGATGGTTTGGGCAGTAGAGCTTGTGATTAGTTACCATAATGTCTCGGTTCCTAGTTGTATTGGGGCACCCATGGCTATTGGTATTGATTCTGTCATTAGGGAGTAGCCCATGTTTTATTCATCCACTCAGACTGAGGCCAAGATGGTCCCCAATGAGGTGGAATTTGGGGAGGTGGACCTCCCCAAGATCCAGACCATTGGTTTGGTCCCTAATTAGAAGGGCCTCTAGGCCTGAACTATCCAATAGAAATGATAAAAGAAGTACAATCATTGTAAGGCTCGTCACTAGGATAATCCTCATATATAGGTATTCCCAAATCAATAAGTATTTCACTAGGCATGGGAGAAGGTGCCTCAACATCATATAAAAATGAAGTTGAAACATGTGTATCTAAATCCATAGATTCCTCAAAGAAAGATGAATCAAGGGAGGCACATGGAGGAGAATTTATAGATGTAAAAAAATCTATCATGCCTGCTAGGTACAACATAACGTGAGCCAAGATCCCTAGTTGTATCAAGTATATACCAAGATGAAGTAGTAGCTAAGTTACTATCATAGGCCATAAAATATGTATCCTCATAAAGTGTAGTGACACAAGAAGTGAGCTTGGTAAAGAAAAGGAAGAGGACATCCATGATGAAACAATGCAAATCACTTTTAGACTTAACAACTTAAAATTTTTAGTAATATATTAGATCTAGAAACAAGTGTAATATGTAAAGACCCTAAGGCCAACACAAGGGTGGGTAGGGTGTGTGGAAGATGGGATAAGTAAGTAAATTGACCAATAAGGATGTATAAATGAAGCACAAGAATGAATAGGAAGATCAAATCTAGAAATAAGATGTAAAATTAGAAAAATGTAGATATGAAAGCCCTAATATAATTATGAGAAACCCTAGGAGGAAACTAGATCACATAAGAGTAGATGAGTTCACCAAAATAAAAGAAAAAAAACTTCCCCTAAACTTAATCTAGGTTAATCCAATAAGATGCAAACACATAAACATAAACTAACCTAGATAATAAATAACAATTGTGGGCATAAATATTAGAAAACTGAAACAATAAATTTTAATTATAGAAAGTAAATAAGAAGGTTAGGGCACTTAGCTCTAGGTACAAAGATGACATAGGAATTTGTTGTGGATGCTAAAATCTAGATTTCTCAAGACTAGAAATGATGAATGTATGTTTGTACTTTGCCTCAAATCGAAAATAATCTACTAACTCTATGGAGTATTGAACCTACAAGTTTGGGCCACTTTTGTAGACATAGATATGTTCTCTCGTCATGGATCTAACTTGGTGTAATGTGCACTCTTGTTTGCTAGTTCACCTGATTCATTATTATCTACTCTACTTTGAGAACCAACAATATATAAAAATGCTTTTAGAGGGATTCCAGATCACAAGGGTACACACTCCCATGCGTCAATTCCTAGAAAAGACTAACTTTACGATCAAGTGAATGATCAAGACAATAATCTTCAAACATGTAGATGCTTCTAGGATGATTATGTATGTCTAGAATTATTTTAGGTGCTCCAATTGAAGTGTTCCTAGCACACTCCTTTCATAAATGCAAATTATTACTTGATGATTAAATAATGCAATTGAATGCCTTTAAACTTGTTTAGTCAGCTTAAGGCAAGAAAAGAATGGGTCGTAGTTGGCTAGAATTTGAATTTAAATTTTATAATTTAGGGATCAAATCTACAGGTGCAGGGTTAATTTTGCATGCAAGGTAATTTTGCCAAATTTTGAGAACAACCCTGTTTGAATTTTATTGTTTTGCTTCTAACACATATAAGAAAATGTGATTTTGAGTTACGATTCAAAAGTTATGATCAAGACAACAAACATCTATCTTTTGACTATTAGAATCAACTAAGTGCATTTACTTTAGATTCCAAGATTTTGTTACATTGGTGATACTATATATATATATAATGAAAAAATGTATAGAAATGGATGGTATATAGTCAAATGTGTAAAAAAATGGTGTATAAATAAAGAGTGAAAGATCAAGAAATATGTCCAACTTCAACAAAATTATACTATTTAATGATTAGAAATATATAAAACTACTCTCAAAATAAACATAAAACTAAATAAAAATTAACATAAATGTACTAATTTCTAAAAATTATATATACTATGATTTTAAAAACGACCTTCTCTTTTTGATCTTTAATATATATAAAAAATAAATATTTAAAATTACTATATTA
Source organism: Cunninghamia lanceolata (assembly GCA_027924645.1). NCBI lineage: Eukaryota > Viridiplantae > Streptophyta > Pinopsida > Cupressales > Cupressaceae > Cunninghamia > Cunninghamia lanceolata. The sequence goes on from BSBN01000567.1 coordinate 949,416, forward strand.
TTATACTATGAATTAATGTCTCAAAATGAGAGACAAAGTTATTAGACCAACCCTCCCCCCACCCAAAAAAACAAAACAAAAACCCACTTCTTCATAACAAACTCCCCAAAAAAATTGATGGGAGACCAACCGCAAAAACAACCACCTTCCCTAGTGGACTCCTCTAATTATGGAATGGGACAAAGAATACTTGGGAGGATCAAACTTTAATAATTTAATTCATGGTAAGAAAATTCATGTGACAAATTTATTTTAGTTCACGAGAAAATTCATGTAAGAATCCCATAATTTTCTCGTACATGAATTTAGTTTTAGTTCACGAGAAAATTATGGTGAGAAAATTATTAGTGTACGAATCCCATAATTTTCATTCTCTTTTTAAGAGATCCTCCAATGAGAAAAAAAAAATCTTTGAAAATGTTTTTATTATTATTACGTTGTTTTGTTTTTTTATGGTTAGAATTTCTTTTGATTTGATATGTATGTATTTTTTATTCAGTTTTATGTTTTTTTTTTTTAATTATTGAAATAAAGTAATAAAAAAATTTACATGAAATAAGGAGCAACCCAAATATTCAATTTTATGTTTATTTTGAGGAAATATTTTGATATATGTATATATTATAAATAGTGTAATTTTGTGTGAAGTTGGGTTCATTCTCTTAGCTTTTACTTATTCTTACACATACATATCCGACATATTTAGCTCTCATCTTATCTTTATACACACATGCTCCTACACATTTGTGTCATCCATACATTTATTGCATTTATAAATGCACCTACTTCAGATAGTCATTAGTCACCTAGATTTGACCTTTTGCCCACCCCGAGATCATTTCCGCAATTACAAGGTCAACCCTCAAAGACTTGATTCTTGCCTTTTTAAATTTCAAAATTCAAATTTTAGCCAACTATTCCCTATATTTTCCTACCCTAAGCCAACTAAATACACGTTTTATGAAATTTGATGTTATGTGCTAGTATTTAAAGATATTTAATTGCATTTATTTCACATCTCTCATGTCTCAAGTATCCTCTCTCATCCTAGAGCATTAAAGAAGTAATCAATAGCAACAAATTTCAATTTGGTGACTTAAAGAATATATAATTTGCATACATAATTATAGGGCCCTTTCCTATTTCCTTCAAACTTTTGTACATATTTTTAGGGGTTGACCTTGGAGAACTTGTCTCCTTGTGATGCAACGACAACTCTATCAATGTATTCTTAAATACTACTAGTCCCACATATATCAAGAAAGATAGAGGACATTGACATGCACAGTTCTCCTTGTGATGCAACAACAACTCTATCAGTGTATTCTTAAATACTACTAGTCCCACATATATCAAGAAAGATAGAGGACATTGACATGCACCAAGCAAACAAAAGAGATTGTATGTAGGGATGAATCTAGTCTCATAGGACTAGTTTGCAACTAAAGATTTGTTTGAGACCTGCAAACTTGTTCTCTAATAAAGCACAAATCTAGTATAAAACTTGAGGTATTCATTTATCAGAAAAACATTAAAAAATATATTCCATTTTGATATCAAAATCTTCATTATTAGCACACATTGTTAAGTTATAGAGTTAAACAACATTAGCCAGAACATTTACTTTCCTAAAATAATTGTTGCAATTATTGCATTTATTACTCCCAATTATCATTATTTAATCTAAGTTTATTTGTGCTTAATTATTTGCATTCACTTAATTAGCCTAGGTTAAGTTCAAGGAAAGTTTATTTTTCCTTTACAAGTTATTTTAAAATTATTTAAAGTCACACACACAATATCAATTTGTAATAATTATAAGTACTTGTACTTAAATGTGTAAGAGGTATTAAATCATAAGAGAGCATTGCTAATAAATCAATTCCTAACATCTTTAACAACATATTGCATCATTGAAATTTGAGCTAATATCACATTTAATTTCTTTAAATTCTATAAAGTTTATTTCATGTGTATTATTCCTATTCTAACATCTTAAATCTAAATTAATTATTTATTTATTTAACCATGTAAATGTGATTTATTCTATTACAAATATAGATAATTAAAAGTTGACATAAAATCTAAAGGAACCTAGTTTAGAATTTTTCTTGACCTAACATATTGTATGAACTCTTATGGCTTAGAAAAAGAATAGAGAAATTTTTATAATTAACCAGTCAAAAGATGTAAAAGCCTATTGCGATCATGATATTCTAGTCTGCACAAAGTTAGGATGGTGGCCTCCTATTGGAGTTTGGCCAAATAAAAAGATGTAAAATAATGGATCATACTTATCCAAAGAAGATACAATGTATGTCATATAATTTTAAAAACAATCTAGTGCTTGCAATATAATTCCCCCAAAATAATCAAAACACATAATCATGTTTTGAACATAAATAAATTATAGCCAATAATGAAAGCACGGAAAAGATATAGTTAGGCCATTACAAGACAAACAACTTTAATGGAATCGAATGAAATATATTCTCTTTATCTTCATGTATTATTATTATTATTTGATGGAATCTAAGAATAAGTTTAAAAAACAATCATGGAAAATAAAAAATGCTTTCATCACTCTATAAATGGTGCCTTCGGAGTAGAGAATTGGTTCATGTACCTTGAAAGATAAATGCCACGCAATTGCCACAATATTTTGTCGGCCACGTATTTTCTTTTTTATTATTAATAATTTATTTGTATTTTCCTTAATTAGGAATATCAAAAGCTTTGCATAAGAAAAATAGCCAAGCTATTATTTATGTAAAGCCCATTTTAAGAGTCCTTTTTAATAGGGTAATCGAGAATAAATATAAGCACAATCTTTTATAGAAATTATTAAAAGTTAGTTCTATTAAGTTGAATTTTGATGGAATTTTAAAGGGGAATTTTGGTCTAAGTTAGTTGGTGTTGTGATAAGATCCTTCAAAATATTTTTTAAGGCAAATCCTTCTTTCTTGTAGTGAAGACTAATAATGAAGTAGAAGCATTGACTTTGCTTGAAGGCTTTAAATTGACAACTTCTATGAATAGTAAGTTTTTAGAAGTTGAGAGTAATTTTCATTCATTAATGAGAGGTGTGTCAAAAAATGCTAAGAGATTGAAAGCTTCGTAGTATTTTGAATGAAATACTTTATGTTGGTAGGATCTTTGAAAAGAATGTGTTCACCCATTTTTATAGAGAATATAACTTGGTGGCATATTTGTTAGCAAATTAAGGTACATTACATTTGCCTTTCTTTGTGAAAATTAGCAAGGATTCAAATAATTGACTAATTAATTTTTTTGAAGTTAGAATATGCTTAGTCTGAGTGTGATTATTTACTAGGTGTTAGGGATATTTTGCAAACAATGATTTTAGAGGAGATTCCTTTTTCTACTCCAATTTCCCCTAACTTGGGTTCACCACCCTCAACCTTTTGAATTAGCTTCCATTGAATAATTATTACTGGAAGTGGAATAGGCCATCACCATTCCATTCATTACAAGGTTTTCACATGTGGAAGTGGCATGCAACTCTATCCAAGGCTTGTGGGAAAGATTTAAGTGCCATGTTGTTTATTGCATAGGCATCTTATTTCTATTAAAGACATAATAGCTTGTTGGAGTGCAAGGTTTCTGTTTTTAGGATAGTTTTAACTTTTGTAGGGTTTGGTGCTAGGAATATGGAGTAGAGGAAATTGGCGAGGGGTTCTACATATAGAGGGGAAATCTCAAATAGGAGGCTAAGACAATCTTTTTGCTTCCTAGATACCTACAGTGTCTTCTACACACACTTCCTTCAAGCAATCTAGGCTACCTTAGACAAATTCCTTGAGTTTTCTTTTCAGTTGTTTTCTCTAGATCCATGGGTCCTTGAGATGTATCCTCCTCAAGTTTTGGATCAACTCCCATGATTTGCACAACTCAAAGCATTAGCTATAGATGTCATGGTGCTTGTGTGAGCCCCTCTTGGTTCCTCATGCCTTAGTGTCATTCATGGCTACGTATTCTACAAATCAGCTAAGTCCTTGCCTCTTTCAAAGAAGCCTTCAACATTGCATTCATTGAATTCAAAATCTATCACCAATGAATTTCTTTTTTGTGTGGGGTCTGCCTCTCTTTTGTGATTGGCTTTGCATTGGTTCTCTCCTAGAAACTACTCGAAAGGACATAAACTCTCATGGGTTGTTCATCATCCATCTAGGGACATAGAAGGGTTCTTTCTTGTGTTAATGACATCACAATAGGCCCCACATTTCTACTTGCCTCCTTCCCTTTTCAGAGGTTTCATTGGTATTTCTACACTCACACCCTCTGGATTGTGTCAACCGTTGATTTGTTGAAAGGCATCAGATAGTGCAACTGCTTTCTCATTGCTCATCCTTATGACATTAGATCCTCCTTGTGGTGGATCCATTTTTAGGTATTTTTAGAGCACCCTCCATTCTAGCACCTTCCAAAATTTGTAAGCTATTGATTCAAAGCAATATCTGACAGTCCAAAACCTCTTGGTCTTCCTTGTTATCAATCAAAGTTAAACCTTTTCTTTGATGATATTTGTGTGAGAACCATCACTTCCTTGCTTCCTTTGAATATGTTTGATTGATGGTCAAACCAATGTTGATTTGGTGTGGCACTCTCCATCTCATTTCTAGCATGTGCCTCACTTGCCTCAACAACCATTGATTGCGGGCCACCTCTCATCATTCATGATGATTAGCTAGGATTCTTTCTCCATTGGATCATGTAAGCTCTCCATTCTCAAAAGTAACAAGTGGTGTTTGCAAGTGAATGAAACTATCATGGTTTCATTTGATTGCAACCAAAATTCCTAACTTCCTAAGCATGTTGCCTCTTGTAATGCCCCTTAGTTTTTACCCAAGATATTAACTAATAGAAACAAAATGAATAAATTCTTCATGTTGCAAGTGTGGCATTTGCATGTTGCATTACACACTTTAACACTGATAAGGTGTCATGACATAGCACAACAAAACATAGGACATCATCACCAATGCACCAAGCATGGTGGCACAAGCAGAAGACTTCACACAACATGGAACAAGTCACCAGGATGACCATGCAAGATGATGGATCTTTCTCCCATCAAAGATCAGACACTACTCCACAATCTCATTCTCTCATGAACATATGGAGTAGGATGCAAGAAACACTTTCTTTATATCCATTACAAGATGACACAAGAAGACATCCAAACGCATAGGAATACCTACACAAGAGGTAGGTCCATTGGGAGGTACAAGGCCTCGACCAATCAAACTATTGACTATATGATTTCACACCAAGGCATGCATCCCAACATGAAAGAGATGATAACATGCAAGGTATGTCATATTCTAACAAAGTTAGATGTTAGGAAGATAGAGCAGAACAAGGGGAACAACTTTTATTTAGGAATTTTCCTTGAAAAAGGCTAGGGAGTGCCCCCATTGTCTGACAAAATAGGACAACAATGAGTAATTGGACAAAAACATGTAATCGAGACTCTATCACACCGACATTGTAGTCCTATAATTGTGTTCTTGTACTAGCTAGGTCTTTTCTAGAACTGACCCAAAAATAGACTTTTCCTAGGGTTCTTCACAAGTCTTGGCCATATGATAGGATGCAAACCCATATTTAGTCAAACAAGTTCTAGGGGACAATCCACAAGGTTACCAACTTGTAAGACATCATAGACAACACACCTAATGAGAGCACATAGCTTCTAGTAGGTGGATCAACATGTGGATCAAAGGATCACTCACCAAGGGAGCTAGAGAGGTAGGATAAACCCCAAGACACACTTGACACTCTCTAAACTAGTCATCCTAATACAAGGCATGACTCTAATTCACACAAGAGTGTCCAACACCCCAAAACAACATAAAGCACTACCCAAATATTAGGTAGGACAAGTGGAAAATTCATAGGACTCCATTGGACCTCTAGGACCACAAATCTCTAAGCACCTGTCCACATGGGTACACACATGTGACAGGGATGATAAGTAACTTAGGGGTATGACCACCTTAATAGATATCATTTTAAACCATCCAAGATACATTCCAAATACATCAATTATACATAGCATAAATTTTATCCATACTAGTTTGCATGTTCATCCTTCAAGAATATTAAACTAGGATACTCTAATCATTTTCCACCACATAGCAAAATATGATAAAAGTGTTATACAATGCTATTCACATTCAACAACAACGTTGAGATGTACCAAAAGCAAAGATGGAGTCATCACCACTTAAGTGGGTGGAATATAACTCAACACAAAAGAGATCAAGATAATAATTACAACTTTACATATGAGGACCCCAATGTCTTGGATTATATATTTTCTTCGAATTGCATAAAAGTGATAAGTTACAACACTAGAAGATGATATTTCATTTCACACAATCCTAAGCTCCTCCAAAGGATCCATGAGTCCCTAATTGTGTTTCAACACCACCTAACCATGTGGAGCCTTTAGGCCCACCCCTCTATACTACAAGATGACCATCTAGGTAACAATCACAAAGAACACAACAATGAGTATATATGGCTACACACGCTAATCAACTCATACAAAAGATGGAAAACACAATCATACATGCATGAGGGTTATTCACACCATTAATGCAAGAAAGAAAGCTAAACAACATATATGCACAAGGATTCTTCACACCATCAATGCACATACAAGGTGTCTCAAGACACATTGGATACAAAATCTGATGAATAATTATGAGGATCCTAGACTTAAAACAAGGAGTGTCAATACTTTAGCATGACAAACATGTAGATTTGTTTAGTGGTCCTCCTATCCACAATAGAGGCACCCAACATGCAAAAAGTCACAACACTTGGTCCAATGACGCACGTTCACAAACAAATAGGGAGACCACCCAACAATATTCATGCTATTGTTGAACTAATTGTTTAGTTTAACGAGTTATTAAATGTCCTAATCTTCCAATTCACAAATCCTCTCAAGGCATTCGACACTTAGTGATGATTTATCTTAATTATGTGTATATTTCATTCAATTTCCATTAATTTTTTTGTGCAAGTTTCATTAAAATCTCACTTAGGTTAGTCCATGAATTCCTTTTAAACTTGGTGTAGTGGTGGGAGGCCACTACTGATTTAATCTATACCTTAATCCTAAGTACCCAAGATACACAAATCACAATTAATTCATGGCAAAAAAATCATGCAAAAAGTCACAACACTTGGTCCAATGACGCACGCTCACAAACAAATAGGGAGACCACACATTGCATGAACTAAAACACAATAACATGGAAGGAATTTAAATTTTCATTTTTAAAAAGGTTTGAAAACCATGAAAAAAGCCCAAATCCACCATTAATGATTTTGAAGAAACCTTCAATTTTAAATCTTCAATTTCTAACTTTCAAAATATACAAAATCCTAAAAAATTCAAGCATACCCTTAGATGCATAAAAAGTACAACTGCATGCTTTTCACATTGCATAAGGAATCTGGAATTTTTTTACCATAACTTTAGCTCATTTTTGCATATTTTTAAATTTAAATAAATCCTACAACAAGAATAATAGTCGATCATTACTCTAGTGAATTCAATCTTTTAAGAAACCCTATGTAATGGAAGCCATATGCATCCACCTATTGTGGGCATGGAAAATGGAGAAATTCTATTTCAAAAGCATAACTAAACAAGAAAATTACCTTTTAATTTAGAGCTTACAATAATGGAGGAGAGTCTCTTTTGAAGCATGCACACCATAAAAAATCCTCTTCAATCCCCAAGTAATTCCAATTCAAATCCAATCCAAGTTCAAACAAGTCCCAAGCATTTCTTTCCAAAGTATGAGAATTATTTTCAAAGGAGGAGAAGAGAGTTTTCAAAAACAAAGACAAGTGTTTTTAAAAGAATTCTTTACCTTTTCCTTTGCTTCCCATAATTCCCTAAACCCCTTTACTCATTTCCTTCTTTTCATATTTGAAGGATGTTTCAAAAATACGTTTTGGAAAAATAGATATTTTTCACACAATATTTAAAATAAAGATAATGCATAATGCATTACAATATTAGCTTATAATTTATATTCTCCATTAACCTTTTTTAATTAAATTAAATTTATAATTATATTACAATTCTATTTCCCTTATGCAAAATATTTTATTTCCATAGAGCAATTAAATTCATTTCAATTTTCTTTTCACAAGTAATAGAATAATGCAATAGACCTTTTTCAATAAGGTACAATTAACTAGTATATTTATATTTAAAAATATATATCTAAAGTACGCCAAGGGATATCTCTTTTCCATAGTTTATTGGAAAAATAAATTGGAAAAAATAAAAAATAAAAAATAAAAACCAAAAAAGAAATTGGAAAAAATAAAAAATAAAAACTAAAAAAGAAATTGGAAAAAATAAAAATAAAAACCAAAAAAGAAATTGAAAATAAGAAAATCACAAAAACTATGGAACCAAAAAAGAAATTGGAAAAAATAAAAAAATAAATTGAAAATAAGAAAATCACAAAAACTATGGAACCAAAAAAGAAATTGGACAAATTTTTTTTTCCATTGAATCTTATTTACATGAATTTATTTATTTAAATATTTTATGATTTTTGTTTATAGAATCTAAATGTTTACGGGAATTTGTATCTTTCAGCCCTTGCTATGAGTGTAGAATGCCTCTCGGTGTAATTATCTTCTAAATGAAAACATATTAAATAATCCACAAACATGACAAACACACATTTTGAAATAAGTTTAAATGCAATACAATAAGATAGAATAACCACATGCAAAGGACCCACTCACTTTATGGGTTTAAATACAACACATGGATTCTCGAATTGCCACTGATTTAGATCTATATTTTCATAGGGATTCAAAACACTCATCTCACACTTGAATTGAGTGAGATAAAGGTTAAGGAAACATGTTTTACCCAAAATGAACATCTCCAATTAACCACCATTAGGGAAAACCTATACCTACACACTCAAGTGAAACATCAAGCATACCTGCACCATATCAGAATAACTGAAGCATAGCATAAAAAACCCAACATGAAATAATGTCGAAATGAAACAATAGAAAATAATCACATCTATTTTGAAATCATGTATGATACACATGACCCAAGTATCAAATACATAAATCAACAATAACACATAATGTTGAACCATAGATAATAATCAACACATATACATATATAGTGAAAATAGTGAAGTTGAAACACTATAATAGCCCAAAGATATCAAATCACAACATATGCATACCATCATACATAGTGATGGGCTGCAGAATTAGTTGCTTTTAGGCTACTTTTTATACTTCAAAGACTTCTTTCATAGCATCCTTTAAGACATTAATCCATGTTTGCACTATGATATGTTGACCATCTTTATACTTCTAAAGACCTGAACTTATAATATTAATATGGAATGTGATGATAATATTATCTAATGAATGAATTAGATATAGATATGTATAAAAGTATAAATGAGATGTTTTTGTGGTTAGTCATGGAGAATGCTTGTGGTATATGCTTTGGGAACTAATTCTATGTGTAGAATTGGATGTGTCATGATGAGATCGAGCATTTGTAGTAGGTCGCAGACAAAGGAGTTAATAGAAGTATGAGTTTCAACGCTAAGAATGCATCTAGACAAATGAAGACAATTATGGAGCATCATGGATAGTAATAAATTAAGGAGTGGATTTGTTTCAAATATGATTATGGACGTTGTTCATGCATCAGACTTCTAATTTAATTTGAATTCTTCTTCTTATAGTCAGTTAGAATAAGAATGTGATCTTGACTCCACGACCTAGTATCTAGGCGTGGTAAATGATCAAAGTCAGTTAATTAATAAATAAGGCTCTTTCTCCATTTTGTATAGTAAGGGGAAGATGAGATATATAAGGTAGCAGAGTCAAGTTGTTAGGAGTTCAATTTGATTCAGTTATCATTTGTTTTTCTATGTGTAAAGACTCAAGCATGTTACATTTATGGAATACAATCTGGATATGATAGAAAAGATTTCATTGTTGAACAATTTGATATGAGTTGATTCTGTGTATGGAATAAGTTAAGCTTTGATATGTGTTACAAAGATACGTAGAATCTGGATTAGATTTCGTTTCAATTAAGGAAGACAGTCTCTTGAGCTGACCACTCAAGGTACTAATTCTCTCCTTGTTTATGTCATTTCAGTTAATGTTGGTTTATTAGTTTTCTGTTAATCATAATTTGAATTCAAGTTAGTATTATGTTTTGATCAACTAGATATAGTTCATGAACAATTGCATATTAGTGTGTTTACAAATCCTCCAGAGGTTAGCAGTTAGTCATTTCATTCTTGTCAATTCAATTAAGTTAATTCTACAGTTTCCCTATTGTAATAGTTATTTGCAAACCTTGCTGTAGGTACCCGTAGCAACTAGGATTTATAGTTGTTTTCATTGTTTTTTAATTCTGTAAATTCCAGTAAGATAGATTTGTTTGTTTAAAGGTAAGATAGAATAGTTTGGGAACCATATGAGCCCTGAAGGCATATACTTTGCAAGTACCATCATAAGCTTACGCTCCTTGGTCGATAATTCAATGTAGGAATGCATAGTGATAGAGTGGACTATTTAGATAGCTTTTCCCCTGAATTAGTTAAGTCTACAACACATAAGTTTTCCTCTACATTTTTGGCATCGTTGTCGGGGATGGTGCTAACTTCTTAGGCTCATTTTATTTTTACATGTTTTCATAGTTTAAATGTTTTCATGTTTTCTAGCATTAAGAGTTAATCAAAACACCTTTCAGGAAACACCAGGCATTCTATTAACATTGTACAGGGCTGCTGAAACATAAAGCTTAATATACTATATGCGGAGGCAGAGAGACGTTCGAGGTAGATTCCTCCCATCAACTTCTCAGAACAATGAGGGTACAGCTGATTTTAACAACTACACAATAGGAAGTGCTGAAGGAGAGTTTCCTTTTACATCTTCATCAACACCCCCTACATCTCCATCAACTTCCTCTACTGCCACAGAGGGAACTTTCAGAACAGTGGCAGAAGCAGTAGAGGATCCTCCAGGACAAGCTATATCTGAATTCCCTATACCAGACCTAGCACGGGCAGCTACCCTGAAAAATATACCACCATCTGCTTTGCCTATTTTCTATGGTTTGGTGACTGAAGATCCTGACACTTTCCTGTTCGAGTTTGACGTTCTGTGTAGGAGTTATGATTATACCACTGATCCTTACAGACTCAAGCTATTCCCTGCTACCCTAAAAGATGTTGCTTTAAGGTGGTTTATGGGACTGGGGAAAGATGCCATCCCAGACTGGGATACCATGAAGACAAAGTTCTTGACAAAATACAAAGACTACTGTAGAGGACATGATAGGAGGAGAGATGACATCTTTAGGCTGTCACAAAAGGAGGAGGATCCATTAGAAGACTATGTGGAAAGATTCCAATTTGCCTTGAAGAAAAACCCTCAAAATAAGTTGTCTGAAGAGTCATTGAAGTTGGTCTTTTTAAGAGGGGTCAATGATGATTGCATGGATGCCCTAAATCTCATTGGAACAGGGGATATCTCCCAATTACCCTTTAAAGATATTTGTACAGCTTGCAGGAACTACTCCAGGATGTTTTCTAGAAAACTGAGAGGAGAAAGAGTAGCTATTGCGGGCAAGTCAGTTAATGGAGTTTCTCGAGTGGAAATTAGTAACCTGCTGACCAATATGAAAGAAGATATCATTAGCCATATGGCTACACAATTGGACACCCTCCACATTAAAAAGAAACTAGAAGAGACAGATGCAATGCTCACTGAATACTGCCCAAGCTGTAGACAAAGGAAGGCCAACTGTAAATGCAAAAGGGTAGCCAGTATCTAGCAGGTGAAGATTGAAAGGCCAGAACTTCAACCATTTGAAGGTGACGATGGGCAACTATTCTTTATTGCTCAAAGAAGACCTTGGCAGCAAAGGCAAGGTATGCCCCTTGATCCACTTAATTATAATTCATCTTTTCCTGCTGCCAATCAAAAATTTTCTGCTTGGAATAACCAGCCCTGGCTTGCTAATCCAAATGCTTGGCAAAACCCACCATGGTCTACTCCACAGGCAGGGTGGAACCAACAACAACAATGGCCTCAGCAGACCTTCCATGACCCTACCTATAACCCCTAGTGGCCTACTCAACAACAACAATGGCAACCTCAATGGAACAAGGGCCAACCATGGCAACCAAACTCCCAATATCAGCAACCCTTGCTTCCAACTCAGCCACATCCACAACAGCAAGCCATCATGCCTCCACCAGCACCTCCAAATCAACCTCCTTGACCTACCCAAATTCTTGCCCAACCTGCATCTAACCCTAACAACAAGCCTATTCAACAGGCTTATACTAATGAAGTAATGCAGTACCCCACCTATGGAGTTGAGGTAAATAATGTTCACCTCAACTCAGGGAAACACCTTGCAGGTCCTTCATCTCCCCAAATCACCAAACTGGAGGATGGAGAACCCATGGAGGAAGCCTTAGATGAATCACCTTTGGAACCTGAACCAGTTCAGGAACCTCAATATATATCAAACCCTAAGCCTCCTTTCCCTGAGCACTTGATTATCCAAAAATAGCTAGAATAGCATACCAATGACCTTATAGGACAGTTGCAAGATATAAATATAAAGATACCCTTGATTCAAGCCATCAAAGATATTCCTATCTACACTAAGACAATCAGGGATTTCTGTATCAAGAAACTAGGGAGAAAAAGAGTAGACCCAAAAATAGTCCATGTCTTAGGTAACCTTGTAGATATCATGTTGGGAAATATCACTGTTCCTAATTATATCGATCCAGGAAGTCCAGTGGTCAATGTCAAGATCAATGGAACCCTAATCAAGAATACCTTAATAGACTTGGGTGCAACAATCAATGTCATAACTAAGGACACAATGCAAATGTTGCAATTAACCAATCTTAGACCTACTCAGACTGTCCTGCAATTGGCTGATAGGTCAATAGTAAAACCTGAAGGTATGATTGAAGACTTAGTCATTGCATTAGATTCTTGGGAATATCCTGTTGACTTCATTGTATTGCAACCTAAAGTCAATCTTGTTGGTTACCCTCTTATACTAGGCAAACCATGGCTTGCTATAGCTGATGCATTTATAGGTTATCAATTAGGAAACATGATTATATCTAATGGAACCATTACCAAGAAATTGGTGTTGTATCAACCAGCCCAACCATCCCATGAACTGGAGCAAACTATTTGGCCTACTCTAGAAGAAGAGGACAATTATTCTTTGCAAACCCTAATGACCATTGAATGTAGTCCTTTGTTGGATATCCAAGATGAAGATGATTTACTGGCACACATTATCCAAAATGACTGTGGGAGGCACCCACAGTAGCAAGACTACCTGTCCTGTCTGCAGGATCCATTGAGTAGTATAATACCTAGCAGCTCCACAGAAGAAATTTCTCAATTGTTTCATGCCTTACTACCCCAGCAACATCTACCAGTCTTTCCTAGCCTTGATGTGTCTTCCATTCAACCAATGACCAAACCATTAGAGATACAGCCTGGAAAGATGTTGACTATAAATAATGCCTTGACTAAAGAACATGAACAATCCCTTCAAAATGTCCTATAGTCCAATTCAACAACTTTTGCATGGGATTACAAAGATATGAAAGGCATTGACCCAAAACTATGCATGCACAAGATCTATATTGATGCTGATTTTAGACCTATCAGGTAGCAACAAAGATGTATGAACCCTGCTCTAAGGGACATAGTCAAGGCTGAACTTCAAAAACTTCTAGATGTAGGTTTTATTTACCCCATTTCAGACAATGAATGGGTTTCACCATTGGTGATAGTTCCTAAAAAGGGTGGCAAGTGGAGAGTTTGTGTTGACTACAGAGAACTCAACACTGCCACCAGAAAAGATCACTTTCCATTGCCCTTTATTGACCAAGTCCTAGATTCTTTGGCAGGAAAGAAGTACTTCTCATTTCATGATGGTTTTAGTAGATATAATCAGATAAAGATTGCTCTAGAGGATCAGGATAAAACTACATTTACCTGCCCCTGGGGGACCTATGCATATTCTATTTTACCATTTGGACTGTGCAATGCTTCAACTACTTTTCAAAGAGCAGTCCTTAGTATTTTTTCTGATTTTTCTTATGATAGCATGGAGATTTATACGGATGACTTCACCACATATGGTTAAGCATTTGATGAGGCTTTGCAGAATCTTGAATTTTTTTTGAAAAGATGCACAAAGCACAATTTGTCCTTAAGTAATGAAAAATGTTTTATGATGATGACTGAAGGAGTCGTGTTGGGATATTTCATTTCATCTACAGGTATCCAAGTTGACCCAAAGAAGATAGAAATAATCTCTACACTGCCTATTCCACAAAAATTGAAGGATGTTAGAAGTTTCCTTGGGCATGCAGGTTATTATAGAAGGTTTATTCAAGATTTTAGCAAAATTGCTGCTCCCTTGTTTGCACTTCTATCTAAGGATATTGAATTTGCTTGGACACTTCAATGTCAGCATTCTTTTGAAAAATTGAAAGTAGCCCTGACACAGGCCCCAGTCTTGAGAGGTCCAAATTGGAAATTGCCCTTTCATATTCACACCAATGCATTCAGACTTTGCTATTGAGGCAGTGTTAGGCCAACAAGAAGGCAACAAGGAATATGCAATTTACTACATTAGTAAAAACTTGCAAGGGGCTAAGCTAAACTACACAGTAATAGAGAAAGAAATGTTGGCAGTTGTTTATGCCATCAACAAGTTCAGACAATACATAACTGGCTACAAAGTATTCATTCATACCGATCACACAGCCATCAAATATCTGATGAACAAACCAATAGTGGGTGGCAGGCTAGTCAGATGGTTATTGTTATTTCAAGAATTTGATATCACAATTGTTGAGGTCAAAGCATTGCAGTTTGCAAGAGATGGTAATGTAGTTAAATTCTTATATGAGGACATTTTCACTAGATATGGTGTGCCAAGGGAAATAGTAATAGATCAAGGTCCTCAGTTTACCTCTGATCTAATCACAAAGTTAGTGGAGGAGTATCAAATAAGGCATAAAAAGTCTACCCCTTATTATCCTTAAGCCAATGGACAGGTTGAGGTAACCAACAGAGAACTGGAAAAGATCCTGACGAAAACAGTACAACTCCATAGGTGAGACTGGGTTACTAGGTTGCCAGAGGCTGTTTGGGCCTATAGAACCACCTAGAAAACCACCACAAGGTTTACCCCATATGAATTGGTTTATGGAAAAACAACAGTCTCCCAATTGAATTTGAACATAAAACACTAAGGATAACTATTGAGCTTGGGATGGATTTGACAGTAGCACAGAAAGATAGGATTCAACACTTTAATGCTTTGGATGAAATAAGGCTAGAGGCACTCCACCATATTGAAGTTGTCCAGAAATAGAGGGTCAAATGGCATGATAGTCATATCAAGAACAAAGCATTTACAGTCGGTGATTGGCCACTTTTATATGACTCTCGATATAAAGAATTCAAGGGCAATCTCCAATCCAGGTGGCTTGGACCATACAAAATCATGCAAGTTTTCCCAAATGGAGCAGTTCAGTTGCAAACTATAGATGAGGTCTGCTTTTCACTCTTGGTAAATGGACATAGGCTAAAGTTGTATAAGAAGCCATTACAGAATAGGCTAATGGTGCTTCTGGCAATCTTTATGAGGATACTATGACACCAATTGATACAACATCAGAGGATAATCCGCACGACCTGACTAGTGATGCAGAGGTTGAGTTGGAATACTCAACCCCTGTAGCTGAGGCATAAATTCTTTTTCTTTCCAAACACATGCACACAAAGCACCACCTGCACACACAGCACCTTTACCATGATATTCACATCCTTTAGCTGGGACCTGTTTACATCCTTCAGCTAGGACCTATTTACATCCTTCAGCTAGGACCTATTTACCACTTTCAGTTGGGACCTGTTTACAACATTTAGCTGGGACCTGTTTACCACTTTCAGTTGCCTATTTACAACATTCAGCTGGGACTTGTTTACAACATTCAGCTGGGACCTGTTAATTTTGCACTTGTTCTGATCAATATCATAATTTGCACTTTGGAACAATGCTGCAAGCACCTGTAACAAATGCAGATGTATTTCATGCAATGCACCGCCAATCTACTCAATCCGTACACTATGCCTTGCTTCATCACCATGCCTGTACCTCAAGCGCCGAATTTCAAGCAATTCGATCAAATCACACATGCTGATGTGCCACCTCACTATTCAAGCATGACATAAAAATTTCGGTGAATTAATTGCATCGTACACAATATCTCTTTTCGAAGAATGCTCCCACATTTCTTTCCGAGGCATTGTCCCAAAGGTAACTTTTCATGATTGCCATTAAATTTCTTTTTTTATGCATTTATCATTATCCTTATTTACTTCATGCATGCGATAATATTTCAAAACATTCCAGTTAATAATTGCAACTTCCTACCACTTCCTTTACCACGTGAGTGAGGTCACTTCACGTTCAGTTGGGGGGAAGGGTTGTCATTCTTGATTTTTTTTCGATTGGTTTTCAAATGAGTTGTCATCCTTGTGTATTGTGTAAATAACCAGTGAGAGTTACCTTCCTAATATCCTTGCTTAAGTCAAATTGAGTTAACCTTGAGCAATAAGAGGAATTGCAGAGAAGATAAGAATAGGGGTTAAGTCTAACAAGGTGGCGAAGTGGAATTATGCAGAGGATTATGGACATGGGAGGTGACTTATTAAGGAGAGAGCCATCCGCGCACAAGGAGATTCTTGAAGATGTGCTAGTTTTACCGCTCTTCACCAGAGTAGGATGGCTCAAGTACTTTTTAAAATTGACAGAGTATGACAATGATATGGCCGCAGAATTTGTAATTACATTGAAAAGTGACGAAGTAGTAGTGAAAGGGTTAATGGTTGATGCTTTTGAGGTAGCTATAGCCCAAGTGACTGGACTACCATGCACCGGGTTGGATTACCCAGCCCAAGATTATGCAGCCGCTGCCAGAGAAGAATTCTGCGAGTGAGGCGAGCATTTAGACTCAACAACTCAAGGTACAAAATGCCTATCTCTGCCATTTTTCTGGGGAAAATGTGCTACCTACATTATCAGGTATTTCACTTGTGATGGGAGGTATAATATGCTGCACACTGTGCACTTTAAATTGTTGAACCATTTTCATCATGAGAAATTAGTGAATGTTCTGAACTACCTCTATAACTTCCTAAAGAGAATGGCTTCAGAATACCAAAGGAAGCCAACAGATACTTCGGTGTCTCATCATTGTCTAATTACACTACTGGTTAAGAGGAGTTTGCGGATATAATACCCACAAATTGATTGGGAGGCCTTTAAGGATTGTGTTGATATTTCCACCTTGTTGGAGCAACCTCATGAGGAGGAAGAGGAACCCCCATACAATGCTGAACCTGAAGATGAACCTACTCATGAGGAGGAAGAAGAACCCCCATACAATGCTGAACCTAAAGATGAACCTGTTCATGAAGAGCCGAAGAAGGAAAATCTCCCTGAAAATAGACCTGAAGAAACAGGGGAACCTTCATTTTCTCCTCCTGAACATGTGACCCCAAAACTTGTAAGCAAGAAAGGAAAGAAGAAGAAGGAAGAAAAGGATATTAGCATAGAAAAGACAAAAAGGAAAAAGAAAGAGAAAAATGTCAATACAGGGGAAGCAAAGGAGAAACAGAAGGGGAAAGGTTAAAAGCAGATAAAAAGGGTTGTTGAACAAGAAACCACTACTCTGAGGAGATCAGGTAGATTGAGGAAACAAATAGCTGAAGAAAAGATTGTTGAGTAGGGACAAGATTCTGAGGAAAGAGGAAATGCTCCTGGGAATGTTCCTATTGATATACTTGAAGATGATATCTCTGCAAATAAGGATGATGTGAATGTTTCTTCAAAGAAGAAAATGTATGTTTCTTCTTCTGACTCTGACTCAGAAGACCCATTTATTGCCAAAAAGATGAGAAAAGCAACCCCTAGTAGCCCTGTTAAACAAATTTTTAATGCTTCTGATAACAATGATAGTGGTAATGTCAATTTTGAGCAAAGAAATGAATTGTTAGAAGAAAGAGACCTCCGAAAAGAACTTCAGGAGGCATTGAACAAAATCAAAACCCTAGAGGATCAGGTAAAGAGGTATGAAGAGAAGGAGATAGAAAAAGAAAAGAGGATACATGAATTAGAGGAGAGGATTCAGACACAGAGTCAAGGGTCTAAATTGGATTTGTTAGCACAATTGGCTGTTAGCAATATCATCTTAGATGAGGAGAAGGAACCCCCTCCATCATTTTTTGAGGTAAGAACTCCAACATGCCATACTACTGTTTCATTGAGTTTTGAGTTGCTGAAAGTCACTAGTAGGTCAAAACAAGACATAGAGAATTGGGATAAAGAAAGGAAAATTTTTAATGAAATAATTGAGAATCAGAATCTTGAAATTAAGAAATTAGAGGCAAGGATGGCAGGCATAATTGACAGGGAAATAATTGAGAATCAGAATCTTGAAATTAAGAAATTAGAGGCAAGGATGGCAGGCATAATTGACAGGGCCATGGAAATCATTGAATGCAGACCACCTTCAAGGGTTTATGCATTATTATTAAAGGAGAAATTTCTTAGTTTTGAATTCAATAGATTTGTTAATGACCAACCAGCTCTACAGTCTAGACACAATTTCTTCAGTTATTTTTAAAAGGTCAGTCTAGAACAACAAGACCAACTATGTGAGTTCTGTTTGCACAACTACTTGGTGGAGGAAGATATAGAATGGAATCCCTCCCTAAATGTTGGAGATTTACAACTAAGAGCAGTAGCATCATACCTAAATAATGAAAAGTTGAGAGGAGAATTGATGGATAGGTATGAAGAATATGAGAAGAAGGTATCACTACCAATCAGACAAGAGGCATTTAACCTGAAGATGTCCTCATAAAATGGTACAAACTTCTCTCTCATAAGGGCCCAGGCAAAATCAAAGGCAAAATCATTATGGACTTAAGAATAAGGGATCATAGAAGGATACAGAGAATGATGGGATCCATGTTACAAGGTTGTGTTAGATATGTGCAAAGCAGATGGATCAGTTTGACACCTACTCTTCAACGGAAAGAACCTCATTCCTTACATAACTTTATGAACATGTCTGAAAGATTACACAGGTACATTCAAATTTTAGAGAATAAAGGTGTGGCATGGTTGCCTCTTACCTACCATCCACCTCTACTCTTATATCCAGTTCCACACTAGACAGGAGAAAAGGGAGAGGAATGTAGGATTGCAGCAGCTATCAGACTACAAAGGTTTTCATGCTACAATGGGTTCTATTTGAAATGGGGTGAGGCTGTTAGGGTAGTTATGGACTTGAGGCAAATAGTTTTACATTATAATTCATTCTCCTAGGTATCTGTTTCAGTAATTTTGCTTGAGGGCAAGCAAAAGGTTAGTTGGGGGGAAATGATGGGTTGCAGAATTAGTCTCTTTTAAGCTACTTTTTATACTTCAAAGACTTCTTTCATAGCATCCTTTAAGACATTTATCCATGTTTGCACTATGATATGTTGACCTTCTTTATACTTCTAAAGACCTAAACTTATAATATTAATATGGAATGTGATGATCATATTATCTAATGAATGAATTAGATATAGATATGTATAAAAGTATAAATGAGATGTTTTTATGGTTAGTCATGGAGAATGCTTGTGGTATATGCTTTGGGAACTAATTCTATGTGCAGAATTGGATGTGTCACGATGAGATCGAGCATTTGTAGCAGGTTGCAGATAAAGGAGTTAATAGAAGTATGAGTTTCAATGCTAATAATGTAGAGACAGCTGAAGACAATTATGGAGCATCATGGATAGTAATAAATTAAGGAGTGGATTTGTTTCAAATATGATTATGGACGTTGTTCATGCATCAAACTTCTAATTTGATTTGAATTCTTCTTCTTATAGTCAGTTAGAATAAGAATGTGATCTTGACTCCACGACCTAGTATCTAGGCGTGGTAAATGATTAGAGTCAGTTAATTAATAAATAAGGCTCTCTCCATTTTGTATAGTAAGGGGAAGATGAGATATATAAGGTAGCAGAGTCAAGTTGTTAGGAGTTCAGTTTGATTCGGTTATTATTTCCTTTTCTATGTGTAAAGACTCAAGCATGTTACATTTATGGAATACAATCTGGATATGACGGAAAAGATTTCATTGTTGAACAATTTGATACGAGTTGATTCTGTGTATGGAATAAGTTAAGCTTTGATATGTGTTACAAAGATACGTAGAATCTAGATTAGATTTGGTTTCAGTTAAGGAAGATAGTCTCTTGAGATGACCACTCAAGGTACTGATTCTCTCCTTGTTTATTTCATTTTAGTTAATGTTGGTTTATTAGTTTTTTGTTAATCATAATTTGAATTCAAGTTAGTATTATGTTTTGATCAACTAGATATAGTTCATGAACAATTGCATATTAGTGTGTTTACAAATCCTCTGGAGGTCAGCAGTTAGTCATTTCATTCTTGTCAATTCAATTAAGTTAATTCTACAGTTTCCCTGTTGTAATAGTTATTTACAGACCTTGCTATAGGTACCCGTAGCAACTAGGATTTATAGTTGTTTTCATTGTTTTGTAATTCTATCAATTCTAGTAAGATAGATTTGTTTGTTTAAAGTTAAGATAGAATAGTTTGGGAACCATATGAGCCCTAAAGGCATATACTTTGCAAGTACCATCATAAGCTTACGCTCCTTGGTCGATAATTCAATGGAGGAATGCATAGTGATAGAGTGGACTGTTCAAATAGGTTTTCCCCTGAATTAGTTAAGTCTACAACACATAAGTTTTCCTCTACACATAGTAAAATAAATATATGCTAGAATATGAAACCTCATTGTTGACGTACATTGATGGCAATCCAAAACATTACATATAGTAATAAAACATAAAATCACAACATAACTATCCAAAGTACATAGCCAAAACACCTCAATGGTAATACAAGGCCTCATCAAAAAGTTGTATACAAAAGATCATAACACATGTATCCCACAATACACTGTCAAATCACTCAATGCAACATATAATATACAAATTTAATAGCACACAAGGCACAAACATTAGTGGGCATTACATCTCTTGTCCATCAATATAACATTAGTTTAAGATCGTGCTACAAATGTTGTAGCCCTCCCAACATCCATCCTTTCTCTTCTTTCCCCCATTCTTTATTCTTTTGAAAGTTTCTAGGCTCTTTTGGTTGTAATTGCATGAAGACTTCTATTGTTATATAAATAAAGGTTTTTCTCTCTTATAAATATCTTTTGGAATTTGTGGGAGGTAGGGGGGAGCCTTGCCACCTCATCATAGGTGGCAAGGCCGAGGTCTTAATATCAAGTGAGGAAGATCTTGATGAAATGGGTATGATTACAAGCAACCTGGAAGAGTATGGAAGGAATAATGAAATGGTGATAAAGGACAAGCATCGAGAAACTTCTCCTCGAGTTGAGTTAATAAGAAGGCAAGTAATAGGCGTTTTGGCAGCATCATCATCTGCTTGTTTCAATGCCTTCCCGATTTCCATTTATTTTCTCTATAGAGGCCATTCCCTGCGGTGGGATGGAAATGCCAGATAGGCTAGTAAGTAGCAAAAGGCAAATGGCCTTCCTTGGACAGGTAACAGACCTCTGGCTGCAAAGAATGCTCCACCGTTCGGATGAATTGATGGTAGGAGCGGTCATAATGATCCTTGGGAGAAAATTCATGTTGAATGATGAGAGATATCAGGTAGATACAGACATCTCCTCGAGGGTGTTGTTAATGTTGTTAGAACTGGAAACACCAAAGGTAGAGGTAGAGGCTATTATGAAAGGTATCTTCTATCTAGAACATCTGGGTGACTTGGAAATCATTCTTCAAGCGGCTAACATGGGAGTGGGAATTCCAAGACCCAAAGACATGGCTCTTCTCAGCGACCCGGAGGAGATTGTGAAGTTGTATCCATTCATCCTGGATATTAGAGGCCTTGAGCTAATGGCCACCAAGGAACAGACTCAAATTACTGTCGTCTTCATCAAGAAGATCCTGGGAGTGGTGCCAGTGGAAGGGTTCGAGTGGGTGGCGGCATTTAATTTGCAACTACTAGACTATGATAAGGTGTAAGTTGTTTACTGGTCTATAGAACTCCCTAATTTTGGTTTTGAATACTGTAAGTTGGCTTCATTTTGGTCTTGGAAGCCCTAATATGTATAGGCATTAGCATATAGAATCAGATAGACCTTGCATGGTCCCTAGTAGGAAGTAAGTAGACCCTGCGTGGTCTTGATAGGAAAATTCAGGGAGTGAAATAGCTTATTGTTAGCAACAGGCATGAACAACAAGCCAAGCCATGGCATAAGTCAGTGTATATTTTTTTCTCAGTTTAATATAAAATTATAATTACGCATAAAAAAAAATCTTTTGGAATTTTAATAAAGAATCAACTTTTGGCTCTCTATACTAAAAGGTTAATTGGTTATGATTTGTTAATTTCTATGAAATGTGAATGCGTTTTAGAATTTTATATTTCTTTGCTACTTCTCTCAAAGAGATCCCCCTAGTTCAATATCATTAGCAAGTGTATGTGTCTTCTTATGCCCCTCAAACTAAAGTGGGTTACTTGTGTGCAGTGAATATCCATTAGTCGTGGATTTCAATTAATGTTATTCAATCACAAGTGAAACTATAAAGAGTAAGTTGAGATGGCCCCATCACAAGTGTTCACTTGTTTGCAAAGGAGGATTGGTTGTGCATTACAAACAAGGTTAACAAGTTGGTCCTCTTTGGCACTCCTTCACTCAACCTTTTTCATTTATTTATCTAAACCCTGTATCCCTTTGAACCCTTAAATCCTTCTATAATTATTAGGTGTGACATAATAATGAGTTATTTGGGTTATTATATTGTGTTCAGATTTGGGGCTAAGTTAGAGAGCCATTACATTTCAGTGTGACAGTCAGAGTGTCATTTGTTTGGCAAAGAGCCTCACCTTTCATGCAAGGAAGAAGCATATTGATATCTAGTACCATTTTTTGAGACATGGTAGAGGATGAGAGGGTGATGCTAAGGAAAGTTGATACTTTGGAGAATGTTGTACATGCAACGATGAAGCTTGTGAGCATATAGAAGTTTAGATGGTGTAGTGATTCTATGGGCTTCTAGGTCCCTAACTATTAGTTAACATAGTCGGTACCCCCTTTAGCAAGGTGTTCGACAAGTGGGGGAATGTTGGCAAAGGTGTCTCAATGTTGTAATCACATTTATAATAAATATTCTTTGTGACAAGTGGGCCCAAAGGCCCCCCAAATCACAAGTTGTAGGCTTCCCCCATGTGGCTAATAAGCCACAATAGGGGGTCTAGGGTAGCGCCTCTAGCTTTTGTGGCCTTTTTTGGTCATTTTTTGCAATGTTTTCTTATCCCATTGTAAAACTACCTTATTGATGTGCTTATTAATATTTGCACATGCAAGTTAGGGGTTAGATACCAAGTTTTCGTGAGTAATTGTTATGCTACTAGAATTGCTCCAAATTTGTAGTGGGTGATACTCCTATAAAGTTTGAGACTCTGCAAGTGTATTGTAATTGTTGATTACTAAATAATACATAGAGCTACTTTGGAGTGTGGGGCTTTTTACTTGAAAGGGTTTTCCCCACATAAATCATTGTATTATGGTATGTTGCTTTTGTTTTTATTTCCTTGTAACTATGAGGTTAGTTTAATTTTTACAGATGTCTCCTCTCATAGATTAGTTTAGGAAGCATATTCCACGCCTCTGCTTCCTTTGATTTTGATTGTGACCATTGGTTGCATCATTTTACATTTAAGAGTTGGACCTAAGGACCTTCCAATGTTATGTGATGTGATTTCATCTTGAAGGTCTATTTGGTGTGTTACTTCGTAGGCCATGGGTAAAGTAATAAACAGTAGTTCCTTTTGTTTTACATCAATGTGTTAAGTATGTTCATGAAGGAAAAATAATAAAGTTTATAGAGCTCCATATAAGACATTATCTAATTTGCATCATTTTACTTTGGAATCATTTGTGAAGATTTTGGTAATAAGCCTCCATATGGGCATAAAGATGATATACATGATTTATACAAATTTCACAAATAAGAACAACAAAAGAACAAATATGAGAAAGAATCAATAAGCTACCTACACACCTTCTCATTCTAGAACTTATAAAGATAAAATGGCTAAAGAATCTTAAGTTGCACATCCATAAAAATCTTGATCTATACATGCCTTCAAATGATCCTTATGAAGAACATATTACTCATGAACTAAGAAATTGAGAGAAGAACAAGGGCATTATGTATGATAAACCTTAAATTTTTTTTAGAGGCACTATTTCTTCATGGTTAACTAAGAAAAATGTGATGGTTAAGTGCAAAATCTCTATGAAACCACCTCAAAATAAGCAAGAACAATGGGTAAAGAAAGATAAATCAATAGTTGCACCTATTCCTAGTGTTTTCCCTAGGAGCACCTCTTCTTATCAAGATGAATGTCATTTACTTGAGGATAAAGAAATTGATGTTACATGTTGGGATGAGGATGACCTCTTGGATCTATCTTCTCTAGTTTTGTTTCCTAAGACCTTTACCATTCTTATGCTTTACTTATTTATATTTATATTCTAGAATTTACTTTTTCCTTCTTATGCTTTGGCCTTTTGTTTCTCTCATTTCACCTTCTCTGTTATGCTTTAAATCCTTTGGTTCCCCACTTGGGGGCATCTTATATTTGTATTATTTCTATGTCTTCTCACATACCTTGTCTATTCCTATGTTCTAGGATTACCATTTATGCTTTCCTCGATTATTTGTTTAACTCCTATACTTTTCTATGATACTTGTTTAGCTCATTTATTTTCCTATATACCTTGTTTGAATTTTATGTCCTTCTATGTTCCATGATTATCACTTATATTTTTGCATGCTTCTGATTATCTTATGTGTTCCTATATTACATGTCCATGGTGTTCCTATGCTACCTATGTTCCATGTTTATGATGTCTAGCTCTTATGTTATTTACATTCCATGCTTACTATGAAAATCCCATTGCTTACACAAACTTATGATATCACTCTTACATGTTATCATGATCACATGCTTCTCATATTTACATATGATGATACTTACATGTTTAATGTTTATGATATTTGCATGTTTTCATATGGCTATCACAAACCACCCAATTCTAGTTTGGTCTAGTCAAGCCCATCCTTGAATTGGAGATACCATTTTCATCCTCACATGTTCATTTATGCTTACATGCTTACATGTTTATGATCCGAACCATGCTTATATATTTTGATTACATGTTTAGTATACCTTATAAACTCTTTGTGCTTACATGATCCTTATCTAGCATTTATGACTATCATTATCTTGTCATTTTCCTTCATTGGGGACAACATTGGGGGCACCTTGTTTTCCCTTGTTAAATGTACCTTCATGATCACATCTTACCTATGTTTTTACATGCTTATTAAATGATGATATCTTGTACCATGCTTGCATGCCTTATAATGATCATATCTTTTTCTCCTTACCTCCAATTCCTTACATTCTATGTATGCAATTGATTGGAGGGGGTATATATGTTACTTATGTTCTTTTTGTGAGTTATATTTTATAGTGATAGGCTCATAGTTATTCCTATGTTTAAGGGATCATCATCAACCTTACCACATTGTCAGAATCTTTTGCTTAGTTAAAGACCTACCATTTTTCCACTTAGTCAAAGCTTCACCACATTTTACGTAGACAAAATCTCTTACCCTTCTCCTTTTTACTTTCTCTTTTTGAAGATAGTTTTCTGAGAAAATTGTAGTTAGGGTGTATTTTTAACTTTCATGACACATGCTACTCATTGTATCCTTTTCATTTTGCAATTTTCCAATGGAGTGATCATGGTGAGGAGAATAGTGTCCTCTGAGCATTTGAAATATTTGATTTCCATGTTGATTTCTTGTTTTACTTTGACATGCATCTCCATAGTAGTTTGCATGCACATCAGAGTGGGGGCAAAATGTAATGGTAAAAATTGCACATTCATGTTTGTTCCCTTATGTTTTGGGCCCACTTCAATTAGTGTCCTTTATGAAATAACAAGTCTACAAGTGGCATATTCTTGCATAAAATTTGTCTCATGACCTTATCTTATCCTACCTCCATCATCATTCATCCCCATAAATTGATCTAAATCCCTAGATCTCCCATTCACCACCTTAGATTAGATTTGCAGGTACAAAATTGAACTAAGTCACTTCTGCATGCATGGATTTAAACCTCAAACTTTTAAAATTTAAAATTTAAATTTAAACCCTTGTTAACCTTTTCATTAGCCATTATGAGCTAACCCAACACACTTTAGTATGGATTTGTATGCTATGTTGTTGTATTTGAGAACATTTATTATTTCATTTGAAATCGTGTCACATGCCTTAATCCATTTGCACATCATCATAACAACATCATTGAGGATTCTAATTACATTATTATATCATACATCAACACACATAATTGTAGGCATATTGCATGCTTGCCTATTATCTTTGATTTTGATTCATCCCTATCGAATTGGTCCACCTAGGGGCTCGATTGAGGAGAACATGACCTTTGCTCAACAAGTTCCAAATGATGTTTGTAAACACCACCCGACTTTAGATATGAGTACAAGAAGCTGAGGTGAATTTGTTATAGTAATCCATTCCTTGCTAGTTCACTATGACGGGTTCAAGTTTAGTTCCACATGTCAGATTAGTTATGCATGCATTAATTTGAACCAAAATAGGGCACTATCAATTTATAGATTTTGAGGTGTTAATATGGACAATGCCCTAATTTTTAGTATATGGGCAAATTAATTCCCAACATCTTTAACAATATATTCTATCATTAAAATTTAAACTAAATATCACATTTAATTTATTTAAACTCTATAAATTTGATTCTATATTTATTATTCCAATCCCAACCCCTTAAATCTAGAATGATTAATTATTTAATTACTTTATTTATTTGATTAACTTAGATATTTATATAAAATGTGCCTTATTCCATTTCAAATATAGTAATTAAAAGTTGAATAAAACCTCAAAGAAATATTTAAAAAATTTGCTCACCGAACATTTTTTTGAACTCTTTAACTTAAATATTTATATAAATGTGATTTATTCCATTCCAAATATACTTATTAAAGGCTTAATAAAACCTCAAAGAAATATTTAAAAAATTTGCTCACCTAACACATATTTTATGAACTCTTATGGCTTAAAAAAAGAATTGAGATATTGTTATAATTGACCAATCACACACTATATAAAAGCCACATAATTTGAATAAAATTAAAATGATAACCTTATAATGATGTTTGATCGGATAAAAAGATGTAAATTAATGTATCACCATTTTGTTATTAAATAATATTAAATTCCAATAAAAAAACAAGCAACCGCAAAATTTGCAAGGAACCAAATCACCACTTATCCAGAATAGATGCATTGTTTCATGACATCCATGTCATAGAATTTTAAAAACAATGTAGTGCTTGCAAGATGAAGGAAATTTGCACCTTAATTCCCTAAAATAATTAAAGCACATAATCATGCTTTGAACATAAATAAATTATAGCCAATAATGAAAGCAAGGGAAAGATATAGTTAGGTAAGCCATTACAAGACAAACTACTTTAGTGGAATCAAATAAAAGATATTCTCTCTTTATCTTCATGCAATATTATTGTTATTTCTTGGGCTGCCTTGGATTGCCTTGTCAAAGCAGAAATCTAGGAATAAGGTAAAAAACAATCATGGAACATAATATTGGCGTGTGATTAAAAAAAAAGCAGTTGCATTTTGGCACATTGTGAGGCGTGCCACTAAAAATACCACTAAAAAAAAGTTTTCGACACTTTATAAATGCCAGGTACTATGAAAAATAAATGCCATGCAATTATGTCAATATTTTGTCGGCTAGTTTTTTTTTTTTTAATTATTATTAATAATTTATTATTAATTTATTTGTATCTATCTTAATTATGAATATCAAAAGCTTTACATTAGGAAATAGCAAAGCTCATTTCAAAAATGCATTTTTAATAATTCAATAGTTTTTCTCCTGTGATCATTTGTTACTATAAATTTCTACAAAATTAGGGTCAAAATTTTAAACCCTCGTGGAAAGATTGGAACGGTATCGTGATACACCATTTTGTAACTATAAAGTTCACAAAGGTTACTTTTGGCTTTCATCACATTTGCATATGGTGCACAAGTTTAATGACAAATGGGCTCTTCAATCCTCAACATGTACATGACAGTGCAAGTTCCAGACCATTTGGCATGCTACTATTGAGCCAAATCTTGCTAATTTTGTATGGTGCATTCTTTACCAGGGTCTCTTTATTGACTCCAGATTGCTTCATTTGGAGTTTCTAATCTCTACTACCCATTCTATGGGCATCAAGAAACTCAAACATCTCTTTTGGTTTTGTCCCAAAGATCAAGCAACTTGACATTGGAATTATGTTTTTTTTAAGCCTAAGCCTTTTTCTTAGCATATGATTCTCTTACTATAAAATTCACACAAGTATGACATGCTTTTAGAGTGGAGATCCTATTTAACATTTGGAAAGATAGGAATTCTACACTTTTATAGATGTATTGTTGACAAAAATTTCTCTTTGTATTTTAAATTTATCACAGTGTTCATGGATGGTCTCAATCCTCCTACAAGCATTCAGCTTCTCCTTCGCACCACTCCAAAGGAGCTCTTAGTTGGCCTAACAATGACAAATCCCCTCGACTCACTTTGACTATCTCTCCTACCAAAGTTGCTAATCAACCCCTTGAGAAAGTGTAGGCTAATGAGGATAATCTTTATGGTGCTCTTATTAGTTGGGGGTCCTTTCCTAATGAGTAGGATAATCAAGACGTGTGGAAAATAGATAATTGTGACCTACCTCCTATTACTGGTGCTTTAGCTCTTGTTACTTAGTAGCTTCATTTGTTTCTCTCTGATGTGATCTATAAGGCTTTGCCTTGCTTGGGCTTTGGGGTGTGACTATCTCCACCCACCCCTTTTTTGTGTTATAGTCTATTTTAAAAACTTTTATAGTTATTATAAATTGTCCATTTCATTAAAAAAATATTTTTAATAAGGTAATCAAGAATAAGCACAAGTGAAATGGTTGGTTTTGTCAAGTTGAATTTTGATGGAGTTTAAAGGGGCATCTCAATCCAATTCAAGTTGGTGTTGTGATTAAATTCCCAAAATATTTTTTGAAATACAAATCCTTCTTTCTTGTAATGAAGACTAACAAGGAAGTGAAAGCATTGACTTTGCTTGAAGGCCTTAAATTGGTGGCTTCTATGGATTGTAAGTTTCTAGCCCTTAAATTGGTGGCTTCTAATAAGGTAATTGAGAACAAGCACAAGTGGAATGTTTTATGGAAACCACCAAAAGTTGGTTTTGTCAAGTTGAATTTTGATGGAACTTCAAAGGGGAATCTCAACCCAGCTCAAGCCAGTGCTGTGATTAGATTTGTAACATCCACTACCTAAAAACTTAGTAAAAACCAAAAATAATTTCACCAGAAAGTAACTTTACAAGGTAAAATGGGACAGAGAAAATTTTTCTTTTATTCAACCTAAAGTCGAGTAATTACAATTACAAGATACCTCAATACAAATTCAATAAACCATATTGACTTTCTCAAGTACAATGTTTACAATAATAAATCAATCATAAATACATGAATCAGATAATGTTTTACTTAGTCTCAATAAACACAAGTCTCAATAATATACTGCTTCCGGAATTCTGACATCTTTATCGCAAGCCTCGGCATGTCTTCTGCTAGAGAGAGAGAGTATCTTCCCAGTGATTTACCTCCAACCACAGACCGTCGGTCTCCCGCACTCCTTCCTAACCGGAAGTGGCCCTTCCCTTCACGAGAAGTATAGACCAAGGAGACCAGTGGTAATTTGCCTTTCCGAGTACATAGTGTTGTATCTTACACAATCTCTATCTATCATACAACCCTAGATACCCTCTAGCTAAGTATGATTCCCGATAGGATGTGCAATCCAGATACAGTGAACCGACAATGCATGCAGAGACATATGCATTACTATGGCCATAGTTTTCAATATAAATTTACGTTCACAATGAACGATGTCGTAATGTTCACCCACTCCAACTCGACTTGGATACTATCATATTCCTACAGTTCGACTTGGTCATCTTTGTTTAACTTAAGAAGTATGATGATTGAACAATTGAGTCTTCCCGACCCATACATGTTTTCTTACGCTGTCTATAATCCATAGACCTGATCAACTTTCTTTCTTTATGAGGACTCTCATTGCTTCATCGCAATTCCCGAGGTCGATGACTTATTGTCTCATAATATAAAAAGATAGATTAATTATGACTACGATGATAACCTTTCCTAGATCACTTATGGGAATCTATACCCTCAAAGTAGTCATTGACACTCCAAAATTTATAATAATATTATTAATTAAATTGTAAACGTGTTCCAATAATGCTTCATGATATATAACAAAGGAACAATGTATCATGGGAATTTAAAATAATCCCTAAAGTTTAATACGATGTTATTAACTTGTTACATTCTCTGGGTTTCTATCCATTATCACAGCTAGGTAGGACTAAACATTGCCCATGAAACATACAACACTAGAATAGTTTCAATACTTAAAATAAATTTATTACAAGTCTAAGCCCAATCACTAGGGATGGAACCCAGCAAATCAGACTAGTTTCTATTGATTCTTTCTCCCTCTCAAGGTAATGTTAGTTAATTGATCAACCTTCCATTCAGCCAAACCACTAGCAGTCACCAATGGTGGTTTTCCATATGTAGACTATTCATCGGTAATGAAGTTGTTAATACTTTCGAATGGGCACATTGGAGAAAGTGGTCATTAAAATATTACTATCTCGAGCCTTGAATAATCGACCCATTCTCCAAGAGAGGAGATAGGAAAGGCTTTGGAAAAAAAAAACTTAAGGGCAACTAAAAGTTTGCAATTAAAATGTAGCCTTGAAATCTTGAATATTTATTGCCAACCAGAGATAAAAGTTATCAACTCAATGAAGAAAACAACCTAAAAACTTACGCTTTGCACTTAAATGTTTAATGATGGATCAAAACAATATTCAACATGTAGACTGCTTTTCTATAAGGCAAGCATACATGTCTCTTATATACTTCCCTATTAGTTTTGGCAAACTAAAACTTTTAGAAAACTATAGTCATTCAAAGTATTATAAGGTTACTCCACCAGATGTTAGAATGATTTACTAAAAGTTATGTTTCCTTGATCCTGGAAATAAATCGTTGTTATTGTTTGCTATATGTATACTAAAATATATATAATTCCATCATGCACCGTCGGGTAAACGAATTCATGGAATTTATATACTATCTTTAGAAACTAATACCATTAATTGAACACACCGACTAATAAGACACTCATAGTTCAACCAGAAATGCTACCCAATAAGGCACTCTAAGGTTTTAAAACATTTATGAAATCTTTACGTTTGATCCAATATATTTAACTCAAAATAAGTTCAGAAGGCATACCATTAACTTGTTTAGTCCAATAAGTGTTGACTCACCCGCGGTTAAGAATCATAGTAGTAAAATGATGTGTCTATGATGAGAACCATAGTGAATCTCCACTACTGGAGTCTCTAGATGTTCCAGCAATTTTGTCTGGATACCCTTCAATATTTTATGCCATTCATCATTGTTTTGAATTGGCTCAGCAACTCTCCAATTCAAGGCTCCTCGTAAATATGCCCCTACATGCCAACTACAGACTTACTCTCTGAACCACAACTATTTGGTTTATTCAGAAAATTTAAGTGGTGACAACTTGCATCTGTGTACCTTCACCCATATCTTACTTTCTCCAGCCAAGAATAAACTACTCTCTTTCTACACCTATCAATGTAGTTCTTCTATCATTCTAGGCACTAAAACATAGACAGCCATTTATAAAAAGAATAGAATATATTTATGATGCCAAAGATTGGCTCCAAAAGCTAAACAATAAAATTGAGGACATGCTTTATATTTTCAGGCCTCCTCAGATAGTGTTTAGTCATGCCTCTTCGAAGCATCAAAAGTTTCAAGAAGATTTATTCTCTTTCCATGAGAGGACACCATGCATATCAGGGAGAGTTTTATGTGCAGCTACCACCATAGAATGCAAAAGCAAAATCCTTGATTCATAACTCTCCCCCAACGATGATTAACCTGAAGGAATTAGTAATATCCCCCATGAAAGGAGTCATGCACTCCCCAACCAATCGTTTCCCCCTCAACCGTCTCCACCACTCTCTCCCTCCAGACCGCGCACAACAAAGAACAGATCATCCCGTCTTTTCCTGCAGTTTTCCCTTTCTAAACCCCCCACAAATCTCACGTCTCCCTCCTCCTTAACTCATCAGGATCATCCTCCACGATAGTTCCACGACCTCCACCTTTAGAGGGCCGTTCCTCCCCACGTATCGGGTTTAAACTCTCCAAAAAGAAACTTCACTCTCTTCAAACAGAATAACAACCTCCAATATTCCACTCCGCTCAGAAGATGATGGCCTTAACTGCAGTTTTAGTTTCTTATTTTCCTAACAACGACTCCCGAACTGACTCTCCTCTCTCCACGATGATGGAGCACTCAAGTAATTACTCAGCCGTCCCATGCCTAAACAGAAGGGGATCTGTTTATCTGCAAACTACACGCTGCCCTCACCTTCCGCGACCACTTTGCATAATGGAGGTTCCTTTATTTGGCGACGTGGTAGTTGGTGGGCTTATCAACCCCGTCCACTATACAAGAAAATAGGACCACAATCCCATTGAATTCGCCATAACACACATATATGGGGACTCAAAACTTACGAGGTGGCAGTTTTAAATAATTAAAACATCCCCCCATACTCTAAACCCATCGTGAGTATGGACGATTGCCACCTTAGCAAAATAGTTTGATCAATAGCGATAATTTGGTGGTCTAAGACTAGAAAAAAAATAAAAAGAGTTATTCGAACGAAAAGACATCATACAGAAAAACTATTATGTTTCTCTCTACAACTTCGGATCGCTACCGACGACCAATTAGAATGAAGAAAAACCTCACGATCACATAAATATAACTCATTTAATTTTGGCATATTCCCCCATATATTACGACAGAACAAGATATAACACGCCTTGGTTTCTAATTCGACGTCCGTCGAACTTCGCAAAGAAAAGAGGCTACAACAATGCTCAAAGCGTTTTACGACAATCACGACAGATTGGGCGTAACACAACACAAGTTTCCTAAATCGTTTGACGCACAAAATGACTTCTCGCATCTTTCGACTACAAGACGTGATCCACAAATCCACCACAAAATAGGTTCAACTGTTGATATTAAACGACGACAATATCAGCATCATCCAACTTGATGGGAACGTCTTAACGTCTAAGAGGCGACAACAAAACCTCAAGTGACTCAAGAAAATAAAAACAATCGTTCTACGTCAATGACGTTGTTTACTTCGCAAACGACTATGTCGACTCACCATCGACTTGACTAAATGATAATCAGGATATCGACTACCTGTCGATTTAGATTCGAAAGAAAACTGGCAAGATAAGACTTACCTCATACGACTCTTTGGTTCACATTATCGTTTAACACTAGACTCGTTTGGCAAATTGACCACTCGTAATCCAAGGTCTATCTCTCTCTTCTCGAAAGATACTCTCTCTCTCCTCTCTGAGAGTCGATACCCTGTAATCCTGTTTCACTTGTCATCAAACAATAAGAGATCAGTGCATCTTTATTCGATAATTTCAACTAATAAAACAAATCTTATAATACAGTTATTAAATCAACCATAACATAATCATTTCCATGATTTCATAATTGATATTCAATACAATTCCTTGTCATATCCTGTCTTAGGTCTTTAACATCTCAACAAATTTACTTATGCCCAAGTAAAAAGTAAAAGTATAGCAAGTCAGAAAATAGGGATGTAACAAGATTCTCCAAAATCTTTTTTGAAAGGTAGATCCTTCTTTCTTATAGTGAAGAATAATGTAGTGGAAGCATTGGCTTTGTTGGAAGATCTTAAATTGACAACTTCTATGGATTGTAAATTTCTAGAAGTTGAGAGTAATTCTTAGGTGATTATTCAAGGATATATAGAAAAAATATCAAGAGATTGAGAGCTTCGAAGTATTTTGGATGAAATTCTTGATGTTAGCAAGATCTTCAAAAAGATTATGTTCACCCATTATTATAGAGAATGCAACCACTTGGCAGATTTGTTAGCAAATGAAGGTGTATTCCAATTGCCTTTATGAAAAATAGCAAGAATTCAAATGACTGGGTGACTAAAAATTTCTTGAAGTTAGATTCTCCATAGTCTAAGTGTTATTTACTAAGTGTTAGGGATATTTCACAGATAATGATTTTAGGGGAAATTCCTTTTGTTAGTCCAATTTTCCCTAACTTTTGTTTTCCACCCTCAAACTTTTGAATTAGCTTCTAATGAATATTTATTATTGGAAGTGTAATGGGCCATCACATTTCCATTCATTACAAGGCTCTCACATTTGGAAGTGGCACACAACCCTATCCAAGAATTGTGGGAAAGATTTGACATGTTGTTTATTGCCTAGGCATTTTACTTTTATTGAGGGCAAGATAGCTTGTTGGAGCACTAGGTTTCTATTTTTGGGATTGTTCTGAATTTTGTAGGGTTTGGTGCTAGGAATGTAAAGGAGATCGACAAGGGATTCTCCCTACAATAGGACAATCTCAACCATGAGGCTACGATAAACTTATCCTAGTTACCAAGACTTTGGAACTAGTTAAAGATGTTTTAGGGGAGGAAGGCCTCACCAACACCGGTGTTTTGAGAACTAGAGCACCTAATGTTGAGAATTTTGAGAAAAATATAGATGATTGAGTGCGTGATAGGGTGGTTAAAGATTAGATAACTAGTCATACTCTCTCGTCTAAGGAGGATTTTCTTCTAGTGGAGATTTTTGATGAGGAAACAGAGGATTTGAAGCTTGAGGGGTATTGTTAGTGTGTGAAGGAGGAGGTGGAAAATCTAAAAGTACATATTTTCCTATCACCAAATAACCAACAATCTTGGCTTGTATTTTCCAAGATTTGACACATTATGTTGATAATCTTCATATGATCGTGAGGAGTGGGTCGTTAAATATTTGTAGTCTATTTACCATACCCTCATTGTCCCTCATTCCCTATGGGTGTCACTAGGACCTCTCATAGGACTTTATTGGAGCCTAGAGTTCAAGTGGAAAAAAAGGAGGAGGAAGTTGTAGATCCTGGGTCATTTATTTATTGATTGGGTAGTCTTTTATTTGGTAAATATTCTTCTTTTTGTTTGTTGCATGTCTAGCTAGATTTTGTTATTTTAGTTTGAGCACGTATTGACCTATGTATAGTTGGATCTTTTTATTGTAATCTTAAATATATATTTCAATTTACTCCTTGGAATGGACTATAAAAATTCACATTAATATATTAAAAAACTCATTTAAAAATACTTTAACTAGTGTATATACATTTTTAACCTACCACAACATTGAAAGTTTGAGTATACAAGTACTTCAACTCTTGCATAAGATAATAGAATATTAAATATTTATGTACAATGTAATTTTAAGTATATACACATTTTAAGTATATATTCATTTCAAGTATTTACTTATTTCACTTGTACATAAATAATATATTTTAACATTTTAAGGATGAAAAATACCTTTTATTTAACATCACTTTATGTGGGTGTCCTAAGTGCATAGTCCTAACATATGTTTTTGAATAATTTGAAACTCCCACTAACCCTAAACTCAAATTGACATTAAAAAAGAGAGAAATCTTTGCTAAAATAATTCCCACATCCCAAAATATTACTTCCTATGTAAAGTTCAAAATTACAAGTGCGACCTTGACCCAATTCAAGGCCACACGTGTAAGACTAACTTATATTTTCAAAACCCAATTTTAATTCTATCCTCAAGACAACTTAGTTCCAACTAGTTGCTATGTGCCAACTCCAATGCTAAATTTATTTCAAATTGAGTGCCTAGGACATTTATAAAAAATGACATCACCTTTAGGCTAGTTAAATAATAATCTCTCATCATCAAAGAATGCCCCTAAGTTATCATCTAGAATCACTCACTACTAACATTTGTGTCATTCATAATCACTCATACCCTTGTCAAACCACTATTATGCATCAATTACTTTGATTACATTGACCACTTTATCAATAAATTCTAAAATCGTAGTTTTTGCAATAGGTCATTGCATCACATATTACACTTTTTTTGAGTCTCAAGTTATCATCATCATAGTCATTCCATTTGCACTTGTTGCTTGTTTTCTTCCAACTTCATCAAAATTGTTGAATAAATCAATGGGACTTTACTAAGGTGCAAAGAGTCAACAAGTCAATTTCTCTTCCTTAGCATAGCAAGTTCCAACAATGTTCTTCAACACCAAGTTTATAATTGTAAGTGTAGGTACACATGAGTCTTTATCATAGGTATCAAAGATCCAAAGACCCTAGGTTCATGGACCTTGTATTAGAAAATTATAACCACACCATCCAAGTCAAAAACCATGGATGGGAGAATTAATTTCGTAAGCACAAGATTGACCCAAGTTCACACATAGTTTCAAGTTTCATAGAGTACAATCATTTTAGTCAATCTATCTTGGATCCAGTATCATATTTCAAGTAATCATGATCATTTCAATCTTCTCTCTATCTTCAAGGTATACATTTACCTTTTTTACTTTATTCATGTTTTAGATCTAACCAAGTATGTGTTTCTATACGAACTCATAATATCTAGGCTATTTATTAATTAATTACATGTTTAATTTATCTAACTTAGAAATTTATGTAGTGTCATTTTATTTCTCTACATAAATTAGTGAACCCATTTGATCTTACACCCTCTAGGGTTTGGCCTTGGGGATTTATCCTTCTACATTGTTGTTTTGGAGATGATATTTTTGATTGCTTGCATCTTTCATTTCAGATTTGATTGACATTCATTACAGTCGGGACCACCCTCCCACCCTTCTTTGTGCTTCATCGTTATATCCTTCACTATGAATGCTTTTGGCATTTCCTTCATACACATATCATGGATTATGGGTTGTTTCATGGTTTATTAATTCCTATCCTTTTATCCTTGATAATATCACCTCCTACATGTTCGGTGCATGAGATTGTTGAATGATTGTCCAATCTTTCATCCTTTAGGGATCTTATGCAAATTTCACATGTATGTTAGAGGATTTTACTTCCTATACATCTATGACTCATCATGATTCTATATAGATTGTGAGATAAACGATGATAATGTTGTAACATTTGATAAGATTACAATCAATGAGCCTAGATCCAAGTGAAAGAAGCAAGTTACAGTAGCAAATAAAATATAGTGATAATGAAGATAACTATATACAATAAGAAATTATATTTCGTAAAGAGAAAAAATAATCAAAATCAACCACCAAATAGATGGATGAAGTACATATAGATAGGCCTCTTGGATGAATGACTCAAGGAGATGACATGTCCAAGAGGTCATGAATTAATTGTTAATCACTCCAAATTAGGAGGTGAGTTAACTCGATCTAACTAAAAGGTGGCATTGACTAAATAGAGGTGGCACCTAACTACCATCAATCAAGGATCAATGAAGAAACATGACACTTGAGTACCTTAAGTCAAGGCAAACACATGGTTTGTAGGTTAAAATGGTAATTGTTAGTATGAAGCAATCACCTCAGCTATGGTATCATAAGTTCAATGCCTTTGTAGTAAAACCTAGGTTTGTTAGGAGTGAATGTGATCATTGTGTTTATTTCAAATTGATTGATGACCAATTACTAACCATTGTCATGAATGTGGATGATATATTATTCATTAGAAATAGTAAGGGTATGATTAAGGAGCTCAAAACTTGGTTATTTGGTGCCTTTGACATGAAGGATTTGGGACCTATACAAAATACATCCTGGGTATGGATGTCAATAGGGATTGGGTTGGTAGAAATCTTTGACTAAGTTAGAACAAGCATGTTTGGAATATTTTGTTGTGGTTTGTTGTGTAGGATGTAAGTCAGTGAGTATTCCTTTACTTGTCCATACGAAGTTATCTTTGGATTAGTGTCCTAAGTCACATGATGATTTGGAGGATATGTATAATGATCCTTATGCTAGTGTCATAAGTACATCCTAATGTATGCTAGTGTCATAAGTACATCCTAATGTATGCTATGGTCTATACAAAACTAGGCATTGCCTAAGTAGTGAGAGTTTTTAGTAGGTTTATCTCTAACTTTGGTAGAGAACATTAGAATTATGTGAATAGGATTTTTTAGCTATTTGTAAGGGACTTTTGATTATTATTTTTCTTATCATGGGATTGATTATGTGGGAAAGTTGCTTGATATACATGGTTGTGTTTGTTTATATTGTGCTAGTGATTTGGACAACAAGAGGTCCACATGAAGTTCTGTGTTCAACCTATTTAGAGGAGACGCCATTTGGGTGAGTAAGAAAAAACCCAAAGTTGCAGTGTCCATGATCGAAGTAGAGTATGTGGTTGTGACACATACCTATAAGGCGGTAGTGTGGTTAAAGAGATCATGTTTTGGTATTAGCTTTGAGTGTAGATAGG
Source organism: Cunninghamia lanceolata (assembly GCA_027924645.1). NCBI lineage: Eukaryota > Viridiplantae > Streptophyta > Pinopsida > Cupressales > Cupressaceae > Cunninghamia > Cunninghamia lanceolata. Next base: position 988,372 of record BSBN01000567.1, read on the forward strand.
TCAAGAACTGATAGTTAAAGTGTTATTTATTTGGTGAAGAACTAATGTGCCATGCTCATACGAATCATATTGATGTTTAGTATCACTTTGTCTATGAGATGGTTGAGGGTGGTAGAGTTATGATATAGAAGGTTGAAACTTTAGTTAATGTTACAAATTCTCTCACTATACATAAGTTTAGTTGGTGAAAATAGGCCACAAGCCTTGCCTCTTCTAGCACTTGATTTATTATTAGTTTTCCTTTATGTCTTTGTAATGTAAATGTCAAGTGGGAGAATGTTAGGATTAGGTGTGTCATTCACCTTGAAAATACCAAGTCTTGTAAATTGTATTTAATTATGTAGACAATAAATAATGTATGATCTTGAAACATCATTGAGTGGAAAAAATGGAAGACCCTTATAAGAGTGGGGACCTTATATATTTATTATTTATTCTCTAGGATACTTGGGATATTGTGTAATAATTCAATGAATAGGGAGGTTACATTGAAAACATCAAATTTGGGAGTTATAGAGCATCTTCCCAATTTGGAGGTTATGACAAATGCATTGGATATCCTCATGGAGCATATAGATTTGGGAAAAATGGCCAGTTTGACTATTATGATGAAATCTATGACATATAAGAGAGTTGTAAGAGGAGTTACTATTCCGATTTTCTTGACCATGACTACGGGGTGTTGGATTTTTGCTATGTCTCATGGTTTGACTCATAGCTTTGGGATGCCACTTGGTGGTTTCTTGTTTCTAACTTTTCTATATATTGGAGGCATGGGATAGGGGTTTGTAAGGTTCTTTTATAGGTACTCTTACACTAGTAGATTATTGTTAGAGGGATAATTGATTACATTGGTTTACACATTTCATTATGATTAATACAATCCTAGGTCTCTTTGGTGGTAGAGTTTTTTCTTGCAAGGTTCTCTTTATGTATAGCTAGTGCTCATATGGTTTGCATTTAAATGTTTGCTTCTTCATTGTTACATTAGTCATATTGGCTTAATCACATAATTTATTAGATTGAAATATTATTTTGTTAATATTCTCATTATGTTGTTCATCCTATAGTCAACAACAACCAACATGGAAATAAAATATTTTAGACACTTAAGGATATAGATATGGACAAAAATTCATGTACTCTCCTCATAATGTGTGCTCCATCAGAAACATTTAACTCAAATAAAAAACACATGCAAAGAGTAATGTTTGTCACACATTTAAAATAGGCACTAACTACAACTTTCTTAAAAGTTGTATTTAAAAAATAGTAAAAGTTAAAAGGAGAAGGATAAGCGATTTCATCTAAGTAAAAAAGTGGTAGGGCTCTAACTAAGTAGAAAAACAGGGCTCTAACTACACATGAGTCCATTTTCCTCAGTGGTTTGGACCCAACCTTTAATTCTGTTGTTTTCAGTCCTAGGTCAAGACCACTAGAGTGTCCCTAAACTTGGTTCAAGATTGCATGTGCGGCCTTAACCCCTTTTTTCCAAATTCAAATTAAATATGGGCTCAAGCTAAATTGAATCCAACTAATAGTTACCCACTAACTCAAGTGTAAAATATTTAAATTTGAATGCTAAGGTGTTGTTTAATAAGGCAAAGCGTTATGCCATTTTATCCATCTGTATCTATCATCTCTTATTTGATCATTGCATTATCATCATAGAGAGAATTGCATCAACATTTACATTCCTAAGAACAAATACATAGGTGTTTACACTCTACTTGGTATGCCTTTGATCATTTTAAACATCATTGAATCAATATGCAAGGCCTTACTACAATCAAGATAGTTCCCCCACTTAATAGTAGGTTCTATTGGTGCTTTTTAGCACTGCCATGTTCATATACTTATAGGCGAATAAATTCATGAACAAGATACTAGGTTCAAGGCCACATTATTAGGTTCATGATCGTAAATGTGAAATTTAGGATCACAAGTCCAAGTTTGAACCTTGATAGATACCAATTAATTTATAGTCCATCATAGCTTTATTAATGTGGATCTAATAATTAATTTTTGAAGCGAATACACACAAAACTAAAAGTTTCTCCATCTCTTAATAAATCTAAGATTTATTTATTTCAATATATTTTTCAACACTTTACCTTGATTCCTTATTATTATTATGAAATGTATTAGCCTTAAATCATTTAAGAAGGGATTTATTCCTCCACAATAATTCCTATAATCTGAAGTCAAAAAGAGAGTAGGATTGCAAAGGCTCACTCTTGAAGCCATGTGTCTCTAATCAATTGTCCTTTACCTCATATTTCAGGATTAAAATAATAAAGGCATATTCCATTATTAAAATAAATGAACTTTGAAGGCATGTTTCACGCAAAAGACATTAATAATAATTGATTCCATTTTAAAAAACAGAATATCCATTGTCCATTAGGTATATTTGGCATCTACTACTAATTTATAAATCATAATTTTACTTTGACAAATTTTAACAAATATTTTGACGGCGAATAAGTTTGACGCGTCTTTTAGGCGCCGGCGGTTGACCGTCAAACACGGGACGGCCACCTTGACTTTCCTTTTGAGGGACGGCGTCAAGAAGAAGAGACTAAAAACAGAAGAAATAAAATATAACGGCCGTCAAATTTGGATAGCGTCGACTCCAGTCATGTCGTCAAAACACGGGGTTGAAATTTTTAACACAGCAGAATTTGACACGTGTTTCTTTAGAAATGGTTTTAGGGTTTCCGCGTCATAAAAATTCTTAAAGCTAAACGTTATCAATGTGAGTGAGGAGAGCCGTGTAAAACTTCAATTTCTTGGCAAATAAAACGTGCACGGCTTAAATCTCTCCTCCAATCTAAACAAAAAGAAATAAAATAAATGTACTTTAATTAGAATTATTAAGTGAAAGCCTTCTCTTTCTTAATATATTAAATTGTAGAAGATAAAGTATATATTTTACTCACTTCCTTCTTTTATGGTCATTTCAATTTTGCCTTAACATATATTAATTCGGTTTTTTTTTGGTTTGTTTACAAGGTGGTATGGATTTGAATCTAATCTTCCATCAAAGTATTTTAATCTCAATAGCATGGGTCAACTTTTACATCTGATCTTACATCTTGGATTGAACTATAGATGTGATCTTGTCCTTTGGATAGAAGCATGCCCATGTTTATGTCCTCCAAATTCAAACATGTTTTCTATTTATTTCACCACTTTTGATGGTTATTTGTTAGCTTGAGCATCAAATTATTTGAGTTGAACACCTAGGGTTGTGTATTTAAAGACAAGTATCTAGGACATTAGCAATCATTAAAAGAAGATTGAAAAATAATCAAAGGATCACAAGCTAGCATAAAAAAGACTTCTTAAATTCTATTATCAAGGACCTACATTAGGCATGCACATTCATTAATAGATACTACATCTTGGCATATTGCATCATTATATTTTGTGTCTTTAATCATGTGAAATTGACATAGGGGTTTGACTAGGAGTTAAGCAAGTTTCATACTTCAACCCATTTATATATCAAACCCCAAAGGTATGTGAGTGGAAGCATAAAGCCATGTCTCACTTGTGGGCCATTTTGAACAAAATGAGTTTTGCAAGGGTAAAAAATTGGAACTCCTTCGAATGAAAGTTCTGGACAAGCCATGCGGCATAAACCTTTGATTGAAGGTCTATCTTAACATAAAAACATGGAGGACCTTCTAATGAAGGAACTTCAATTGAAGCTCACCTTTGAATGAAGGACCTTTGATCAAAGTTCCCTCATCATAAGGTCCTTTGATTGAAGTTGAAGGTGCCTAAGTGGCACCTATATGGCACCCATTCCACATGTTAATTTTTTGTTGGACAAAAATACTAATTCGGGCTATATTTTCCATGATCAAAAAAATTTATTAATGCCATGATATTTTGCACAAACATAGCCCTCATAGTAAGCTTTCTAAAAAGTATAATTTTTAATATTTTTTTATTTAATTAGTTTTATATTTATTTTCTATTTTCTAATCAACAAGTTTTCTACAAAACATAAGACCTCCATTCCACACATATGGTAAAATAACAAACAATGGAAAAAAAATTAAAAAATATGACTGCCCTTCATATTGATGTCCTTGTTTAACAATTTTTTCGGTTATGTACAAAAAAGGATATGCATTATGAGAAAAATATGTCTAAATTATAATTAATTTCAATTAAAAAATAATACATAAAGTATGCAATAATTTTTTTAAACAAATATGCGTGCCCTAGATAGTATTGTTAATGATCTATGTTTAATAAATTATAAAAAGATCTTATTTCTAACTCAAGTTATGTGTTATGGAGAAATATTACTCATTAAAGTAGTATAAAGTATGAGGAATAATTATTAAAAAATATTTAAAAATGAGAAATTATTTTTTAAAATATTAAAAAATAGATTTAGAATCTAAATCTCACAAATCATTAGTTTACATTATCTTCAAATTCTTATCCCTTTACTTGCTATAATTGACAAAACATAAAAATTGGCTAAAAATATTGATTTGAGTGGCCCAGTTAGGCCAAAAAGTGAGACACACCTTTATGCTTCCACTTTCATATTAACATCACATTAAAATCAAACATCTCTTTAGGTGCACATGTTTTAGAAGTTCGTGATAGTAGAGGACAAAATCATGGGAGGTCAGATAGGGACACACCACACTAGGGCTAAAACATGCATGACCACATCTAGACACAGGGCAAAAGTCTGAGACAAGTTTGTGATAGAGTGTACAATAGAAATCTAATTCCATATTTGTAAATCTGATTGTCGAACACTTTATATAGCTACATCTTGCACATCAAACCTCAACATTGACAAAGAGCTAAGCAATAAATTACCCTCTCGATTTCAGTTTGCAATTACATGTTTCTATCTTAACTCTTATCTATTTAGGGTTTATTCGTATTATATGATTTTATTTGATTATATCCTAGGCAAGTATATATATGATGAGAAAAACAATCCCTACATCACACTTTTCCCACTTTTCCCCTTTTGTCTTGCACTCACTTTAGCCTTGTTGATAAATGTGTCATCTTAGTATTTACTTTGAGAGATTATAGTACATAAGTTGATCAAAACCAACCCTTTAGCTAATTCATCCCCTATGGTTTAGATGCAACTTTGAACCTATCCTTTTTGTCACCTCAGTTAGAATCATTGTCATGATTTCATCTACCTTGACCAATGCTTAATTTCACTTTCCTCAAGTAATAAGGCCATCAAATGCCTCATTTTAATACAGCAAAAGTAACTCATTTCCCCCTTTCCTTATGTCCTTTTATGTGGATTTAGAAGTGTGTTAGGGTTAGGGCAGATCAGAGCAATAAACACTAACATATATATGCAGATTAAATAACCCAAATATAACATTGAGGAATAACACAAAAGAGATCAACACAAAAATTTAACGTGATTCACCCAATATGGGCTACATCCACAGAAATTCAGCCATCCATTGATTTTATTATCCAGTGCAAAACAGATTACAATCTCGCAAATGTACATCATTGTAACATACATCCCAGCCGCTTATAACAAGCTTTTTTTGGAAGCTTCTAGAATTTGGGTTTTGCAATGTTGTTTTTTCTTTTGTCGGTTAACAAAAATTAACAACCGACTCCAATCGTGGAAAAAAGAGGGAAAAAAAAAATTTGGGGGGCCCTAAACCCCGGCGAGGATGCATAACTAGTGTACAATACTTGCATGATCAGTCGCCACATACCAACAGAGTGTAATGTCCCCTTCTAGCAAGCCAAATTTTCGCTATCTTGCAAACAATTTCAACTTGTAAAAGAGTACATTAGAGTTCAATCCTTCTTATCCAATTACATTAACCACAAATATATTTTAAATCAAACCTTATAATCATAATTCTATATGCATTATACCTTTCTCTATATCTACTTTACATGCTCATGATTTATCCCGGGAGAGACATACTTGCACCTACACGTTAATCAAACCACTCACCCAACAAGAAAGGGTTTATTAGGGAAAAATATTGTCATGGGTCCAATGTTCCTTTCCTTTAACTTAGAGGGGTGAAGGACTTCACTAGCTTGAGTTAAAGGCCTATCCACTTGTTTCAGAGGGGTGATGTCTTCACCAGCTTGAGACAAGCACTCTTCACTTATCTTGGAGGGGTGATAGTTCACCAGCTTGAGACAAGGGCCTCTCCACTTATCTCAGAGGGGTGATAGTTCACCAACTTGAGATAAGGGCCTATTTACTTAGCTCGGAGGGGTGCTATCTCACCAGCTTGAGACAAGCACTCTTCACTTGTCTCAGAGGGGTGGTATCTCACTAGCTCGAGCGTTATCCATCATTAAGCCAATTGCCTACCCTAACCCTTAGTCTCACTTATATGGTGTGTTGGTAGATTAACTATGAGGCCTACTTCTCATCCCAGGTCTTTCATGACTATACTTTATGAACTTATCCTTTACTATTGATAATGTAATTAACAATATCTATCTTGCTTCATTATAGGAATAATGTTCATTTAATCATAACTTGAATCATCATATGAGATTTCCATTTATTCCATGAATTTACATGATATTCTATAATCCTCATATTTGATTCCATCTTCATTTATTATATATCAGCTATTTAACATGTACTCTCATGTACATTTAATCTATTTAATTACTATATCATTTGCATTATATCCTATAACAATTTCTTAACATGTTCAGCTTTATTCTAGGATTAGATTTCTATGTTTATCCATGCATTCACAACTATGCTAAACTGATTATATCTTAAGACACATGATCATCCTTAAATGTTAGCAAATCACTTATGTCGATTCCTATATGCAATTCTAACAATTCAATTGTTCATTTCTTTGATATAGAGATTACATACCTCTATATAATTGCCGCTGAGTTGATGAATGCTTCTAATTTGCCAGATTATATATATTATTATCTTCCAATCTTGATCGCTGGTCAAATGAAGGAATGAGTTGATTTCTTGATTAGGAGTGAAGGTATACTACTATGATTTTCTGTGGAATGTAAATAGTGCAGATGACTTGGTGCTATTCAGAACCGATCAGATGATATTCCTTTTATGCTTATTCCTTGGATGATATATGTTGTGTTATTGATTGCTGAGCCCTTTTCGTACAATGCTGATAGATTTGAATTGTATTGCTGTCTATTTTTCTTTCTTATCTCTGATTCACTGTATGTTGTATTCCCTGTATGCTGTGATCATAGGTAAAGTCAAAACAAAGGTGGAAGTAAGAATGCATGGAGAGTAAACCAAGGAAAAAAACATATTACAAGAAAGGAATATAATTATTAAATAACCATCATAGTAAATTAAATAGCAAAACTCACAAGTAAATTAAATATTTCACCCGTATGATCATATTTACACACATAAATAAATGGATCAAAAGAATTAAATAGTCTTGCATTATGTTTTCAACCTGTGCATATTAAATAGAAAGGGTTTCCCTAATATTGAAATGTGCCTGAAAATAATGAAATGATGAAAAACAATGGAAATAAAAACAAAGGAAAATGAGTGGAAATTAAAATTTAGGGCATAGTGGAAATGGAAGTGCCTTAAAGAAATGTGGTCTCACGGTCTACAATGGACACATGATATGCACAAAATGGGTTTGTTAAAAGACTTTAGAACCTTTCAAGCAAGTGCCACTGGTAGGTGTAAAACAAACTCTAGAACCTATACCAACATCCTCCCTACGTGTGCCAAAATGGGAGCTTTGGAACTGGATATGAACGCCCAACAAAGGGAAATGGTTGGAGGATTTTTGTAAGTCATTATAGCTGGAAATGATCTGCTAGACATGGACATAACCAAGAAACATAACCAGTGCATAGACTGGTTGAAAGAATGCCTCAAAGAAATAATGTCTCATGGACTGCAGTGATTGTAGGATACGAACAAAATGGGTTTCTTAAAATGACGTTAGCAGTTGATAAGCAAAGGGTAGCTGGCGGGTGTAAAGCCAAATCCTACGACCCTTGCCAGCATCCTCATTTCCTGTGCCAAACGTGAGATAGGAATAGGGTATGGACTCCCATCAAAGCATAAAGGATAGTGGAATCTCATCAGATATTGCAATTTCATCTACCTAGATAAAAGCATGCAAAATGTGGAAGCATAAAACAAAGGTAATTTGCCCTGATGACCGTGAGTAAGGAGAACATGTCTACATACCTGAAGCTGTAAAAATTGCAGAGAATAGAGGGTAAACAAATGCCACAGTAGAAGAGATAAGCTTGAATTTCTTAGCAAGATTTTATTTGTGCATTTTATGAATGCCACAATAGAAGAGGACTATATTATTCTATGGTTTGAGAACCACCATACTATTTTGTGGTTTGAGAATCATCATACTATTCTGTGGTTTGAGAACCACCATATTATTTCACGTGGTTGAGACCACCATGATGTACATCATGCTATTATCTTATGTGGTTTGAGACCACTATATGATTCCCCTCCTCCCCTTAGGTGGCCTTGTTCCAAGGTCGCATGGTGATCGTAATGTGCTATTTTTGAGAGAATTGTTGGATTATTTATTATGTGTTAAATATTTTACTTATAAGCCAACAGTGTTTTGTTATTTAGGGCTAATTGGCCATTTTTTAATGTTGAGCAAGTCCTTTTGCCTCAAGGACATGTTCTTGGGTAAACTCATAATGATGCAACGATTGTTATTTGATCTCTATTTCTTCTACGATTTATTATATTTTCTTTTATGTTATTTTATTGAGGTTTAACTTATGAGCGTGTTTACTTCTTTATCCTTTTTATTTTGAGGCACTTTATTGTTGCGACTGTTGGTATGTGTGGAGTCATGTGACTAATGTGTACTGTCATATCCTAGAGGGATCACTGATAGGTTGTATAGGGGAGTAGATGGCCTAGGGAATCTTGTTCATACTAGGAAATATAAGGTGGGCTCCTTGAGAGGACCCTGAGACCTTCTTTCCTGATTTGTTTTTGGCACAGTGGTTTCTACATGGCATGATTATTCATTGGACAGTGGCACTATGGTATGGGTGATATTGGCACTATGATATGGGTGATATTGGTATTTCCTTCAGAGGTGAGATTATATGATATTACACTAAATTGAAAATTTGCACAGTGATTCTACATTATGTGGTTATTCATTTACTGGATATTTGGCTCCATGGAACTATGGATTACTTAGTGGTATATTACTTCTTGTCCTCCTCGTAATACCCATTCTTTTTGAGCCTTGTGATGTGAATCATGTGATGTCTTTGTGATGAGTATAGATTGATATATGTGAGTAGAGTTTTCCTCACGTGTTTCACTTATGAGAGGTATGTGATGTGAAAATGATTTTAATTGAATGATGTCCCTTATGTGAAGTTAAGCTTATGTGATATGTGTGTGTCATTGAGAGAGTTGTTGAGAATTATGTGTTATAAATTATTGACTAGAATAGGACATGAAAAACTTAAAATTCAATTATCTTGATATAAATTGAATAATCATGTTATTAGTGATGATATAAGGACATGCTTAGGTATGTAAATTAACTTGCATTGATGTGATTTGGCATAATATGGTTGCTTACAATTATAGAATGTGGTAAAGCAATTTTGTTGTTTTCTTTGGGTAGATCTCTTCTCTTAAGAACTTCTAGGAGGAATTCCAAGCCTAGGGGGGAGGATGTAGGACCCCTCGATACCTGCCATTATGGTAGGAAGTGTGTTGTATGTGTGAGCAACCACATAATAATGAGGTTGTTGTGACACATTTTGAACACCTTGATTCCTTTGAGTAATTTGATTTTCCATATTGAGAAAGAAACTAGGAGGTTGAGATGGTCTTGGAACACCTCAAACTGGATTAGGTACCTCATGTACCATGATTTTAGGAGTATTTTGAACATTAATTAGCTTATTCACTATCCCCTTAGTGGGTGGAATAAGTCTATTAATGATGATAGAATTGATATCATTTTGAGATGAATTCCCAATGTCTTCCCATAAGGAATCCATTATAATAGAAGAATTGACATCCACTAATGCTTCATCTTTTGACGGGAGAGCATTGGAATGAAGAGAGGGTAGAGTGATGTTAAGAAAATTGTTGATGATTGTATATTTAGTGATGTCCAAGGGGTTTGAACATGCAACCAAAAGAGGAATACCAAGGGTCTTCACATCCTTAGTGATATCCAAGGTATTTGAACATTCAACCAAAGTAGGAAGATCAAGGGTCTTAACATCTTTAGTGATATCCAAGGTACTTGAACATTCAACCATAAGAAGAAGATTAATAGGATGATTCATTGAATCATCATGTGCTACGGTAGAATAAAAAATAGTATGCTCAACATCCTCTAATGCCACATCTCTAGAAGAGAGATCATTCAAATGAAGAGAAGGTAAAGTAATGTTAAGGAATGTGTCAATGATTTCATCTTCTTACACTAAAATGTTCTCACTTTTGGGAGAGGGATCCAAATCATAAGGTGATGTAGGAAAATCTAGGTTACCATCATATGCCTTAGAGGTGATGATATTATCATGAATTGTGGTAGAAGAACTATCACCATCATCTTTCTCATGACTATTCATGGAGATGAATTTAACAAAGTTCTCTAATATTGATAGAAGTAATATGAAGAAGCCAATGATACATGTAGTGTGATATGGAACAGAAATGTACAATTGTATTTAGACATGATTTGAATATCTAGAATAAGATTTCAATCAATGATCTACAAGTGAAAGATAAGCGGGGCTTCCCAAAAATGTAGTGTTTTTTGGTAACCACAACAACTAGTCTTGCAAATGTAGGTGTGTAGTATGTGCAAATGATTTTCCTAGGTAAACACAAGAGAGACTTAGAAAATTTTGTTTTAAGTGTAAGTTGCATAAGTGTGAAATGAAGCTAGATTGTTTTGTTTATGTTTTTGCTTTGAAATTTCAAAGAGAAGATGAATGCATGAATGTTCTTGCTTTCTAATTTAAACAAATATGACACCTATGATAAGTTACAGCAAATTAAAATCAGATTTATCAATCATTCAACATAGAAAAGATTTGAAAATAAGATTTCAAATACAACCATTAAATGCAAGGCTAGCTAGGGTTTATCATCAAACCCTAGATCTTAAATGCTCAAACCAAAATTCTTTGATGCAAGAATGTTTTTTCTTCGTAACTTGAATTCAAATGATATTTATGAAATGCTATAGGAATGCAACATCAGATTTGAGCACTAATCATCAGTAAAATCTGAAACAAGATATGAATTACAAACCCTAGATTTCCAATTAACTAGATTTTTCCAAAAATACAATTTTTTTTTATAAAACCTTAGTAATAAATATGTTCAAATGAAAAATAAAGCTTTATGAAATGATTAATTGCTACAATACCAATTGGATCTGATGCAAAAATTAGAAATTTAAATCTTGCTACGATAATCTAAACCATATGCAATGAAAACAATGCAATAAATGTGCCTTTTTCTAAGCCTAAAATGCTTGATTTTTCACTTTTCAATGCCAATATGCAAGAATGTCTTTTCTTAAACACAAAGATGATATGCTACAGAAAATGAAATCAATTTAATCATGCCACAAAGATCTGAAACAACCACTAATCTCCAAACCATAGGTTCAAGACTAGCTAAATTTTTCTAAAAATGCAAGGTTTTTGTAAACCCTAATTTTGAAACAATGCAAAAAATAAGCTATGTAAATATGCAAAATGATGAATGAATGTAATCTAATCAGATCTCAAGAAGAAAATATCTCAGATCTGAAGCAAGAAGGATGCCAAAATGCAAGAAATGATGGGTTCACCAAAATGTTTAGTAGAAAAGAGACTTAGCCTAACAAGGTTAACTAGGTCAAACCCTCTTCTATTAACATTGGAACACAATTCGAGCTTGGCTTATACCCAAGAAGAAGATCCAAACTTTAGGGGTTTTGTCCCTTTGTTGTATAGAGGAGTGTCAAATAAATCCAACCAAATCTAACCAAGCAAACTAGGGCAAAATATCAAACCCTAGCTGACAAAGATCTACTCATAACAGACTGTTGGAAACTGATATCAAATATCTAACACCACAATGAGGATCAGATGACAGGGTTGAACATGGATCCAGACTTGGGAGCTCAAAGGACCAGGGAACTTGGGCACCCTAGACCCTAATTAGGGTTTTGCAGAATGTTAAATTTCATGTGCCTTCGCCCTTCTATGTTCCTGCTTCCTGTAACTTGTTTTCTACAGATACCTCTGGATGCTACCTACACACACACAAGAAGGAAAATGGTTAGGTGCTATTTAGGAGCTTGCCTAAGTCAAGCTCCATGAATCTTCCACCTCCATAATAGCAATGATGAGATCTGACAGAGTGTGTGCCCTAGGAGGGTAGAGGCAAATCTAAAGTAGAATAGAATGCTAGAACAAAGCATAAGGGAAAGAAGTCACCATGAGCATGGAAACCCTAGCATGCTTGGTGCGGTGTCACAAATTGACTCAAGAAGTTGGTGTATCCCAAAGAAGTAGAAAGATCTTCACAAGACTTGTAAGAAGTTAGTGTCACAACAATGATCCACCATAGAGAGCTTTAGAGAATAATGGAGAGCATAAGAGAGAAGAAGAGAGCTAGAATCCTTCAAGAAGTTAGAGATAGCTTGGAGATGTTCAAATGAATAAACTAACTTGCTTTTATATGTGTTCCCGTTCACCAACAATGAATAAAACCAAATGGGGCCAACATGAGGAACCACTTAAGATGTCTTAATGCAACATACCTTTAAATTAGGTTTGGGCTAAATGAGGGACCAGGGTGCTTGGATGCCCTTGTCCTTTAGCCCCAAAAACTCTGGCATAAGTCCCTTTAAGTGTGCTTAGGTCAGTCTCATTGTTATTTTGTCAGGTTTTATCATTGGGATCGAGAATTAATCGTTTAATGTTCAAAAAGGTGTTAAAATAGGTCTTGACTAACAAGCGTAAACATTTTAGGTCCGCCTAGGTGCTAAACTAGGTGTAAAATGCTACTATACACATTTTACTCCATAACACTTACTTTCATAGCTATAGCACATTGGTGTTGGTTGAAGGACATGATTTTGATTTGTAGGTTCTCTCTTGTTAGTCTAATGCTTCTTCATGGATGTTTGTGTTCAGTTGACATTGGAGTTGAGGTTTTCCTATCTTCTATGATGTGGAGAACTTGGGAGAGATATGGACTTGTGGTGAGAGAGTTATGTTGCAATTGTTTTAGTTTGTAGGTTTTGCATATTAGTGTGTGTATTCAACACTATGTGATAGAGGATTTAGCCACATCCTCTATGTGAGTGTTATTGGTGGATCTTTGGATGCCTTGATTGATTTCAAATTTGACATTAGCCATGCAGTGCGAGTTCCAGGATGTATATGTGTCATTTGTTGGATGTTCTCATTATATTGCAGTATTGAGGGTCTTGAGCTTTTTTTATCACACATTTATGTGTTGATACCTTGGAGGACTTCTTTATGCAGGATAGTGTATATATAGGGACTTATGATCATTTTGGATTGGGTGGATATATTGATGGCATAAGGTCTACTTGTTGTGATTAGTATACCTTAGGTTGGAGGTATGGTTAGTTGGATATGTTAGAAACTAGATGTGGTTGCTATTATAGCTATAGTGATTATTTCTTGGTAGCTACTCGAGCCTATTTGTTACCATTGCATTTGGTGCTTATGTTTGGATATTAGTTGAGGCTATATTCTTGTTTCTTTGTGATAGTTTAGTGTGGCATCTCTTAGGATTGGATCTTATCTTTTATGCAATGGCATGATGGAGGATGATATGGTGGTCACCTTGGTTATTGTTATAAGTATCTTGATGAAGCACATGGAGCACTAGATGTTTACATGGTACATGTTGGCTATATGAATTGTTTTCTTGATGTTTGAGTTTACTTTTGACCCCTTATGAAATGTATACAACAAGTGGGAGAATGTTGGGAAAGGTGTGTTGTACACCTTGCATAATGCTAATAATGTAAAATGTAATATTTAATTGTGGTGCATCATAGAGATGTGAACATCACAATGGGTTAGACATTCTTGGGCCACTTGCAAGTTGTATGTAGCATTGGAATAAGTATTTAATGTGGGTTGCACATTGAGAAAACTTATTACAAAAAAGTAAATAAGGGGGGCATAGTTTAGTGAACTCATAGTTTTGAGGCACATGACTATGTAATACCATTTAGTGGTCTTGTGTAAGCTTGTTTCTATAAAAGAAAGCACATGAATAGTTATTGAGGTTGGTTGTCATTTGTATTGAGCATCTCTAGTAGGTTACATATGTGAGGAGAGGAAGTATGGATTATGATGTGTGGTTACATGATTCTCATTTGTTTGTTCACATGGAGTACAATTAGAGAGCTTGATGGTTCAGAACTATTCATGGAGGCTTTGTGCATGTATTGTAATCTTTGTTCATGAAATAATACATTGAATGTGGATGCTTTTGGAGGCTAGTTTTTTTCCCTCGTGAGGGTTTTACCAGGATGCATCTTGTGTCATCTTGATGGTATGTTTGTCTATTCTTTTTCTTGTGGATTCTAAATACTTGTTTGCATAAGTGGAAATAGTTTATTATGGATACAATTTTTTTTCAATCAATACTCTCTATCACTATTGTGCATGTGGTATATGCTACATAAATTGATAAATTCTTCAACATAATAGCAAAATCACCAGATATGATACCACTATAATGTCCCTTTTTAGGAGTTTTGAAAATTTATATTTTTTTGTATTTTTGCAAATATTTGATGAAATGCATAAATCCTCACACTTTCTAATCACTAAGATCTTGATGTGGGCAAGATGAGAGCATATGGTGATTAGAAAACTATTTGGTGGCAAGCAACAAAATTTAAATGAATGCAATGCTAGAAATGAAATAGCTAAAGTCTTGGTGGCATAGCCATCTAGACTTACAAATTCTATTCTAAACTAGCAGAGAAATGCCCAATAAATCATTACAATACTAAATTGATAGCAACATAATCTTATGTAAATATTTATAATAGAAAAAGGTATTAATGCTATAGCCAAAGTACTTTATGAATAACAATGATATGAAGGAGTGAAAGTACCAAATTTGTATATCCAGTTGTAGAAACAATAATCAACATAAACCCAATTGATATTGCTATTGTGAAATGTTGCAAACCCTCTAAATAATGAACCTTTGCTAAAAACCCCCAAACAACTACTAATAAATACTAAAAATATTGCTTAGAAGTGGACATCTCTATCCCAAATAGGTACAGATAGTTGTAATGGAAGAATACAACTTAGAATTGTTTTAAACTAACCCTCTATAGCTGCAATCTTATTTCCCAAATCTAAATTGCACCCAAACACTTCAAAATATACCCAAAAATTTGAAATGGCTTATTAACTTAATTGTACATCTCCCAAAATGCTTGCAAACTGCTATGATTCCTTGTCAAGGATAGTATGATAGCATTCTAGGGTGGTACATCCTCCATAATGATTGAGAATTATGTTTCAAGTAGTTGCGCCTCACTTCTAAATATAATCACCCCTCAATGATGTGTATGGCTTGCAATATGTGGTAGAACCAAAAGCATGAAATGGTACGACTAGAAAAAATATGGTCCTTCCTTCAAATAAATCAATAAGATCCACAAAGAAAATAAAGATATCTTCAAAATAAAACTCAACCAAAAATTTGGAATAAAATATATAATTGATCAGCTCAATGAACTCCACAAAATCAAACTTTGAAACTGCAAACATTTAACACTCAAGTGATCTCTAAATGAAATCACTCAAATGGATAGGAGGGTTTTTGTCCTTGAATCCATTCTTTTCCAAGGGGTTTTCATCCTAGGGCACAAAAGATGAACAATGTTCAATCTCAATAAACTGGAGTTTTGATAATCAACTGGATGCTTTCATCTTTGCCCAAACCCTTCTTTTATAAGCATTCGAGGGATTTTAATATGATTTTCTTATTTTCTATTTTTCCCTCCAAAACTGAATTTACAAAGTGTCTAGAAAATCCTTTTTTTATCAAACATCACTTTTGGACCCCATTCTTAATAACACTTTATGACCCTCTTTTTAGAAACCACCTTTTTAATAAATAAACATAAGTTTCATTTTTATAATACAAAAAAATACTTTTTAGGACAACTTAAGCTTAATTATTAAATTATTTCCCTTGCAACACCCCCAATAGCCCATGGGAAATAAAATGAGAGGCTAGGGGTCTTTCGACAACTTATGCTTGGAAAGAGGACATGACAGTTTTTAATTGTATACACTTTTGTTTGGTTATATTATTTTTGTGAGTCTAGTAAAGATGCATAGATTTAGAGAAAAATGGATGATACTATTAAAGATACCATGAAGGGGCTAAAACATTAGATTGTACAATAAACTAGTCCTTGACATTTCTTATGGCCACATGTGAGACACATGTTAGCATATTCAAGTCATTTGAAGACACGTTTAATAATGTTAAATCATTGTATGAATACTTCCCTATGCATTGAACTATTTCTAACCATTTTTGGTCACTTGCTTTTCAATCTGAAGTGTGATGTTTTTCAATAGGACATAGTAGACTGTCCAACAAGGACCTCACTTCAATTAAGGCGTGGAGTAAACATTGAGGTGACGACTTCTTCAGTAACGAGATGTTAACTTATAGTTATTATTTTGTTGTAATGTGTAAATGTCGATATTTTGTTTATTGATCTAGAATGTAAAAACCCTCTTGGTCATTAGAATTAAACTCGACATTGACATTATATAATAAGAATCTTAATAAGTCATCATTTCATTTTTTAATTTCTTAACTTAGTTTATTGGATGCTTAGGCAAGAGAACAATCAAACATGCTATTCTTTCCAAATGGGATAGGTATTAGGATTAGCCAAATGAGATATTCTATCTAAACATGACGGGCAAAGGTGCTCTAGTAAGAGACTTGCCACTTGGCATCAAACGAATCCAGGACCAAACAAGTCTAGTGGCACTCATTGGGAGACTGTAATTCCCTATCAAAAGTGCACTAAGGTCTTTGTTAATAAGGAGAAATATAATAAATAAATCCTTGGGGAGACAAGAAAAATCCATATGGAATTTCTTATGAGTCACGGGTTTGTTGATTTTAATATTTAGTTGACTATTCTTGTCAAATTTAGAGCACCACAAAAACCACAAATCTTGACTAAAGAGAATTCATAGACTGTGTGCACAAAACCTAAGTTTGGGAACCTCCTTCGTTTACCCAAATTACCTACATATCTGTATCCACAGAATCAAGGTGTATAAGTATGTAGTTTTGGCTTAGTTTTTAGGTTAGGTGACTATGTAAAGTGGGTATGCAGTCTTTTCTAGGGCACTATTTCCCCAAACAATTTCCCATCATCTACCACCCACTATGGTGAAGCAGTGACTCACAAAGAATAATTAGTTCATACACAAGTATAGGTTTAACTTACTAGCTCAATCTTTTCAATGATCAATAGATCTCTATTTAGGTATCCAAAGGTTTTGTTTACCTTGCAAATAGAACTACAATCATTCTTTTGTTTCATTTATTTTTCAAAGATCCAAGTTGCCTAGTTTTGTAGGATAAGCCATATCTTTAGTTGACCAACCAACTAGGGGTTGAACTTGAATCTTTATGAATGGTCGATATCTTGCTTCTCTGGTTTCCAATTTTCTTCTAGATTGTATAGTTAATAGTTGGTGTCAAGGTAGGCTATAGACCCACCATCTATCTTTAAGTTGAATTTTCTTCCTAGGTTCTTCCTCTATAGTACTCAATGAAAAGTGTTATATTTAGATTGCATCATTTGCAATAGCCAGGTTACCTCTTGAAATTATTCTTCCTCCTAAAATTATTCTTCCTCCTACTCCTCCTACCTGACTATTACAACACACTTCCAACAATGGATTTATCAATGGAACCACTATACCTTTTTGTGACCAAGTTAAAACATTATTATCCTTAAACTATTGGTAATTTGAATGTGCATTGAGTCCAATGGCATCTAACTTTCAAAGACATTTTTTTCACCTACACATATGTTTTACTCTTCTTTTACATGAATACTAATTTGTTTTATAAGAAGGTCTATAGTTCTAAACATCTACTTCTAGTCTTCTAATTGTCTCTTTAACAAAGATAAAATAATTTACCAAAACAAACTGTATACGTCTAAAAATGACACGTCTATGTCTAAATAAATGTTCTTAATATTTATTCCATCTAAATTCCTCTATCAATAAATAAATAAACAAATTTATTTATTTGATTCATATTCCTCTACATTAATTAACTATCAAATTATTTAATTACCTCTTCTAAAGTCAAAATTAAATAAAATCCTTTATTTAATTAAATTCTTCTCTATTCCTCCAACAAATTAAATAATACTAATTATTTAATTAGTTCTTCCAAAATCATTCTCAATTAAATAAAACCAATTATTTAATTGTTTCTTCCAATAATATCTTCTCTAAATTTAAATAAATCAAATATTTATATAAGTTGTCCATTTCTTCTAAAAATTGAGTTATATCTAAATATAATTCAATCAAATATGCACATGCAATTGAATATTCCAAATATTTAATTGAGCTAAAATATCTTCTCATCATCATACAATTTCCATCTTCTAGTTCTAATCACTTAACTAATTAATCTATTCTATTAATTGATTAATCTCTTCAGTTAACTCATTCTTCTATTTCATTAATTTCTCTCATGCAGAGAAAGACACATGTCCTCTTTCTATTCGCGCACATCTCTCAAGGTTTCTCAACCGTTGATCTTCTTGTTCTTTCTATACAGTTGATCTTCTCTCTCTCAAGTCTATAAGTATAACCATTTTGTTCCATTTCCATCATCCAAGCTTTTAGTAAAGTTACTCTGTAGGAATCACAGCGTGCCTTTGGCACCAAATTCCTCCATTGCTTGTGATCACCCTTTTATCATTGCAATTGTGTTGAAGAATCTCTTCATTGCAAACTTATCATAGCCATTCCCACTTGACATCTTGGAAAATAGCAAGGAAGTGTACCTTCTGAGGACCATATTCATAAACAAGATCATTTGAGATAGGGGAGCAATGGAAGCCACGAAGTAAAGAGGTTTGCAAGGTTTGAGTTCTTTGTTTGTTTAATCTTCTTTGTTTCTTATTTCATTGAGTTTATTGGATTACTTTGATACTATTGATAATCATTCCAATTTTCTGATAACATTTTTTGCACACACCGTGGGGCCTTGCCCTATTTTAACCCCCAAAAAAATTGAGTTTTTTTTGTGCAAGGTTCCGTACACAGGAGGATTTTGCGCATCTGATCAATTCTAACATGCATATGAGCTCTGTTTCGGTGCATCTGGTATTTCAGCGCATATACTCCCTGAAGCTACGCATATGTGCTATGTAACGGCGCATCTATTCTTTCTATGCATATGTCTTCTGTCTCTGCGCATATGAGCTCTGATTTTGCACTTTTGTAATTCTGTGCATCTGATCTCTGTCTCTGTGCATTTGATATATGTACCTACACATATGTTCTGGCAGTAACCTTTTGAGTTGTTCCTTGTGATTTTGCTAATACTAACACTTGTCTCACAGGAGTATTCTCTGATCTACTTGCAAGTTAGGGGTTGGTTTAGTCATATAGCTGCATTTGTTAACTCATCTCTATATCTAAAGGAAAGTAAATAGATGTTCGTGCAAATCTCATTTAGCTCTAACTAGGAGGATTGTAATTTGATCTTGTTGCATCAACAACTTGAATTTAGTCCCAATTCTAGGAGGATAAAATTGAACCATTGCTATCTTGCTTTCAAAGTTAACAAATCTTGTGTGTGCCCAAGTAGCTTAACCCATTTAGACTTTTTTCATTTTAAATAGGGAAAAAAGAACCATTGTCTTCCATGTTTTCAGAATGATAGTAGGCCTATGCTCTCCCCTCTTTTGGGTGACCAAAATGCCAAACCTATCATTTTGCATGTAGAACCTTTAGAGAGGCCTCCCTTGGATATCTTTTCGTCCAAGTGGGAACGACCTTAAGTGGTAACAAGCTAAAGCCAAGATCTACCTAGCCACTATAAATAAATTGTGTTTGGAGTGAAAGCTTCAAACAATGAGTGTTGTTAAGTTATACCGATAGCCAACCTCCCCCAAAACCCTCCAATGTGTAACCCTTGTAGGCTGGGAGACTCCATAACGGAGAGTAGCGTTGCTACATGTATAACCACTCGAACGATTGCACTTACTAAATATCCTTTGTTTTTAGTAGCTAAAAACCCCTATAAATGGTGTAGGGAAGGGCGATTATCACCTCCCGAAGATGCCTCAACTAGAAATAGTGAGAATTCGGTTTATATTGTCCCAGCTAGCCTAGGATTTGTAGTTTCTTTTTAGTCAAAAAGAGTCCAAAAATTTAAAAAAATAAAAAAGATCAAAAAAATCATGAAAAATTCTTTGTGTTTGCTGTGTCGTACTTGCCATAATTGAGAAATCAGAACAAAAAGACTAACTTGCAACCAAGAAACCAAAAACACTAAAAAATGTGCCAAGAAAATTGTAAAAATAGTCAAGAAAAACTAGAGCTGCGCATTTACCCTGCAAAGTTGCACATCTGGGTCGACCTGATGTGCATTTACATCAACTTCCTACACATTTGTGATCTGTTACTACACTTTTGTCATTTACTAGAGTTGCACATTTACTTTGACTTACTGCGCATATACCTTCTATTTCAACGCATCTGTAGCTGCGCATCCAGAACAATGAACTTTTCCACATCTTTTGTGTTGGGAATTAAGGTGTCTCAACCTTGATAATTCCTTGTATTTTTTACATTATATTTATTTATTTATTGCCTATTGTATTAATTGGATGCAAATCCTATGTTGTCATATTGTGGGAGTTGGCACGATGATGTGTCATCCTACATGGCATATGACCACATGTAATTTTGTCCTCACATGAGGAGATAGGTGTCCCACTTAGTGGTAGGAATATTTTGCCATGTGTCAGCATCTTGGATGTTGTGTAAGGGAATATTGACTGAAACGGTCATGACAGATTCCTATGACAGTTTTATGACATGTAAGAGTCAGAAATAGATGATTCTATGATAGGTGAAGACATGTGTCACAAGGCATCTTTGGGCGCCCCAAGGAGGGTTATGTCATGTTATAAGAGAATATGCTATTTATAGCTTGTTTATGACATATTCTCTTACAGTTGTAAGTTATGACAGCTATGACAGATTCTATGACAGTTGGTTGGTGCATAAGAGCATCTGTCATTGCCCAAATTGGAAATAGGTGACCATATTGGGATGGGGTGATATGACAAGTGTCATGATCATGCTGCAGTGTTGGACAAGTGTCCCTAGGTGTGGGTTTTGGGCCATGAGGCCAAGTTGGACGCCCATTCCAAGATATGTTCAGTTTTTGCCTTGAAAACTTTAATATAAGCAGGTGCTTGGAGAGGAGATTGAGTATGTGATTAACAGGTGTTGTTATGCTACTAGTTTGTCTCCAGATATGAGTGTTGAAGACTCTTGAGAGCTTGCATTGCAAGTGTATTGTAAACCATTATAGTTTTTGATAATACATTGTGCAGGTTTTGGAGTGTGGGGTTTTTCACCCAATAAGGGTTTTCCCCACATATATCTTGTGTCTCTCTTCTTTTGTCTTACATTCTTATGTTGTTTGCTACTGCAATATCTCTATTGTTGTGTTAAACATTCTGTAATTGTAAAGGTTAAAATGAATTTGCACTCTTCTCTCCTCATTAGATTAGTGTAAGAAGTAATTTTTGCATACCTAGCTTCCTTTCATTTTGAGAGAAAATTTTCAGCACTTCTGGGTACCCATTTCAGCCTTGTTCTAGTTTCTAAGATCAGATTTACCGTGCGGTCGCTTCTCCCATTTGCTTCCATAGCTTACCCTCTTTTTTCATTGATCGTCTCATCCACCTTTTTACCACGTCTTCCCATAAACAAGTCAAAGTATCTATATCAGATTAGTGCAAGACCTTTTTTAGATCATTTTGGATTCAAGTAACCCTAGTAGGTCTCCACTATCAAGGATCAGACATCCTTTTCTCTTGGAACTTCACTAGTGGTCTTGGTGCAAGACTAGTCTCTACATAGTAAACGGGTATCTACTATCCTTGTGGCTATCATCTTATGTCGACCGACTTACTTGGAATCATTGATCAAAAGAGTCCCTTGTTCGAATCTCGTCACCGCAAGTATCCCCTTCTCACCAACCTACACCAACACCTTACCAGAGTCTCTAGTTTCACCACACTCCTTCCCACATCATCTTGCATGGTCTTAACTCGATCCCAAACATAAAAACAACTTGAAATCGCTGGAACTTCTAAAAGAATGGTATCCCCTCATGACAGCGATGAGGAAATCTCCCATGAGGACTTCCAAGGAGCCCTCCAAGACCAGAAATTTAAACACATGATGGACAAAATGCTCAACGAAGACCCTCAAAAGTACTTTCTTCATCTTGCCAACCAAGGACTTAAACTCCCCTCGGACTTCGATCTCAACAAATTAAGAGAAACCATAGTGGAAGAAACTCATGAGGACCACACAAGTGAAGATAAAACCATTGACCTAGATAAAGAGAAAAAAGCCACGGACTCAAATGCACCTCTAGACACATTAACAAAACAAATTGAGAGCCTAACGCAGAAAGTAGTGGATCTCCAAATGGGGACATCCACTAAAACTTACTCATTGGAAGACATCTCACCATATCCCTTTGACAAGAGATTAAAAATGATCCCCTTCCCCTTTAGATTTGAAGTACCAAAATTTGACAAGTATAAAGGGAAAAGAGACCCAAGAGATCACATTAGGGAATTTAGTGTCGCGTGTCTAGGAGTGGCTCACAATGACACCTTCCTAATGAGACTATTCCCTAGATCTCTAGGTGGACAAGCCATGGAATGGTTCTCACGACATCCCCCAGTATCAAAACTTTTGATGAGTTAGTAAACAAGTTCGTCATGCACTTCTCATATAACATTGAACACAAAGTTTCCATGCTTGACCTATGCAATACAAAGCAAAAGAGTGGTGAATCCTTCACCGCCTTCTTACAAAGGTGGAGACAACTCGCGAGCAAATGCTCATATCACGTGCCTGAGAAGAAAATGACTGAGATGTTTGTCCACAACCTTAACCCCGATCTAAGTTACCAAATCCAAATTCAATGCCCTACCTCATTTACAAAAGTCATTGAGATGGGATTATTTATCAAGAAAGCTATGATTGCCAAGGGGCAAATAAAGTTGTACAAGAACACCCCTAACTCTAACTACACCATGGACAAGTCAAAGTCTTGGAAAAAGAACAAAAATATCGTCAATGATGGAGTAGTTGATGCCTCCCAAATAGCAACCAATCTTTACTCTCAAAGGAGAAGTAAGAAATGCTACACCAAACAAAACCTTCCCTTGCGAGAAAAAACAATGGTTCACCTCCGCTCCTAGACAAAAATTCACAACACTAGGGAGTCCTAGGAGTCTGTGTTAAGAAAGCTATTAGCCAACAAGGAGATCACTCTTCCTGCCACTAGCGACTATGAACCTCAAGTAAAACCTCATTATTCGAAAGATACTAATTTCTATGAATATCATAGAGGAAGAGGCCATAAGACCAATGACTGTATCCATCTGAAACACGTCATTCAAGACATACTTGACTAAAATCAGGTAGGCACTAAAGAACATACCTCTAACGAGACGCATGTGGCATACAAGGATCCACTCCTCAACCATGACAGGGCATACAAGAACACCAACAACAACAACAACAATAACAACCACAACAGGTAGAATCAAAATAATGGACACAACAATGCTAACTATGCGAACGTGCCATTCGATTATACCGTCAACTACATATCGGAGCACATCCCACAAGTCAATGTGGTCACATTCAACCAGCAGTCAGGACCCAACAAAACTGATTGTAGCATCATCACCCGCAGTGGTAAGGTCACATTAAACATGCCTCCTCCAAGGTCGTCACCCTCTCTGTCTATCTCCCATAAGTACAGTGTCATAGACCAACTTTAGAACACTCCTGCCCACATATCCATCTTAGAGTTGTTGCGTCTGTCTCCCTCCCACAAGGAAATTCTTGATAAAACCCTAGTGGAAACAACTGTACCCACAAACCTGGCCCAAGAGAAGTTTCAAGCCATGGTAGGACATCTAACCTCCTCCAATACCTTATCATTTACCGAACAAGATGACCTATCAGTATCCCAGCCCCATAACACACCCTTGCATATCGTTGCCTTCATTCATAAACACCGTATCAAAAGAGTTCTCATTGATGGAGGAGTCAGTTTAAACATTTGCATGCTCAAGCTAGTCCTTACATTGGGGTTCTCGGAAGATGCAGTGGATCCTAGGAAAAAGATCACTATTAAGGCCTATGATGAAGAAGAAAGAACTACTAAAGGAACAGTGGTGTTACCAATACAAGTTGGATCGGTAATAAAGGACGTTGTTTGCCAAGTCCTCGACAAGGAGCTAGCCTATAACATCCTCCTAGGTAGACCTTGGATTCATGCCATGAAAGCTGTGTCTTCTACCTACCACCAATGCATCAAATTTCCTCATAACGGCAAACAGATTACCATCCAAGGTGATTCGGATCCTTTTCAGCATTGCAACTCTATCCGTTCAAAGCCTGATTGCATTATTCCCAACAATAGAGCTTCCACATTCCCTATCTCACAGCATGATTCTACCTCTGAAGCTTCCTCGTCGAAGCCCAAAGAGCAGAAAATCACAATCAAAGAAACAGGGATAGGGGAATACTCCATCGAGCACAGCCTCAACTTAGCCAAAATGCCTCTATCTCCAAGATCTTTTGGGAGACCTACACCTTTTCCAAAGCCATCTGCTCCCCCCGAACCTCCCACAACTCCCTTTGTAAAATGGAGGACCCTATCAGATGAAACTGAGGAAAGAGACATCTTGCAATGGCTCTACATAGAGGAAGATAACACACAACAAGAACCACCTAAGCTCCCAACAGAAATCTATGGGCGTGGTGAGTCTATCTTACACAGAATGGGTTATGAAGGACAAGGTCCCATTGGCCTAAGAAAAGAAGGAATTACTGAACCCATCCAACCCTCCTCATCCTCATTGGCAAGAAATACAAAAGGGTTACGATACAAGGTCAAAGGCAAGGCTAAAGCCAATGCTTGTTTTGTGGAGCAGATCCATACCCTCCAAGAAGACAGTGACATAGACTCTAATGAATATGAGTGGGAAGAACTCACAGAGCACTCCTATGAGGACAAAGGAGTCGACACCATTCAAACCTATAGCCCCTACCGTGAGGGACAAACGCTAACATATAGACCATTAGAGTGTGATTCACCCACTCCTGAGAGTATGACTTTTGAGCAAGGTCAGAGTTCCATCGCAATAAACAATCTGGAGGAAACTACCATCCTAGATCCTATCCCTACCAATCTAAATCCTGACCATGTATCCATTCAAACTATCACACCCATCGAATCAGATCTACCCTCCAATCCCCTCCCCCTTGTGCATCCTAAACTTATCGACTAGGATTTACAAGGAACCCCGCAACTAGACATGTTCCAAAATGATGATGCCTATATTGACTACATGGAACTTAGGGACCACCTACCTACGGGAGATCGTAAAGCTGGCTTTGCCATTGAACTCAACACCCTGGCTTATTTTGGAGAGGGTGCCAATCCTTCCAATTGTAAAAACATAAAAATAAAAACTGGATCTGATGGTGAAAACTGCTCTACGGTAGTGTCAGATCCCAAAATAGTAAAAAGAAAGGACGCATCGGATGGTGAAAACCTCTTTGAGGCACCAAACGATGGAAGGCTTGACACTCTCCCCAATGACATGTACCAGGAGAAGTCTCAGATTGTTGTGGAACCTACAGAACCTATCAACATTGGAACAGAAAGCAATCCTAAGATAATTCACTTTGCAAAATCTCTATCTCCACCAGAAAAGACCAAATTTGTACCATTCTTTAAGAAAAAGCAAGTCAACTTTGCTTGTTCATACGCAGATATGCCCAGTTTAGATCCAGATTTGATCCTACATCATCTTCCACTAGATCCAGGAGTCAAACCAGTCAAGCAGAAGCTCAGGAAGATGCATCCACACATTGCATTACTAGTAAAAGAGGAACTCAAGAAACTGCTGGATGTAGGGTTCATCAAGGCAATAGACTATCCAGAGTGGGTATCCAACATAGTACCAATATCCAAACTTGATGGCAAAGTTAGATTGTGCAATGATTTTTGAGATCTAAACAAGGCTTGCCGCAAGGATGACTTTTCATTACCTAATATTGATATCATAGTTGACTTGACAGCAGGACATACTAGGTTATCTCTTATGGATGGCTTCTCTGGATATAATCAAATCAGGATAGCACCAGAAGACCAACATAAAACATCTTTCACTTGTCCATGGGGCACCTTCTGCTGGAATGCCATGCCATTTGGGTTAAAGAACGCGGGCGCAACATATCAATGTGCTATGACCACTATCTTCCATGATATGATGCACGTCACAATGGAGGACTATGTAGATGACATCCTTGCAAAGTCACTAACAAGAGAATCCCACCTAGATGTACTAGAAAGGGTCTTTCAAAGACTAGAACACTTCAAAGTCAGGTTGAACCCGAAGAAATGTGTGTTTGGAGTCACCTCCAACAAGTTCTTAGGCTTCATTGTATCAGTAAATGGGATCGAAGTGGATCCTGCCAAAGTCAAAGCTATCATGGAAATGCCACTGCCAAAGAACATCACTCAACTGTGGTCTCTACAGGGCAAGTTACAGGAAATTTGTCAGTTCATCTCACAACTGGCAGACAAGTGTCAACCTTTTACTCACCTATTACACAAAAACATACCATTTCGGTGGGATGAAAAGTGAGGACGGATTTTGCAAGCTAAAGGAATACCTCATGAATCCACCTATTCTGATGCCACCTATCCAAGGCAAGCCTTTGTATCTATATGTATCTTCTACACCAATAGCTCTCAGAGCCCTATTAGCACAACAAGATTATGAAGGCAAAGAAAGGGCTATCTACTAGATTAGTCGCACATTGGTAGGCTACGAAATGCAATATTCCCAAATAGAAAGATTGTGTCTTGCTATGGTTTTTGCTTCCCAAAAACTACGAAATTACATGCTAGCACATTTAGTCAAGCTTATTGCAAAGATAGATCCACTAAAGTACCTATTAAGCAAAGCAGCTCTAACAGGCTGCCTAGCCAAGTGGGTAATGTTGTTAAGTGATTATAACATCGAGTATGTAGAAAGGAAGGCTATCAAAGGTCAAATCATTGCCGATCAGTTAGCAAAAACACCATTGCAGGATACCACACCAATGACATTCAAATTTCTAGATGAATCCATATTCAGTGTCACAACACACTCATGGAAACTCCACTTTGATAGATCCTATACAAACCATGGATTAGGGGCAGGAATCTTGTTGGTCACTCCTCAAGGTGACACCATACCTAAGTCTTATCATTTTCTATAACCATGCACAAACAATATAGTAGAGTATGAGGCCTTGGTCATTGGTCTCAAAATAGCAGCAAAATGGAAAATAAAGGAGCTACATGTCTATGGCGACTCCCAACTGGTAATCAATCAAGTCAATGATGACTATCAGACCAAAGATGACAAGTTCAAACCATACAAGTGTATGGTAGATGACTTTAAAGAGTACTTTGTGATCATCTCCTTTGAGCAAATACCTCACATTGAAAACAAAGGCAGATGCCATGGCAACCATTGCCTCACTCCTTGAGATCCCAGAGAATGAGTCACAGTATGAGTTCTTGGTAGAGTCAGTTATGCAACCAGCTTATGATATCCCTAAAACACACTCCATTTGCCTCTTAGTCAGATCTGATTCACCCTTGTATGGTAAGATTTACACTTACCTCAAGGACAACACCCTACCACCTGACTTGTCTACCAACCAACGTCGAACCTTCATTCATCAAACCTCCCGTTACACCATTATCGCCGACACCCTATACTGATGGGGTCTGGATGGTACTTTACTCTGATGTTTAGAACATGAAGAATCTCAAACCGCCTTACGAGACGTACACGAAGGAATTTACAGAACACACTCTAGCGGTCCTTCTTTAGCTAAGAAACTCATGCGTTTGGGATACTATTGGCCAAATATGGAAACCGATTCATATCAGTTTGTGAAGAAATGCAAGCAGTACTAGATACATGGTAACCTCATCCATGTACCAGCTCAAGAACTATGACCTTTAATGACACCTTGGCCCTTTTTACAATGGGGACTCGACCTTGTGGGCAAAATTCACCCTCCATCATCCAACGGCCACAAGTTCATAATAACCGCCACTGAATATTTTACCAAGTGGATTGAAGTCATTCCACTCACCAATGTCACAGGCAAACAGATTGCCTCCTTCATCCTCAATTACCTCATTTGCAGATACGAAATTCCCTCATCCATAGTCACGGATAACAGAAGACCTTTCAAGAACTAGGATGTCCAAGAACTTTGTGACAAATTCAAAATCCAACACTATTTCTCCACCCCCTACTATCCGTAAGGCAACGACCAAGCAAAGGCATCCAACAAAATGATCTTGAAAATCCTCAAGAAAACTGTCAACGATGCCAGCCATGATTGGCACATACAACCGAATCCTGCTCTGTGGGCCTATCAAACCAGTATACGCACTCCCACAAGTGCTATCCCTTACGCCTTTGTCTATGGATCAAAAGCCATTTTGCCCATCGAGGTCAAGTTACCATCTTTAAGGGTGTCGTTAAAAGGTCTTATCGCTGATGAAGACTACAGAGTTTCCAAACTGCAAGAGTTAGAGTTGTTAGAGGAGAAGAGACAGAACTCTTTTAATCATCTCAAAGCCTATCAACAGAGAATATCACGAAGCTACAATCACAGAGTCCATCCAATGGTCTTCAATGTTGGTGATCTAGTACTCAAGGAAAATCCCCGCAATCAACAGGATCAGGAAAAGAAAGGTAAGTTTGAACCCAACTGGCTTGGTCCTTATGTAATCATTGTTGCCTATGGATCAGGAGCGTATCAGTTAGCAACATCGGAGGGTGAGCTGTTCGATGACCCAATCAACAGTATGCATCTTCTCCAGTTCTATACCTAAGAGAACCCCAATGTAAGGGGGGCAAAAATTCAAAAAAAAATAAAAAAGCAAAAAATCAGAAAAAAGCAAAAAAAATAAAAAAAAGTGGAAAAACAACAAAAAAATCATCCTTTGGTGAAAACCTAGAAAACAGCTACCTTGGATAGGTACCATGGTGAAAACCTAGCAAATAGGCGTCATGTGTACTTCTTAGCTTTCGTGTAAATAAATGCAAGTGGTGAAAACCTGGTAAACAGGCGCTAGTTGTGATAAACTGCTTCCTCCATCTTTGGGAAACCAATCACCTTGTGTCCATTTCTCCTTCCATCATCCTTCATCCAATCCATATCCATTTCATAATAAAAACCTAGCAATAACCTATCATGGCTTGATACTCTATCTCTTTAGTCGCCTTATCAACTAAGGTCTTATCCAGTATCCTATCCAAAGTGTCAGCCTAGCGTAGCGTCTGTCTTCAGTATCATAGGGTCAACCCCGAACTACGTTGCCTCTGCGTCGTCACGTAGGCAAGGCCATTATCAATGCGCCCCCGGGGCTCCACTTCCCATCAATCCCATACCTTGTCATCTATCCTCTAGTCCATCCGCATCCAAGTCCAAGTCTCAAACTACATTACCTCTGTGTCATCATGTAGGCAAGGCCATTATCAATGTGCCCCTGAGGCACTAGGTCAGTCCCTTAGGGTCCATTTCACCAAGCATGCAAGCACAAGCAAAACCCGCTTTCCAATAGAAGTTTTGATGCAAGACATCATCCTATCCAAAGCAAAGCAAACAAGCACCTAAAGCACTCTAAATGATTCTATCTAAATTATGGAAAGAAAACACATCTAAATGCAAGAATGTTTTGTGTTTGTGATCAGGTTAGGTTACAAGGTCTTCACCTTTTTTTATCATGTCTCCTATGCTACTCAAGGAGGCCAAAAGCTAGAGATGCTATGATGGGGGCAAGATTATTTTCTTTGTTTGTTGCTTGTGGGTTTATCTTTAGTAATGTGAAGCTTTGTCTAAGGACATGATCAACTCAAAGGATCATCGAGGACATTAGAGGAGTAACATGAACTAGGTATAATCCTTGTCTGTTGATACGCAAGAAATACTCAGGTCATCTCGATTCAGTTATACCTAGATGCTTGTATTAACTTGCTAAATCAAAATCCATATAAGCAATACTCAGGTCATCTCGGTTCAATTATACCTAGATGCTTGTATTTTCATACAATATTTCAAAAACACAAAAAAACAAAAAAGCCCAATGATGAAATAAGTACTTCAAAATACTTGCAATATCAAGATGGAAAAACCATTCACATCCACAAAGCATCCATATCCCATACAATAAAAAAATTCTATGCAGAGTATCATTGTTTACAATCAAAAGCTTGTGAGTCCTTCTGTGGAGTCACTCTTCTATCAACATTCTCCTTTTGTCAGTCTTCTATCTATCATTGAGTCATTTCTGTGTCGATTGCATACACTTGGACATAACAAAAACATAGCATAATTTGCATATCATATCACATGAGATGGTCATTAACATGATTAAATCATTTGCATACATAATAAGTGCACTAGGTCTTCCATATACATTTGCATCAAGCATAACATAATATCATCAGAAAATACAAAAACATAGACAAGTACATGTAGATCATCTCATAAAAATGCATAATCATATAGATAACATTCACATTTGCATATTAGATCACCAGAAATCATCTAAGTCTGCATTAGATCACCATCATATCAGAGTCCTAGAAACATATGTAAGCATCATAGTGTAGAATCATAAACTACATTATCATATAGACATCAACAACAAAGTGTGCATCCATATAGACATCACATAATGCATGTCGAACATAAGTTGCATCATCATATAGATATAACATAAACATGTCCAAGTGTACAATATCAAAGTCCATCATCTATGAGTCAAATCATAAAAAGTGTATACATACATCACAAAATAATGATACCGGTTTCGATAGTGGTACAAAATGAGATAAATATACATATCGGGCTACCTATGAGCCATCAAAAATGTGTATACATAAATCAAAAATTGATACAAGTGTAAAGGCTAGCCCTGCTGCTGTGGAACATTGCTCCCAGCACTGCCCTCTCCTCCTCCACCGCGGCCTGACCCAGACTGCTGGGGGCCCATCACCAACGCTCCTGACCGTGATCCACCTGCCCTCTGTGAAGCCACAGACTAGCTTCTGTAGCTAGGTGCCCTCTAGTCCGCTGGCACAACCCCGTGGTATAGTCCTTTGTAATACTGTGTCTGAGCCTACGCTCTAGCAAGCTCACCCTGTATCTGTGCAATCTGTGTTTGCAACTAATGTGCCTAGGCATGTCCCTGAGTCACCTCTGTCACAAAGAATCTTGTGGCCCCCTCCAGTCTAAGAGCCCGCACCCTCACCAATGTTATATCTCTCTCTATAGTGAGCCCTGATATGATACCTGCCTCTGCCTCTCTTTGAGACTCTGCCACTCTGAGATGTGCCCTGAGCTGTCAGACCTAACCCTGCAGCGTAGTAATAGCCTGCTGCTATAAATCAGGCTGAGGAACCTGAACCTGTGGCACCTGCTACGGGAGCACCTACTGCTGAGCTACCTGTTGTGGTGCCGACACCTGTATCTGCTATGCAGCCTATTGCTAGGAAGGTCCCTCCCCAAGTCTCCTCCTTTGTCCTTGCCTCCCTCTACCTCCATCCACTCCTCTACCTCCATCACCTCCATCGTCTCCATCTGCCTGTCCTCCTCTCCCCCTCCTCCATCTCCTCCTCCTGCCTCCAGCATCCTCATCGTCTGAATCCTCCTCATCCAGGCGAGGAACCAACACTCCCAGTCTTGAATACCTCAGGAATGGGTGGGCAGCAAACCACTCCTCGTAGTCAGGAGTTATCCCCACATCTACCACCTCCCTCCGCATTAGCCAAGCCACGTAGGGAATCTGCTAAAATTTTGTTAAAGCCTCATCGTAGGATGCAACTGGACCCCATCTCAACTGCTCTGCATGTGTCCTAGCAAATCGTGCCTGCCCCTGTGGCCGACCCTATACCCTCCTGAATTGTCTCTGTACCCAGCTAGCAATCTGCCTCTCTAGTATGTGTCATGTCTTCCCAATGAGCCACCGAGTCTGAAAGCAGTAGGGGAGCTCGTCATCCTTGTCATCCCATGCTCACAATCCAGATACGGGCGCCAGATAACTCTATCCACATTATCCAGCACATGTCTCCAGTACTCAAGCTTTCCCATCTTATGCTGGGAAATAATGTCTGTGTATCAATAATTATAGGGCTCACCTCTCTGCCTGGAAAAGACGCATATCAGCCGAGTAATAGCAATGTGCTCCCATAACCAAAACTGTAGCAATGAGACGCTGACAGACAAACTGGCTCCCCTATGGTAGACCACCTGATGCATATCATGATACAAGTGAGCCAAAACGCAGACACCCCATGCAAAATGGGTGCCCTCTGTGATCATCCTCTCCATAGTCCTACCCCAACCAATGGGGAACCCATGTGACCTCCTATCGGGGCATACAACACCCCCGATCAACCTTGCCACTATCCCTGGGAAGTAGTCATAGTAGTCATGTATGTCCTGCCATGAGATAACCTGGCCCTCTAGCTCTGGATCATCAAAAACATGCCTGCGCTCTGCTAGTCCGGCATCACGCTGGGCCTCATACTCTATGAGCTCACCCTAGATCGGTAGATGCAGGATCCTGTAAACATCCTCTAAGGTAATGGCCATCTCACCAGTAGGCAAGTGGAATGTCCCGTCCTCACTGTGGAAATGCTCCACTGCGGCAATCAGCAAACCAAGGTTCATGCGAACCTCAGGCATGAAGCACACGTAGTCCAATCCCATAGCACCAAGCGCCTCCCGATCTATCTCTGTAAGCATATACTGTTACAACATCGGCAAGGTAAACTACTCTCGCGACATGAGTACATCACGAATATCCTCCTGTAATCAAGCAAGCCAATGCGTCAACCAAAATTGCAAAAACTGCTCAAACTATCAAACTATCCTATCACTTACTTAACATATCAAATTGATCAAAAACAAGCGTATCATCTCTTGACTAGATTCATTCAATCTCGGAGATAGCTTATCGATTGACGCATCGATATAGATGCCAATCGAATCAATTTCATTAAGTAAACTGACTATCTAAAACACATGTGCCAAACCAGAAGGTCAATGCGCCATTTCACAGTAAATGCGCCACTTTTGGCATATGCGCTGCGCCATTGAGTAAATGCGCACTTTCATATCCAATGCGTAACTTCAGAATGAATGCGCCTAAACAAATAACACATGTGCCATTTTAGCGTATGCATAGCATCCCATAACGTATGCACAATTCTATAGCAGATGCGTCGGTTCCCTTATCAAATGCATAGTTTGCTCGCATGCGCAACTACATTCAGCATATGCACCCAATCACTACATATGCGCAATTTCGGAGCATATATGCACCGAAATGTGATTCGGCGCATCTATCCTATCAACTTTTCACTAGCATTTATTAGCCTAATAAATGACCCTAGGCAAGTTTTGTCGAACTACATACTGGTGGTCCTGCCTCAACTGGTCGATCGAATTGTTGAATGCGCTCAAACCGGTGCTCCTCGCGCGGAATATCCATATCCATACCGACTGCTCTAGATCCTATACTCTCCTAAGCTCTAAAGGACCAATCAACTAAAGCCAAGTGTGCAAATGACTAGGATTGTGGACCCAGCTCCTATATATAGCAATTGAACCCTAACTGGCTGTGTGGCGACCGTGACTATTTCCCAAGTGTGTTTTCTCTCGTTTCTCTGAACTGTGACTCGTTTTTCTTCATCCTAACCTATTTTAAAACTGTCTTCATCGTGAGATTGTCCGTCTCACGTCCTTTTGCCTTCTTCCCGTCCAATCTCCCGAGGGGGCATCCTACCATCGTTAAACCTGTACCAGGGGCAAATTGAGACATGTATCATTATCAGAAAAATCTATTCTTTGAAACAACGTGATAAAACACATTCCATCAAAGAGGGGCAAAATGGATACGCCTAAAAATGACACGTCTCTGTCTAAATAAATATTCTTGATATTTATTCCATCTAAATTCCTCTATCAATAAATAAATAAACAAATTTATTTATTTGATTCATATTCCTCTAAATTAATTAAATATCAAATTACTTAATTACCTCTTCTAAAGTCAAAATTAAATAAAATCCTTTATTTAATTAAATTCTTCTAAATTCCTCCAACAAATTAAATAATACCAATTATGTAATTAGTTCTTCTAAAATCATTCTCAATTAAATAAAACCAATTATTTAATTGTTTCTTCCAATAATATCTTCTCTAAATTTAAATAAATCAAATATTTATTTAAGTTGTCCATTTCTTCTAAAAATTGAGTTATCTATAAATATAATTCAATCAAATGTGCACATGCAATTGAATATTTCAAATATTTAATTGAGCTAAAATATCTTCTCATCCTCATGCAATTTCCATCTTCTATCACTTAACCGATTAATCTATTCTGTTAATTGATTAATCTCTTTAGTTAACTCATTCTTCTATTCCATTAATTCCTCTCATGCAAAATAGAGCAAGACACATGTCCTCTTTCTATTTGCGCACATCTCTCAAGGTTTCTCAACCGTTGATCTTTTTGTTCTTTCTATACCGTTGATATTCTCTCTCTCAAGTCTATAAGTACAACCCTTTTCCTCCATTTCCATCATCCAAGCTTTTAGTAAAGTTACTCTGCAGGAATCACAGCGCACCTTTGGCACCAAATTCCTCCATTTCTTGTGATCACCCTTTTATCATTGCAATTGTGTTGAAGAATCTCTTCATTGTGAACTTATCATAGCCATTCCCACTTGACATCTTGGAAAATAGTAAGGAAGTGTACCTTCTAAGGGCCATATTCATAAACAAGATCATTTGAGATAGGTGATCAATGGAAGCCACGAAGTAAAGTGGTTTGCAAGGTTTGAGTTCTTTGTTTGTTTAATCTTCTTTGTTTCTTATTTCATTGAGTTTATTGGATTACTTTGATACTATTGATAATCATTCCAATTTTCCGATAACACAAACTTCCCTAACTCTTAGAATACACCACTCTACATGGAAAGTTTCATCCCATATACTTTGCTTTGCCACCATGACAACTGATTGTATGGTTGTGCTGAGACTTCCATGAATCACAATAGATTTATATGGAAATATATAATCTCAACTGTATTTCAAACTTAGATTTCTCAAATTTATTCATTAGAATTTGATCATAATTTGTAGGTTTAAATGTAAATCCACATCAAAAGATCAAACTGGTTTACAAGGAGCTATGCACACACCATTGCAAGAATGTAAACTTTATCCTTTTACATGTTGGAGAGAATTGCATGCAAGATTGGAAGGCTCTAACTCTTGTAATATTGATTGTATTACTACTTTATTTGTCTTTGTCTAGGAACAACAACTATGGACCCGAAGGAAGTTACCTCAATTTTACTAAAAACAACCAGGCCTTATATCCACTAACTCAACAATCTTCTTGGAGTCTTCCCTATGGTATGAAATGAAATGAAATCTTTTTAAAGTCTACAATGTCAGAGAACCTGATTTTGGGTTTATAGGTGGCTTATAACATATGAGACTACCTCATACTCCCAATATGTAGGAGGCACTTAACTATGCTTTTAATATGAGGTATACATACCCTACCCACTGCAGAACTTGTGACAGGGTTTCCTCTAGTATTAGATGATCAATTCTGACTGTCACAATGCTAATGTTTTTGGGCAGGGCTTAATTCTGACCGTCACAAAGTCTAGATAGTACGACATATGATCAACCTAGGGATTTTTCCCACAGGGCTGACTGATTGCTTACTTTTCCTTTCTTTTTACCTAAACAATTCTTTATAAAGATACTGTCAATGATCACCAGCGCATCTGGAATTTACTTAAATTTTCATTTCAAGAAAGAATCGATACCACGAACTATTTGACAAAATGTCAAAAGAAATGTAGTCTCATGGAATGCCGTGATTGCAGATATGAGTAAAATGGATCCCTTTGGAAAGACTGGAAACTATCAAGCAAAAGCAACTGGTAGGTGTAAAGCCAAATTCTGCAATGCTTTAGTATCCTGTCTGTGCCAACATAGAAGCTTTTGAACAGGGTATGGACAACCAAACAAGAATAAAATTGCTGCACACATCTACAATTCCTATTGACACATATTCAATATACGAATAAACTAACTGTTAATACTCACTCATTCAGCTGTTCATTACTCTAACACAACCATCAAAACCTAAAGGATAACAAAAAATTACATCAGATGATGTCGTTGCAAGTACCCTTTACATAATCTGGAAGCATAGACAAGGCACGTGAACTGTTTGAAAAAATGTCTCAAGTGATGTGCCCTCATGTGCAACAATAGTTGTAGGATATGCAAAAAAAAAAATTACTTTATTAATATCCTTGCAGCTTATGAGAAAATGGGAGCTTTGGTAGAGGATATGGATATCTATCAAAGTTTAAAGGATAGAGAAATGTCATCATATGATGTAGGTGCATTTGCCCTGACAGATGCATATGCAGATTTTTGTAGCATATACTAGGTGTGTGAACCATTTGGCAAGATGTCTCAAAAGCATGTGGCTTCATGGAATGATGCGATTGCAGGATATGATCAAAATGGTTTAGTTGATAAGGCTTTTAGAAAACTTTCAAGCAAATAGACATAATCTGTAAGCATAGACAAGGAACGTGAACTGTTTGAAAAAATGTCTCAAGTGATGTGCCCTCATGTGCAACAATGGTTGAGGATATGCACAAAAAAATGATTTTATTAATATCCTTGCAGCTTATGAGAAAATGGGAGCTTTGGTAGAGGATATGGGTATCTATCAAAGTTTAAAGGATAGAGAAATGTCATCATATGCTATAGGTGCATTTGTCCTGACAGATGCATATGCAGATTTTTGCACCATATACTAGGGGTGTGGACCGTTTGACAAAATGTCTCAAAAGAGATGTGGCCTCATGGAATGATGCGATTGCAGGATATGATCAAAATGGCTTAGTTGATAAGGCTTTTAGAAAACTTTCAAGCAAATAGAATTGGTAAGTGAAAAACTAGATTCTGCAACTGTTGCCAGCAACCTCGTAGCCTGTGCAAAATGTGAGCTTTCTGCATTTGTAGGGCTACAAGTATAGACTGACTTAATCAGCACTGTTTCACAAAATGTGATTATTACTTTGATTTTCAATCTAAATCGGGGCAGCAGTAGATCAGGGCACTACATGGTGCCCATGAAATATAAAATCTAATGTCTAATTTAAGCTGATAATTGGACCAATAGTGCATTGATATAGTATGGAATATGTTTGTCTGTCGCTTCAAATCTCAACAATTATAATATAATTTTTTTTTTTTTTTATAACCAGAGGAAATTGGAGTTTGGTCCAGCCCTACCAGTTGAGGAGCTCTAACACAGGGCGAACCCCTTATAAACCTCTGGGCAGCATACTCCTGACCCTCAAGACATACTGCAAAGTAAGTCCCGGGATTTGAATTTTGATTGAAACTCCCTATGTATTTTCATAACCCTTCATCCTATAGCCTAAGGCTTTCTTCATGCAACCTATAGCTCTCTTTCTAATATGATTCTTTTCAAAACCCTGCAAAGTTTTCCCTCCTATCACTTCTCATAAAAGTTGTTTTGAAAATTTGGTTAAAAAATAATCCCTTCCCAAAAAAACACTGATCTCCTCCAAATGGTTAAAACCTTTCCCTTTTTATAATTGCAAAATTTGTCATGCAACTAAAGCACTCATAAAAAAAACTATTACTTCCTCAATATGAAATTAATTTCTTTAAAATAAATTTTGAATTCTCAAAAATGCATGTAAGGATATTAGAGATCAAAATTAAATAATAAATTTATTTATCTAACTTTAATTTTATCATACAAATTAGAGTTTTATTATATTTTCAATGTTCATCATCCAACTAAATTTTTAGAAATACTTTTTAGATCCATAATGTATTTAAAATTATTCATACAATTTTGATAACTAATACAATATCTTGTAATACATTTACTTCTAACAACCAAAAATAGAAGAATGAAAAATATAGTTTCTTATATAATTAAAAATTTACTCTTTATCTTATTTAAAATATCAAAATAATTAGTTCAATTAATCTCTTCAAATAAAATTTATTTTTAAACAATACAATATATTTTATAATAAATTTTGATCACTACAAATAAATTGTGTAATTAAATTATTTAAATTTGTCCATCTAAATTATTTTAAACCTATGCATTCTAATTAAATAAATTATTCAAATTAATCCTATGGCATCGTTTGAATAATTATTTAAGATTAAAAGCTTAGTAGAAAAAGAGGGTTGTGACATGGAAATACCAACAATGTAATGCACAAAATAGTTTTCACATCATATGTTTTGTTGACTATAGGAAGTTAAACAACACTAGGATGAGGATGAGAAGGTTGATTTGATTGATGATAGGTGAAACTAATATTGCAATTATTGTTTTACTTGTCATTATTTAAATGTTCTATTCAGTATTTCTTTTTCAATTAGATATCTTACTTTCTTTTTTAGAATTATTTTTTTTTTCAACAATGGACTGCATTTATTATCGAACTTTCTTTAGGTGCAGGTGTATGCTAGTGGTTGATCATTTGACTAATTAATTGCTTGAAAAATAAAGATTTTGCTATAATTCTAGGTTGGAAAATCACTCAATAGAGTTATGTTTCTTTTTAAACTACAACTAGTTGTTGTTAGTGTTCTCAAAAGTTATCTTATGTCCCTCTGAAGTTCAAGGCTACACTTTTTGGAGTTGAACCTTTGAAACTAAAAGTCGGGAGCTAAATGTCCAAAACTATCTTGGTGGCCTATTTAGGTGGAAACTCTGGAGTTCTTCAAAAAGCCACTTTCCAATGTTTCTTCTTGTGTCCTTTTTTTATATGCCAAAATTACCCTTGTTTACATAAAGTATAAGCAACTTTTGGCCAAGCATGGGGGTTAGGATATCAACAATTAAACATTAATGATCAACCAGAATTAGATTGGCATAAATATCTTATTTATATCTTAAGTAAGTAATAATTCTTAAGCTAATCTTTGTCATAAGATATTGCTTAAATTAAAGATTTAAACATCATGATAAAAATGGAGAAATCGCTTCCTCAAATATTTTGTTATCATCGATTTAGATGATAATCATGTATATAATAATATTAAATAAAAATGTATAATATTATTAATATATAATAATATAAATTTATGAATACTTTTATATAATTAAAATACTATATATTTACTGTATTACCAATTTAAATATTATTATAATTATAATCGTTACAATATAATAATACTATTAAATATAATATTATATAATATATAATATATAAATATAAATATAATTAAATATTGTTATAATATTATACATATATATAAATAAATATATATTCATAACTATAAAGATTGAGAATAAATATTATAATATTTAGTATATACTATATATAAATAATATAATTTTTAAAAGGTAAGCATATACCTTATACCTTATATAATTATAAGATAAGCAAAATAAAGATAATCGTAGATTAATAAAAAGGTTGAAGGTGCCGACTCTCATATGGAAAAGATTTAAATAAAGGTACAACAAAAGACCAAATCCTCTACATGACATAAGACAACTTTGTCTTATTTGGAAAAACCATTCATTAATAAAATAATGACCGATTCTATAAGCAACGTCTAAGGTAACACTAAAAGCAAATGCCTTGTGAATGAAATGGGATGTCTGTTGGAAGGTTATGA
The DNA here is from genome assembly GCA_027924645.1 of Cunninghamia lanceolata. Classification (NCBI taxonomy): domain Eukaryota; kingdom Viridiplantae; phylum Streptophyta; class Pinopsida; order Cupressales; family Cupressaceae; genus Cunninghamia; species Cunninghamia lanceolata. The sequence goes on from BSBN01000567.1 coordinate 1,028,611, forward strand.
CCTTTCATAACTTTAAAAAGGGATCAGTCTCATCTCAAAGGGGTATGGATCATAGTATACATTAATCACAGCATACTTTGTTATATAACAATAAGCAACCATATTATATTAAGTTACATCTTTGCAAATTAACCACATATCTTAATTTGAATAGTTAAGCATGTCTTTAACTCATTACTACCAACATGAATAAATAAATTTATATCTAAGGAATAGAATCAAGTCACATTCTGTTCAAGTCAAAAATTTTAACATTTGATTCTCAACAACGCTCAATGACTCAGATAACACAAGAACGCAATTCCACATATAACACTTCATCTGAATTTAGAGTCTCCTTCACATCGTACACCTCTCTTAGGTGAATCACACGACGAAGACCATACTCATAGGTATCAACCTATATACTCATCACGAAGACATCACATGACTCACACTACAAGGCTCAACAAGAAAGGGGTATTACGAGGAGGACAACACTAATATACCACTAAGCAATCCATAGTGCCATAGAGCCAATAACCAATGAATGAATAACCATGCAATGTAGAATCACTGCCAATATCAAATAGTGTAACACCGTATAATCTCACCTCTAAAGGAAATACCAATATCACTCATATCATAGTGTTGATTAACAAATGAATAACCATGCCATGTAGAATACCACTGTGTCAAGTAGCAGATCATGAAGGATGGTCTTAGGGTCCTCTTTAGGAGCCCTCCATACATAACTCAATATGAACAAGATTCCCCAGGCCATCTACTCCCCTATACAACCTGTCAGTGATCCCACTAGGATATGACAGTAAACAATAGTCACATCACTCCACACATACCAACAGTTACAACATTAAAGTGCCTCAAATGAGGAAATTAAATAAGTAAAGCAAACTCATAAATTAAACCTCAATAAGGTAGAGGAAAAAAAAATATAATAAATCATAGAAGAAGTGGAGATCAAATAATAATCATTGCATTATCCCAAGTTAATCCAAGAACACGTCCTTAGGGCAAAAGGACTAACTCAAACATAAAAATGGCCAATTAGCCTAAAGTAACAAAACACTATTGGGTTGCAAGCAAAATATTCAATACATAAACAAATATTCCAATAATCTCTTAGAAATTTGCACATTATGAACATAATGCGACCTTGCATCAAGGTCACCTAAGGGGAGGAGGGGAATCGTACAGTGGTCTTAAACCACATAAGATTTAATAGCATGTAATATCATGGTGGTCTCAAACCATAGAATAATATGGTGGTTCTCAAACCACAGAAGAGTATGGTGGTTCTCAAACCACAGAATAATATGGTGGTCCTCAAACCACAGAATAATATGGTGGTTCTCAAACCACATAAAATCAATGAAGAATTTACCATGTCATAATAAATGTGTCCCACACAATCCGGAGTAGCTTGATCATATATCTGCATGAAGAATCCACATGAATAAGCACATGCCATCATACCAAGGTCCACTGACATATGCCACAATGAGTCGTCTATAGGATCTGACATCCACCTCACAAGAGAGAACCCACAAGCCTATATGGTTATCATGTATCATGAGTCTATGATATTACGTATATATGAGGTCATCTGTAAATATTCCAAGTAGAGAACAATACATCCCATACTTATACTGATGGTCACATCAAAAGTCATACCGTTCTTGTAACAAGGTATCATTCACTATTATCTTATTACACACAACTGTCATTTCTTCAAGTTGTCATCCCTGATACCATGTCACATTTATCCTAATTCATCTCTCTGAACATCCTAATAGCACATAATGTGTCACTGCCCGAGGTTACCAATCCTTTTGTTTGCAACCATTACCAAATCTCAAAATCAAATGCTATAACACTATCTATATCCAATGTAGTGTTAGTACCTCATCACTGATAGTAGCTTCCCAAATACTAGAAATCCATGATGTCATCAATATAACTGCCAAGGGTCTATAGCCATAACTAAGTATAGGCTTAGGGCACATTAAAGTCCACCCTCAACCCATGGGACAATAGAAAGAAAAGGATTTACGACACGAACCAACCAATGGGGTTTAATTGGGGAAGAAGAGGAGATGTACTCCTAAGTGACTGTGAGGGAATACCCTCAAATAGGGGTAACATTAAAACATTTATTGGTATTCACACATCTCAACACATATTAAATTACACATACTTATCACATTGCACCCCATGTATAAGAACTCACAAATTTCACTTACTCCTACTAGGTTCATTCCTTAAGCAGTCGAGTAGATTTATTTATTTCTATAACAACCTCATATTGCAGTAACTATCTCATTTTCAATCATACACTAATTTGTCTTGTAATTATAGCTTATCCTTGTACCATGCACTACACTTCCTATGTTCCACTAGGTCTTTACTCATATAATTTAACATTGTACTATTGTTTCAAAAGGGAAAATATTAGGTAAATGATTGCTTTCAACATTTTATCCCAGTTTTGTTTCTTTCTCTAGCATAACTAAGTTTTCTATGCTTCCAAGTTTTGTCTGTCTTCATGCGATTTTCTAATACTCAACGAAAAATGCAAGGAAGTCCTACTTTCCAAAAATAAATGCTTTATCAAGCAATCCTAATTAGGTAACAACATACTACAAATATGCAATACTAGAAGGGGATACATCATTAAAGATGACACAAGCAACTATTTGATTCCCTAGCTGCCAATGAATGTCTTGCATTTATATACTTTGACTAGATTATCAAGCACATTTTACAACCATCTTTTCACATCTAAATTTCTTCGATAGCCATGAATTCAAGTACATACACATAAGAGAATGATTCCCTAAGTATGGTCTAACTCTTGACCAACCTTGACTCGTATAGTGACCACTCACAAAAAGTTTATATACTTAAATGCTAGCAAATGGAAGAATTTAAAACATAATATTGATTGAATTTCACTAAACATGTCGCATTCATTACTCTCTACTTTACTATTTTTTTTATCCATATTTAAACCTACTCTTAAATGCTTAATTCCAACAATTTCCATTACTCAATTATAAAGTAGTGAAGTATAAGAATAAATATATTCTATCAAACCTCAAAATCTACAAGGACAAGATTCACTTATTCATAGAAGTTATGCAATTGCACATTTCCTACCCCTAATCTATTTAGACAATTCCTCATTTATATAGATTTAAGCCTCTTAAGAATACAATCAAGTATTTGGAATCAATTTGATTTACCAACTAAGTAAGCATACTATAAAACATTAAAAGAACATACATTTAAGGGGGTGTCACATGAGGACTATATTCAATTGCAAGTTTAAGATTCAGGGGAGGCATACAAGATTCAGGGGTGTCATACGTAATATCATAGACTCATGATACATGATAACCATATAGGCTTGTGGGTTCTCTCTTGTGAGGTAGATGTCAAATCCTATAGACGACTCATTGTGGCATATGTCAGTGGACCTTGGTATGATGGCAGGTGCTTATTCATGTGGATTCTTCATGCAGATATACGATTAGGCTACTCCGGATTGTGTGGGACACATTTATTATGACATGGTAAATTCTTCATTGATTTTATGCGGTATGAGGACCACCATATTATTCTGTGGTTTGAGAACCACCATACTATTCTGTGGTTTGAGAACCACCATATTATTTTGTGGTTTGAGACCACCATGATAGTGCATGCTATTATCTTATGTGGTTTGAGACCACTATATGATTCCCCTCCTCCCCTTAGGTGACCTTGATGCAAGGTCGCATTGTGTTCGTAATGTGCAAATTTCTAAAAGATTATTGGAATATTTGTTTATGTGTTGAATAATTTGCTTGCAAGCCAGCAATGTTTTGTTACTTTGGGCTAATTGGCCATTTTTATGTTTGAGTTAGTCCTTTTGCCTCAAGGACGTGTTCTTGGATTAACTTGGGATAATGCAATGATTATTATTTGATCTCCACTTCTTCTATGATTTATTATATTTTTTTTCCTCTACCTTATTGAGGTTTAATTTATGAGTTTGCTTTACTTCTTTAATTTCCTCATTTGAGGCACTTTAATGTTGTAATTACTGGTATGTGTGGAATGATGTGACTATTGTTTACTGTCATATCCTAGTGGGATCACTGATAGGTTGTATAGGGGAGTAGATGGCCTGAGGAATCTTGTTCATACTGAGTTATGTATGGAGGGCTCCTAGAGAGGACCCTAAGACCATCCTTCATGATCTGCTACTTGGCACAGTGGTATTCTACATGGCATGGTTATTCATTTGTTATTCGGCACTATGTTATGGGTGATATTGGTATTTCCTTCAGAGGTGAGATTATATGGTGTTACACTATTTGATATTGGCAGTGATTCTACATTGCATGGTTATTCATTCATTGGTTATTGACTCTATGGCACTATGGATTGCTCAGTGGTATATTAGTGTTGTCTTCCTCGTAATACCCCTTTCTTGTTGAGCCTTGTGGTGTGAGTCATGTGATGTCTTCATGATGAGTATATAGGTTGATACCTATGAGTATGGTCTTCATCATGTGATTCACTTAGGAGAGGTATACCATGTGAAGGAGACTCTGAATTCAGATGAAGTGTTATGTGTGGAATTGTGTTCTTGTGTTATGTGAGTCATTGAGCATTGTTGAGAATCAGATGTTAAATTTTTTGACTTGAACAGAATGTGACTTGATTCTATTCCTTAGATATAAATTTATTTATTCATGTTGGTAGTAATGAGTTAAAGACATGCTTAGCTATTCAAATTAAGGTATGTGGTTAATTTGCAAAGATGTAACTTAATATAATATGGTTGCTTATTGTTATATAACAAGGTAAAATAATTTGTTAATTTTATTGGATAGCCTCTTCGTTTGAGGACTCCCAGGAGGAAGTCCAAGCCTAGGGGGGAGGATGCAGGACCCCTCCTCAATATGACCATTATGGTAGGAAGAGATTTCATATTTTGGGTTATATACTAATCTAAGACATATGAGTTGGTTTAGATCATGATTGATATGTGCTTATATTTATACACATGTCCTTATTTGATCCATATGATGTCTTCTAGATTATGGGTTGTACCTTAGGATGATGGATCACGTTATTTCATTTAGTTGTAGTATGGTGTCATTCCTCGAGATATATTGTGGGGATTCGTATATATATGGTTCATGGATTATGTCACTCTTTGTTTATATGGTATTTCATCTATTACTAGAAAACATGTTGCTTAGCATCAATGTTGTATTGATTTCCATTATTCATGTGATAGAGATATTTTAGGTGCTTTGAGATTAATGGAATTGATCTTGTGCATGAAAGATTCTTACTATGGTGTAAAAGAATAATTTATATGAGTATCTATGAAGTAATTAATGGTTATTATATTACTGCTTCGGCTATTTTTATCATAACTGACAATGTGTAGACGAGTGTGCAAGTATTTGTTAGCTAGTGGAAAACAGGGAAAACATATGGGAACCCTATTGTGTGAAACCAATTAGCCGAATGAGCCTATTTGGAAAGTCTTAGGTCCATTATATGGTTATGTATGTGTGGTAGTTATGTGTATGTGGAAGCGTGTCTTGTCCTTGTGTTATATGATGTATGTGAAATATGTGTTGTAGCTGTGAAATATGTGTTGTAATGGTGTGTCATGTCGTGCATCATGTTGTGTGTCAACATCTTGTAGAGATTAATCTTGTGTAATGAGAGGGCTAAGTAATTATTTATTATTAAAAGGATTAATACCTCTTCAAAAAAAAATATAACAAAAAAGCCTAAATTCATTAGTTTTGGTGGGACCCCTATAAAAACACAATTAATTTAAAAAAAAAAAGATGTTTTTTCCAACACCTAATTTTGGGCCCTTTTTAGGTGAAGAAAATTAAATAATCAAAAGAAAAGAATGGGTTGGTGGCATGTCCTAAGGTGAGGAAGCTAGGTGGAACATCAAGTAGTTGACACATGCTACTCACAAAATGACACATGTATTCACCTTGTAAACTCAAGCTGTTGAGGGGACATGTGGAGAAGAGGAGGAAGAAAATATGTGGGGGGGGACTTCTACTTCTCTCTCTCTCTAGCTATCTTCCTCACCACCTATTGTATTTTATTCGCAGGGGCATTTACAATTATCTTGGATTTCACTTGCTGTAATTCTTCTTTGGATTGAGAGGGTAAATCTTCAACCAAGAGACTTAGCTAATTAGAAAGGAGTCAATTTGGGAGAGGTAGAGATGTATAACTAGTCCTCTGTAAATCTTGTGTAGTTAACAAGGTAGGCTTCAACCCTTGATTCTATATATATATATATATATATATATATATATATACTAGGAAATATAGGTGAATTGAATTTTGTTATTGTTGTTGTTTTTCCTTTCTAAATTATGCTAGAAAATGGATTATTTGATTTTGTTTTGGGCCTTGTGTTTGAGATATGGATTGATGTGAAATTCCTCTCAATTTCTTCTTATATTCTACATAGTTGTGGTGTAAATTTGAGTAGCAGAAACTGTGTTATTTGCTGTGGAGTCTTGTGTGTTGTGGAGTCTTGTGTGATGTGTATCTATAAGGGAAATTGTTTCCAATCTGTAATGTGTGAAACTGGGTGAACAAGCTCTGTGTATTTAACTGTGCAAATGAGTTGTAAGGGTAAGTTGAGAAACTAAGTTATTTAGTCACCTGTTTTGTTTTCTCCCTAGTCCCCATGTGTTTTCCCCTAGCTTGGGGGTGGGCAGTTACTGCCCTTGGCTGGGAGGTGAGCTTCCACTAGATGGCAAAAGGGGTCTCTCATCTTGTTGTAAGTTTTATTGTTCGATGAAGACTATGGAAGCATGGTTGTCAAGAGGAGATTCAAGCCAAGGAAATGAGAATTTAAGGCCTGACTTGTTATTTCATGGAAACTGTATAAAAAAAAGGTGCTCTTTCTTTTGTCTGAGAAATATGGAAATTGTAGTAATTTTGTGTTACATATATGAGCAACCTGGAACTAAAGAAAAAATATATATAATACCTGGTGTGCTGAAGGAAGTTCAATCCAAGTGTGTTTCTTAGGGGTTGTTATTGTTAATTTACATATTCAATTAAGTGACTGAGAAAATTGAGAAAAGCATTCTTACTATACTTTTGATAAAATATAATTTACCTATTCCTAGTTGCTCTAGAACAGAGATTTAAATTTGTTATGCAAATGGTTATGTGAGCATTGTTCTATTGTATCATATTGTATGCCTCCATTGTAGTTATCCTTCGAGCTTTACCAACACTAGCTTTAAAACTAACTTATGGACTATGTTCAATAAATTCTTCACTTCTATTTGGATCTACCACTAAATGCAACATGAAGCAAAAAACTGAAATGTAGATAAACTAATGATAATATAAATAAATAAATAAATGCTTAAAGAAGTCTTATTCAAGGGAATAATAGGCGTCCTTGGCATATCATTGAAGCAACACATTGTAGGATCAGAAACCTCATGAGGTAGATAGGATTAATCACTGAATACCATAGTGGGTTTTCAACATGATCCTTATTTTTGACAACTCTAGCGATGAGACTCAGAGAGGCTCACCCAAACCTCCTAGAGTGCAGTGGTCGTGGCTCACTTGATATCACATGTGGTTGAATCTTATGAGTTAATAACTCAACCCAAGAGACTCTAATCTCATGACTCAGTCAATAATAGGGAGTCCTATTATCAAATGCCTCCATAAACTCGTCAGTCCAAGCTATTCAAAGAATAATTTATTACTCGTCAAGCGACAATCAAAGCCAAAAAATAAAATAGACATTATTATAATAGATCTGCATTTAGACAAATCAAATTTTAGGCATTGGAACACCGTTCATTACCTACACAGGGGGGGTCGGCTTGGAGACCACTCTCAGCCAGCGAGCATGGTCATGTTTAGAAACACCTCCTTGACCACTCACTGTCTGTTGTCTGAATTCCTAAGTCCATGGCTACTGAGTTATGTTCAGGAAGCAAAAGACCAGTTAGGGAAGATATCCTTTAGGGTTAGGTCTGATTTTTGAGTGTGTCCTTAATCCTCACTGTTGAGATGAATGGAATCCACATCGTTAATAAAATAAGTAATTTATTTCACTCTTTACTCTCTAGTCCATCGTTCCAACTGGGCAGCGTTGCCTTTTTATCATATTTTTATAATAAGAGTAACGTTATATTCATGCCATGCCTTAAGAAGGTGTCTTAGGGGAAAAGACCCAATAGGTGTGCACCCTAACTTCATGCCTCTCAAAAACATACTTGCCGATGTCGAACAAGTTTAAAAACTTTGTACAACTTTGTTGATTAGTCGACTGCTTATAACTAAGGTTTCAGGACCACACAATCAATTTTGATGCCAGATCTATACGTAGTCGTAAAAAGTGTCAAAAACAACACTTTTTGAACACCTACCTTATGATGGTCAATTCTCACATCCCATCATCACACACATTTGCACCAATGAGTGAACATTTTTTCCCTTATATTATGAACATTAACACTCAAATCCATGATGGAATCCTCAAAAAAACAAATCTATACTTATATCTTATGTGTATACAAAACTATAAAACTAAACAACATTATATTATTAACTAAATAATTTTAACCAAAAAAATTAAATAAAGCACCCTAAACTTAATATGATAACATGCTATTTTGAATACCACTTAACCCTAAACTAATAATATATTATCCTATTTCTTAAAAAACCTAAACCTAAAACTAATCTCTTTCACTGTATTTCTCACACTCAACCCTAATCACTAATCGTTGTCGTAGCTCCAACCCACAGCTTCCATGGAAGGTATCATGGGAAGAAAAGAGGTCGCCAAGAGTCCGCTGACGTGGGAAGAATAGAGGTCACCAGGAGGCCACCGGCATGGGAAGCAGGGAGGTCGTTGACGTGGAGGTGGATGGAGGCAACAGGTACAACAAATTCTGAGCATAGTTAGACACCAACCTAGCTTGCTTGATTTTTATAAGCACTTTAAGAAAATGAGAAATTCTGACGATGTAAATGTTTGAGTTGAAGGACTACTTCATCTTGAGGGTTTCCTTGGTTTTGAATAACCTCTGTAATTGTATCTTCAGCTTCTCTTAGTTCATCCAGTGAATCTGAATCTATTTCTTGTATTTCTATATTCTAAATAAGCTTGGCCTTCTGAAAACTAAGCCTCTAAAATTTTTCCATAATTTCTATATTTTGATTATTTTGACTGAAGGTGGGGCTTGGTGGGTTTAGAGTCCCAATTTCCCACCTCTTCTACTTGACTAACTGTTATTGCTTGCTTGCCACGCTACGGAATGTACTGGTTAGTTGTGCAGATTTTATGAATGTTAGAAGAATGTTTAGGGGATTATTTTGACTGCCTTCTCAGTGCTCATGTATCTCACTTATTTGCAAGTCAAATGGAGAGATTTTCACTCACAACAATCCCCTCCTCAGACATACACTCACAGAAATTGTGTTTTTTGACACAACAAATTTCCAGGGGTTTTTGTTACCAGGGTTTGAAGGAAAACCAATAGGTAAGGTCATTTTTTACCTTACTGGGGCAATGACCCTTTTTTCTATTATAAGCTTATGTAATTTAGTTTTACACCTCTTCTAAACACTATGTTTTAATAGAATTTTATGCTTTAACAATTAATTTCGAAGCAATCCCCCATTAAAAGAACAAACCGCATCAGACCAATGTGGATTGAGGAAACCTTAAATCGTTTTGAAAGTGTAATGCTTTAAAAGAACAAGACCCATCAGACCGATGTGGCCTAAAGGACCTTAAAAAGCATCAAATATCATCTCAATCGCCAAAGGATTCTAAATATCATGATGAAATTATGAAAACTTACTTAGAAAGTCTCCAAGGCTGAAGTTTTTCCCTTCTGCCCATTTGGCATTATTGACACTAGGTTTCATAAGCTCATCGAACCATCCTAGCTTGTCCCTAACTGTATAATTCGTGTAGCCTTCTACTTCCACACAGCCAAATATCACTGCAATACTTAATACCCATATTCCTACCATCATGATTCTCTCCATGATTGAATTTTGTTTCTTTGATTTTTTTTCGGAGACCCACTTCAATCGATTACTCTGTAAATCATATCTCCCAATGATTTTTTATTAAACTTTCAATGAAATAATTTTTTATTTTTTGTGATGGATCTAGCATTTCTCTTGAGAGTTTATATTACAAGGAAGGCATGCTAATTATCTTGAAGCTATCACTTTTCTTTGCCTGACAGCCAAAGTTTGTTATTCTTAGAGACGTATTCATCATGAATCTGCTATTAGTTTATTATCCACGACTTTGCCTACATGACTTTGCAAATTCTTATTTCTTGTTTCTTCATATCTGTAACAGTGACATAGAAGAAAGTAAAATGACGCGAGTAATATAGATTATAATCAAGGGCCAGTTTGAGAACCTGTTGATCCCTCTTTATGAGGCAAGGTATGTAGAATGTTTCCCTAATACTATAAGAGAAATTGAAACTGCTTCCTGGACAAGTATGTCTAATACACCTTGTCTCTTTTGAGATTTTGCAATACAAGGAATGCACCTAAGTTATCTTATTCGCATAGGACATTTTATTAATTAAGTTTTTCAAGTGGGTCTTTGCCTCTCTCTTGAGAGTTTCTATTACAAGGAAGGCAACTTAATCATTTTGAAGCTTTAACCTTCAGAGTTTCTATTACAAGGAAGGCAACTTAATCATTTTGAAGCTTTAACCTTCAAAGTTTCTATTACAAGGACTTCATCTTATCTTAATTGCACTAGACATTTGATTAAACAAGTTTTTCAAATGGGTCTCGCATCTCTCTTAAGAGTTTATATTACAGAGAAGACATGCTAATTATCTTAAAGCTATAACTTGTCTTTGCCTGACAGTCATTAGTTTGATATTCAAACAGAGGTTTCATCCCAAATCCACTATTAGCTTATTATCCATGACTTTGACGACATAACATTGCAAATTCTTATTTTTTGTTGCCTCATATCTGTAATAGTGACATAGAAATTAGAATAAAGTAAGATGATGTGGATAATATAGATTATAATCAGCGGCTAGTTTGAGAACCTGTCAAGCCCTCTTTATGAGGCAAGTTATGTAGATTGCTTCCCTAATACTGTAGGAGAACTTGAAACTGCTTCCTGGACAAGTATGTCAAAATCACCTTTTCTGTTTTGATATTTTGCATTACAGGGAATGCACCCAAGTTATGTTAATTGCACAGAACATGTGATTAAATAAGTTTTTCAAGTGGGTCTATGCCTCTCTCTTGAGATTTTGTATTATAGGGAAGGCAACTGAATCATTTTGAAGCTATAACCTTCAGAGTTTGCCTAACTGTCATTAGTTTGGGATTCTAAGAGACATGTTCATCCCGAGTCTCCTATTAGTTTATTACCCATGGCTTTGCCTGCACATGACTTGCAATTTCTTATTTCTTGTTTCTTCATATAAATAACGGTGATGTAGAAGAAAGTAAGATGTGAGTAATATGGGTTATAATCAGGAAAAAAAAAAGATTATAATTAGGGGCAAGTTTGATTAAGAGTATCTTAAGATAGAAGGATGCTCGTTTTTAATCCAGAGCCGTATGCCTTATTTCGCAGAAGATTTATAATGTTTCCTTATCTCATTTTGTAGAATTGGCCAACTTGTATGTTTCTATTTTTTCTTTAAACTATGACCTAAATTCTTAGATGATTTGGCTTGGCAGTTTTGGATTACTATTATTATGAAATATGCACATTGTGCGGTGTGATAATGATTTTTATTGACTGAACTTCTTCTCTTTAGTACTGTTTGTTTATCTATTTTTGTTATCGGAGATATTTGTAGTTGATTATAATAATATGACCAAAGGAGATTTTGCTAAGAATACAACCCAGTATATCCAATGACTAAAGTTGATATATATCATATGCCATTAACATCCCTATTTTTAGTTAATAATATTGAAAAAGGATTTTTGTACTTCTACAATTTGTGTTTATGTTTGCATATATAAGTTATATTTTGCATATATAATTAATAATTGGGTAAGTGCAAGAAGATGGGGGGCCAAAAAGGGGTCTTAAGTGGCCATTTTTTTCTTGAAATCAGGAAATATTGGCCTTGGATGAGAAATTGAGCATAGTTACACTCAAAATTTGGAGATGCAACCAAAACAATGTTCGTAGTGCTCCGAGTCTACTTTCTAAACTACTATTTTGTTTTGAAAATGACATAGATTAAGGGGTTCAAAAGAGGGAGCCACAGAAATTGGTGTTGTTTCTGTCAAAAAAACATAACATAGCATGTTTTGTGGCTCCCTCAAAAGGTCAAATTTTTTTTGGTATTTTTAAAATCGCTTCAGTGAGAAATTAGCTAATATCATGTAGTTTATGCCCAATTTTTCTGATAATTTTTTGATGAATATTTGATTTTTTACTAATTTTCAAAGTGGACACATCCTAAAAAATAGAATTTTGGCCATGCTACCCCTATAAATTTTGAAAACTAATTGAAAATCTTTTTTTTTTAATATTTGTAGAATGGAGTCTAGTTTCTAAATATGTAATTTTTTTGAAATTTGAATGAATAGTTAATTTACAATGAAAAAAAGACCAAACAGTGGTTTTTGCCTAAAAACGGACACACAAACAAAAGAAATTAAAGATGAAAGGCTTAACATTGTTAAAATGTAAAAAAAATAACATCGTCAAATAGCTAAGAGAAAGCCTAACATTACCCAAGTGTTCAATTTGTTCGACCTTGAAACACATGCAAATCTGAGGGTTAGCACGAACGAAATTATGTGAAATCTTGAAAAATATGGAAAAACACATCTGTAACTATTCATAAGGCACTCCAAGCCTTTGGGTTGGAAATCCAAAGCAAATCACAAGCCCAAGGCTTGGGATTCCCAAAGCAAGACATAATGCGAGCGTGTTATAATGTGCTCACGTTATGTTTTGCTTTGCATTTTTCCTTTTCCGCAAGTCTGTTGTTTGTCATGTTTGACATAACGCGAGCGCGTTATAACGTGCTCGCGTTATGTTCCCCTTAATTTTTTTTATGTTCAAGGCTATTAATCATGAGGGTTAAGGGATAAGGGATAGGGTTGGAGGGTTTAGGGATAAGGGATTAGTGTTTAAGGTATAGTATTGAGCCCGTTGAGGGTCTAGGAATAGGGATAGCGTTTAGGGTTTAGGGATGAGGGATTAGAGTTGAGAGATGACATATTAGTGTTTAGGGATAAGGTTTAGGGTTAGGGTTAAGGGATTAGGGTTTAAGGTATAGTGTTGAGGGTTTAGGGATAGGGTTTAGGGTTGAGGGATTAGAGTGAAAGGTTGAGGGATTAGGATTTGACGTTAAGGGTTTAGGGTTTAGGGATAGGGTTGAGGGTTGAGGGATCAGAGTTAAGGGTTGAGGGATTAGGGTTTGATGTTGAGGGTTGAGGGTTGAGGTTCAAGGGTCAAGGGTTTAGGGATAGGGTTGAGGGTCGAGGGATTAGGGTTAAAGTAGAGTGTGGAGGGTGTAAGGATTAGGGATAGGGTTGGAGGGTTTAGGGATAAGGGATTAGGGTTTAAGGTATAGTATCGAGTTGTTGAGGGTTTAGGAATAGGGATAGCATTTAGGGTTTAGGGATGAGGGATTAGAGTTGAGGGATGATGGATTAGGGTTGAGGGTTGAGGGATTAGGGTTTAGGGATAAGGTTTAGGGTTGAGGGTTGAGGGATTATGGTTTAAGGTATAGTGTTGAGGGTTGAGGGTTTAGGATTAGGTTTTAGGGTTGACGGATTAGCATTTAATGTTGAGGTTAGGGTTAGAGTGTCAAGGGTAGAGGGATTAGGGATAGGGTTTAGGGTTGAAGGTTTAAGGATTGAGGGTTGAGGCTTTAGGGATGAGGGTTTAAGCCTTAAGATATAGTGTCAAGTGTTGAGGGTGTAAGGATAGGGTTTAAGTTTTAAGGGTTAAGGGTTGAGGGATAGGGATTAGGGTTTAAGATATAGTGTTGAGGGTTGATGGTTTAGGGATAGGGTTTAGGTTTGAGGGATTAGGGTTTAGGGTTGATGAATTAGGGTTTAATGTTGAGAGTTGAGGGTTGAGGGTTGAGGGTTGAGGGTTGAGGGTTGAGGTTGAGGGATAGGGTTAATGGTCAAGGGATTAGGGTTAGATAAGAGTGTCGAGGGTAGAGGGATTAGGGTTTAAGGTATAGTATCGAGCCTGTTGAGGGTCTAGGAATAGGGATAGCATTTAGGGTTTAGGGATGAGGGATTAGAGTTGAGGGATGACAGATGATAGATTAGGGTTGAGGGTTGAGGGATTAGGGTTTAGGGACAAGGTTTAGGGTTAGGGTTGAGGGATTAGGGTTTAAGGTATAGTGTTGAGCGTTTAGGGATACGGTTTAGGGTTGAGGGATTAGAGTGAAGGGTTAAGGGATTAGGATTTGACGTTGAGGGTTGAGGGTTTAGGGTTTAGGGTTTAGGGATAGGGTTGAGGGTCGAGGGATCAGAGTTAAGGGTTGAGGGATTAGGGTTTGACGTTGAGGGTTGAGGGTCTAGGGTTTAGGGATAGGGTTGAGGGTCGAGGGATTAGGGTTAAAGTAGAGTGTGGAGGGTATAAGGATTAGGGATAGGGTTGGCGCGTTTAGGGATAAGGGATTAGGGTTTAAGGTATAGTATCGAGTCTATTGAGGGTTTAGGAATAGGGATAGTATTTAGGGTTTAGGGATGAGGGATTAGAGTTGAAGGGTGATGGATTAGTGTTGAGGGTTGAGGGATTAGGGTTTAGGGATAAGGTTTAGGGTTGAGGGCTGAGGGATTAGGGTTTAAGGTATAGTGTTGAGGGTTTAGGGATAGGGTTTAGGGTTGAGGGATTAGAGTGAAGGGTTGAGGGATTAGGATTTGACGTTGAGGGTTGAGGGTTTAGGGATAGGGTTGAGGGTCGAGGGATCAGAGTTAAGGGTTGAGGGATTAGGGTTTGACGTCGAGGGTTGAGGGTTGAGGTTCGAGGGTCAAGGGTTTAGGGATAGGGTTGAGGGTCGAGGGATTAGGGTTAAAGTAGAGTGTGGAGGGTATAAGGATTAGGGATAGGGTTGGAGGGTTTAGGGATAAGGGATTAGGGTTTAAGGTATAGTATCGAGTTTGTTGAGGGTTTAGGAATAGGGATAGCATTTAGGGTTTAGGGATGAGGGATTAGAGTTGAGGGATGACAGATTAGGGTTGAGGGTTTAGGGATTAGGGTTTAGGGATAAGGTTTAGGGTTGAGGGCTGAGGGATTAGGGTTTAAGGTATAGTGTTGAGGGTTTAGGGATAGGGTTTAGGGTTGAGGGATTAGAGTGAAGGGTTGAGGGATTAGGATTTGACATTGAGGGTTGAGGGTTTAGGGTTTAGGGTTTAGGGATAGGGTTGAGGGTCGAGGGATCAGAGTTAAGGGTTAAGGGATTAGGGTTTGACGTTGAGGGTTGAGGGTTGAGGTTCGAGGGTCAAGGGTTTAGGGATAGGGTTGAGGTTCGAGGGATTAGGGTTAAAGTAGAGTGTGGAGGGTATAAGGATTAGGGATAGGGTTGGAGGGTTTAGGGATAAGGGATTAGGGTTTAAGGTATAGTATCGAGTCTGTTGAGGGTGTAGGAATAGGGATAGCATTTAGGGTTTAGGGATGAGTGATTAGAGTTGAGGGATAATGGATTAGGGTTGAGGGTTGAGGGATTAGGGTTCAGGGATAAGGTTTAGGGTTGAGGGCTGAGGGATTAGGGTTAAAGGTATAGTGTTGAGGGTTTAGGGATAGGGTTTAGGGTTGAGGGATTAGAGTGAAGGGTTGAGGGATTAGGATTTGACGTTGAGGGTTTAGGGTTTAGGGTTTAGGGATAGGGTTGAGGGTCAAGGGATCAGAGTTAAGGGTTGAGGGATTAGGGTTTGACATCAAGGGTTGAGGGTTGAGGTTCGAGGGTTTAGATATAGGGTTGAGGGTCAAGGGATTAGGGTTAAAGTAGAGTGTGGAGGGTATAAGGATTAGGGATAGGGTCGGAGGGTTTAGGGATAAGGGATTAGGGTTTAAGGTATAGTATCGAGTCTGTTGAGGGTTTAGGAATAGGGATAGCATTTAGGGTTTGGGGATGAGGGATTAGAGTTGAGGGATGACAGATTAGGGTTGAGGGATTAGGGTTTATGGATAAGGTTTAGGGTTGAGGGCTGAGGGATTAGCGTTTAAGGTATAGTGTTGAGGGTTTAGGGATAGGGTTTAGGTTGAGGGATTAGAGTGAAGGGTTGAGGGATTAGGATTTGACGTTGAGGGTTTAGGGTTTAGGGTTTAGGGTTTAGGGATAGGGTTGAGGATCGAGGGATCAGAGTTAAGGGTTGAGGGATTAGGGTTTGACATCGAGGGTTGAGGGTTGAGGTTCGAGGGTCAAGGGTTTAGGGATAGGGTTGAGGTTCGAGGGATTAGGGTTAAAGTAGAGTGTGGAGGGTATAAGGATTAGGGATAGGGTTGGAGGGTTTAGGGATAAAGGATTAGGGTTTAAGGTATAGTATCGAGTTTGTTGAGGGTTTAGGAATAGGGATAGCATTTAGGGTTTAGGGATGAGGGATTAGAGTTGAGGGATGACGGATTAGGGTTGAGGGTTGAGGGATTAGGGTTTAGGGATAAGGTTTAGGGTTGAGGGCTGAGGGTTTAAAGTATAGTGTTGAGGGTTTAGGGATAGGGTTTAGGGTTAAGGGATTAGAGTGAAGGGTTGAGGGATTAGGATTTTACATTGAGGGTTGAGGGTTTAGGGTTTAGGGTTTAGGGATAGGGTTGAGGGTCGAGGGATCAGAGTTAAGGGTTAAGGGATTAGGGTTTGACGTTGAGGGTTGAGGGTTGAGGTTCGAGGGTCAAGGGTTTAGGGATAGGGTTGAGGTTTGAGGGATTAGGGTTAAAGTAGAGTGTGGAGGGTATAAGGATTAGGGATAGGGTTGGAGGGTTTAGGGATAAGGGATTAGGGTTTAAGGTATAGTATCAAGTCTGTTGAGGGTGTAGGAATAGGGATAGCATTTAGGGTTTAGGGATGAGGGATTAGAGTTGAGGGATGACGGATTAGGGTTGAGGGTTGAGTCATTAGGGTTCAGGGATAAGGTTTAGGGTTGAGGGCTGAGGGATTAGGGTTTAAGGTATAGTGTTGAGGGTTTAGGGATAGGGTTTAGGGTTGAGGGATTAGAGTGAAGGGTTGAGGGATTAGGATTTGACGTTGAGGGTTGAGGGTTTAGGGTTTAGGGTTTAGGGATAGGGTTGCGGGTCGAGGGATCAAAGTTAAAGGTTGAGGGATTAGGGTTTGACGTCGAGGGTTAAGGGTTGAGGTTCGAGGGTCAAGGGTTTAGGGATAGGGTTGATGGTCGAGGAATTTGGGTTAAAGTAGAGTGTGGAGGGTATAAGGATTAAGGATAGGGTTGGAGGGTTTATGGATAAGGGATTAGGGTTTAAGGTATAGTCTCGAGTCTGTTGAGGGTTTAGGAATAGGGATAGCATTTAGGGTTTAGGGATGAGGGATTAGAGTTGAGGGGTGATGGATTAGGGTTGAGGATTGAGGGATTAGGGTTTAGGGATAAGGTTTAGGGTTGAGTGTTGAGGTATTAGGGTTTAAGGTATAGTGTTGAGGGTTTAGGGATAGGGTTTAGGGTTGACGGATTAGGGTTTAGGGTTATGGGAATTTTCTATCAAGAACTTGATTATGAGGGCTTGCCCCTTCATTGTTATGCCTATCATATGGCAGAGCATCTGGCAAGCTCTTGCAGGAAAGAGATGTGATCAATGCAAAGGATGTGATCAATCTATAGCAGGACAAAACACGAGCGCGTTATAATGCGCTCACATTTTGTCTTGCTATTGAAACGGTAAAAAAGTGTTGACCCTCGTGATCGAGGCCCACATGCTCTATTTTCTTACTAATTCTACGCATGCTCTGATAAAAAAGAAGTGCTTTCATGTTGTTGGGAAGTTCACATGCACATTTGACACATTGTACCACCTTTGCATGATCTTTCCACCACCTTTTCTATTTTGCCAACTTAAGAAGGAGGAAATAACATAGTTTTCACACCAAGTTTGATATATATCTATTCAAGTTTCAATTTTTGTAGTGTTGCAATGTTAATTGTGATTCAATTTTAGGAATTTAACATTATAGATTGGTTAATAGTATTGTTGTTAGTAATGATATTTGAGTGTTATTCAATTTAACATTGAAAAGGAAACAAGTGGTGAAAAACACAAATTGTTGAGGAGTTTGATGCAAGAAGATAAAAACACTACATAATTGGGTACTCTCTCCATTCAAATCTTCATTTTTTAGGTATGTCAAGTCTTTACATGCATGTTCTTTACATTTTCCTTATTTCGGATTGAATTACTTTATCATGCTTTATCATACATGTTTAAAATAGACACATTCCCAATCAAGAAAGCAGCCTACAATCTCACATGATGCCATGTATATTTTCTACACTTGGGCTCTTTAATAATTATGTGTAATAAACAAACCTTAACATACCATGATGTCAAACTATACAAGAATAAATCCTTACAACATAAAAAAATACAATCCCACTATTATCTTGTATTCATTTCTTAGGAACTAATATTGGTCTCTTTATCATGCTACAGACAAATTCTCCGTCATGCCGAGGAAACGTTCAAGAATTAAACCAACACAGGAAGAGATAGAAGCTAAGAATGCAAAGAAAGCAGTGGCTATGAGGGAACTTCGTGAGAAGAGGAAATTGGACACGATAAATGAAGACATACCAATTGAAGAGGAACCACAACCATCACAAAGAGATATGGTATTGGCGGCACAAAGAGAACGAATGCAAAAACTTCATGGTACAAGAGATTTGAATACCATAGTTGGAGACATGTCCTCTACTGCAAGTCAACATGTAGGGACACCATCTACCACATCTCAAGTTGAGAGTACATCATCACTCACATGTGATGAAGGAGGTACGCCATTGTTCTCACCTCAACCTTAAGGTATGTCATCTATTCCATCTTCGATCGAAGGTATGCCATCTAACACATCTCATTTAAATATTGATGAAATTCCTAATGTTGAGATGAATTTACCTAACTTAACACCACCTAGAATTTTGCATAGAAAGCCAAAGTATTTGATTGATATTGATGAGAATATTTTGCAGCCAATGGAAGGTAAGATTTCAAAACACACTTGTAGAAGATATGCTAATAAGATTTGGAGATTGTTCTTTGAAAAGTTAAATGAGACTGCAAGATGTCAACTATTCATTGAAATGATGCGAAATATAAAGTATAGGTCTATCATGAAGATTCTTGGGTTGAGAACATCAAAGGCTTCAAGTGAAAAATCTATTGTCAAGAATCTAATGAGTGCGTATGAGAGTGTGGGTAACACCTCACGCACAAAAGATAGTAATGCAACACGGTGTGTGATTACATAGACTATAGTAAGTAGTCAAATGAGGAAATCTCGTCTCATTAGAAAGACAAGTCAAGAATTGAGAATTAATAGGAAAACTTTATCAAGAGCCGTTGGAAGACACCAAAGAATTGAGGACACTAATGCCAATGAATTATGGGCGTTCTCGGAGAGACTACCACGAAAAGATAAACCAATTGTTAAAGCATTGAGATCACTAATTGAAGACTTTTGGAAGAATTACACAAGGGTATCTCCGAATCAAAGGGATGTGGTAAGAAGGAGAATCAGTAGTCAGAACCGCAAGCCACATCCAAAGCATTTTTTGGATGAGACTCAAACATAGTTTTATGGTAAATTTCTAGAGAAGTATCCTAAAATTAAAATTTGTCAAAGATATTTTGAATTGCTAAAACCTTTAAATGTTAAGATAAATCACACATGCACTACTTGCTGTTGTAGATTACATATTGAATTTTCTAACCATTTTGATGCTTATAGGTCTATATGTTTAGATATGCATACTAACAATGATTTGCAGGGTTGTGCCATATGTGCCCCACCAACATCTTCAAGAGACTTCATATCAAGAATTTTATGTGAAAGAGAGGAAGGTCAAATATTCTACAAGAAATTATGCTTGGATGGCACATGTCATCGTTGCAGTGGCTTGCAACATTTTCCAATATGTGAACATATGGAAATAACACATGCAGTTGGAAACGAACTAGTCGAGTTTGGCAAGTATAAAACAGTGGCATACAATACAAAAGATGGTAAAGAAGCAAAGAGGTGTGAATTAGTTATTGAAAAGATTCCAGTGTATCAGTTTAAGCCTATATTTCATGATAGCATAGTGTATGAGTATGCAAGACATGCCCATAGAGCTCGATGGTTGGACTTGCAATTCAAGTTATGCAAGGACACATTTCTGGTTGGTAGCATTGTTTCAATCGTCAACTTTGCAAAGAACTACAATCTACAGCCACAACGTGAGGTGCAATCACAATATTACAACTCCACACAGGTTTCTATATTTGTGCACATTGCATTCATTCATGCGAATGATAGTACAAAGGATGACAGAAAGATCATAAGGGAGTATAATTTCTATATTAGTGATGATCACATGCATTCTACAGAGTTCGTGCAAGGTTGCTTTCAGGTGTTCTACAATGATTTGGCTAGAAGGGGCATATCATTCAGTCAGCATATCATATGGTCAGATAACTATGCGTCACAATTCAAGAACTCGCGAAATTTCTATTGGCTGAGTAGGAGGCATAATTTTACAGGTATTCAACATATGTGGAACTTTTGTGAGGCTGGGCATGGAAAGGGGGAGCATGATGGTGCAGGAGCATTATCAAAAGACAATAGCACGAGAAGAGTTAAAGTATAAAGATAATGCAAAGTTGACAGATGCAAAATTGATTATCAAGTCGTGTAATGTTTCCATGGGTCCAGGTAATGAAGGTAAGTCTTCAGTTCGTAGATTTTTTTGGTTGATAGATGATACTAACATTGCACCATATGAGGATTGTTGTACACTGACAGGATCAAATGAGATGCAGTCTTTCAAAAGCTCAATTGCAGGTTCATGGAGTATCCATACACGAAAGATGTCATGCTTTTGTTCTTCCTGTACAATTCAAGTCTGGGATGAGTGCGAGTCAAAGGAGTGGGTTGACGAATGGCAGTTAAGTTATCTTAGCCCACTTGACACGTATTGACCCCCGACGACATTGGAACTAACACATATGGAATTGTCAGTTGACTTTGACCACATATCAGATTTAGTTCAACCAGGTAATATAGGGCATGTATATGCATCTAATTTCATCTAGTTCAACCAGGTAATGTCATCTTACTTTGTAGTGTTTTTGTAATGTTGACTAATTTCATCTAATTTGCTACACATATCAATGTAGGGCACATATATGCAATTATTGTAGATGAAGATAATGAAGAGGGAACAGATTATTACTTATGTCGTTGTGTTGAGGCCAAAAAGAAATTAGAGGCCCTTGTTACAGATGGAGAAAACATTGAATACCCTACAGGCTCAGTGGTTATTACTGGAACATGGCTTAGAAGGTACCCACATAAGAGTGTTAATATTTGGCTATTTCAGGACTTTGACACGCATCAGAAGATTCTTCATTACTCGAACCTTGTCGTGGCATCTAATGTTCATTTGATAAAGTATCGGGGTAGACCTTTGAACAAAATATTGTAGAAGGTGCGTGAGTCTGACCATGAAGCAATACTTGACACAATAAAGAGTAGAGTAGACCTAGATGGTTCATTGGATTAATTTGTAAGTATTCACATTGATTTTGTAAAGTCATGTTACATTGAGTTTTAAGTATGCACATTAATTTGTAAGGTTTGTCTTTTTTTATTTCCTCCTACATTTTTACACATATACACATTTTTACATCATCATGTTATGCATTTTTGGTGTCCTGCTCCTGATGCGACCAAACTCATAACTCACCCTACTTCCTCTAGACACCATTTGATGATCTCTCCAACACTCTGTATCCAGGGCACCCAATCATGATGATGACCTATATACCATTCTCCCAAGGCGCTCATAATGAATGAAAAGAAGACCAAGGGTGCCCAAGCTTAATAGACTTATTTCTTTCAATTTTGATGATCCAAACTCTTGCAATACGACATCCACTTTCATGCCTTTAGATCTTACTTCACATACAGGGTGCCAAATTAAGTTGAAAAATCTACATAAGGGCGCCAAAATGGATGAAAGGAGACATGAAATGATCCTTAGGACTCCATGCTAAGGTTTGAGCCATTAAAGTCTCTTGATATTAGGCGCTCATGATGATGAAACTTAGAGCTTTTTCCTTTCCTATGCACTCATCTAAGATGTTTGAATGATAAGGAGTGCCTCAACCTCTATAATATACATTGGGCACCAAAATCAAGGTGATTTTAAGTCACTTTGAGTCATTTGGGGTCAGTTTGAGTCTTTGAGTCATGTTGCAAAAAAGTGTCAATGTTGTCAAGTTGCACAAAGCAACTTTTGCATTTTTGGTGTTCTACTCGTGATGTGACCAAACTAACTATTCCAACGCATCTAGATGGGTACATTTACTCTAGGCATGCTCCTATTTTTCACCCAAACATGTCGAAATAGTTCGAGCTACATTGTACCGACGATATCCCTGAAGAGTCCAAATTGTAAAAAGGTAGCAATCTTTGACGAGATGTTACTCAAAAATTGTGTCACTTAGAAACATTTTGTCTAAGGCAACATGATCACGTAAAGTGCCTCTACAATAACCTCTCTCAGTTTTTTATATCTCTGAGGCATTTGCCAGTGGTGAAAGGTTTTCTATTGCCCCAAAAATTGTTAGAAGGAGGTAGTGTAAAGTTGCAAAGGGGTGTAACTTTTGTCCTGCTCCTGATGCGACCAAACTAACTATTCCAACATGTCTAGATGGGTACATTTACACTAGGCATGGTCCTATTTTTCACCCAAACATGTCGAAACAATCCGAGCTACATTGTACCCACGATATCCCTAAAGAGTCCAAAGTGCAAAAAGACAGTAATCTTTGACGAGATGTTACTAGAAAACTATGTCACTTAGAAACATTCTGTCTAAGGCAACATGATCATGTAGAGTTCCTCTACAATAACCTCTCTCAGTTTTTTATATTTGTGAGGCATTTGCCCATGGTGAAAGGTTTTCTGCTACCCCAAAAATCGTCAGAAGGAGGCAATGTAAAGTTGCAAAGGGGTGTAACTTTCGTCCTGCTCCTGATGCGACCAAACTGACTATTCCAACACATCCGAATGGGTACATTTATGCTAGGCATGGTCCTATTTTTCACCCAAACATGTCGAAACAGTCTGAGCTACATTGTACCGACGATATCCCTGAAGAGTTCAAAGTGCAAAAAGGCAGCAATCTTTGACGAGATGTTACTTGAAAACCCTATCACTTAGAAACATTTCTTCTAAGGCAACGTGATCACGTAGAGTACCTCTACAATAACCTCTCTCAGTTTTTTATGTCCCTGAGGCATTTGCCCGTGGTGAAAGGTTTTCTGCTGCCCCCAAAAATCGTCAGAAGGAGGTAGTGTAAAGTTGCAAAGGGGTGTAACTTTCGTCCTGCCCCTGATGTGACCAAACTGACTATTCCAATGTGTCTGAATGGGTGCATTTATGCTAGGCATGGTCCTATTTTTCACCCAAACATGTCGAAACAGTCTGAGCTACATTGTACCGACGATATCCCTGAAGAGTCCAAAGTGCAAAAAGGCAGTAATCTTTGACGAGATGTTACTTGAAAACTATGTCACTTAGAAACATTCCATCTAAGGGAACGCGATCATGTAGAGTGCCTCTACAATAACCTCTCTCAGTTTTTTATATCTCTCAGACATTTGTCCGTGGTGAAAGGTTTTCTACTGCCCCAAAAATCGTCAGAAGGAGGCAGTGTATTAAGTCAGGATGAAAGCCTATTCACTCTAGGCGCCTATTGTGACCAAATCACACATCACCCCATTGCAAATGGGGACCCCCTACTTTTTTTGAACTCTAGTGTGTTTGACTAAGCTTAGATGATGTCTTGGGGTTATTGCATGATGAGGTCAGTGGTGTTTGAGTTTTAGATCTCCTTGATGACCTGATCCTGATAGTGGGTGCGTAGAGGAAGGAATGATTAAGGCACACTTTGATAATCATTTCACCCTAGGTGAGCGCCTAGGTAGAATTTGGAGTGGAAGCCTCAAATAATACCTTGGATTTTTAGATGCTTATTTTAGCTCAAATCATCATTATCTTGCGCCTAGAGTTGGAGTCTAACTGCCTAGGGAGTCAAGGAACATTTCATCATCCAGAGAATCCCAAACATGCACCTTGAACAAGTGATGCTACAAGTGGTAAAAAAAATGGGCGCCTTAAAGAATTGAGCCCTCCAAGACATCTTGCAATTGCCTAAAAGTCCAAAATTTACACAAGTGAGTTAAGGTGCCATTTTCCATCTCCAGAGCCTCCTTTGAGTGCCTTAACATGGAGTGAATGTTTTAGTCTATGAAAGATTGTGCCTAAAGAATATAAAAACCCCTTGAGTCACTAGGATGAACTAAGTTAACAAAATGAACTTCACTGAGGAAGGCGCACTTGTGCATCTAGACAACTCCAATCTAGCGCCTAAGAAAAAGTATGTTTAGATCCATAAGTTTGGGGAGTATTGAGTGAGGTAAGTCTTCATGAGCATATACAATGACTTAAATCCATCAATGATGAAGTAAACGCTTATTTGAACTAAGGCGCAATTTCAATCCTCTACAATCATCTTCTGGCGCCTTGAAAGCTAAGTGTTTGAAACTATCATGATTTGTGCCTAGATGAGGAAGTCTCTATAATGTATTAAAGCCACTTGAACGGTGTTGGTTTTTTCCCAAACTGGATGCTTACTCCCAGATTTCCCTACAAGGTAGCCATCAATGTTCAACAGGATCTCTGGGCCAGGGGCCAACAGTATAGGAGATACACTCTATTTTTATCTCCTCTTCTTCTTCAGGCTCTGCAAAACCTAGGGGGTATTCCCTACTCAACATCTATGAAATGCATCTTTGTATTAGCTAGGATGTTGACATAAAGCAGATAAATCCTCTCTTATGCAGACCAAAACTGTGAGATAAGTGCAAAGGGGCTAGCTTTGGGCCTATATTCAGTTGTAGATAGAGGATTTCAGTCCTAAACTACTTCTAAAGTCCTAATGGTTGTTTTGGAGTTTGATTTTGATGTTGTATTTGGATGCAGAGCTGGACTTGGTGTATAACTTCAACACAGAGCTAGATTGGTGCCTATCCAAGGCTTGGAGTCATAGACATACACTTGTAAATATTCATCATAAACATATTAAAATTAGATTTCAAGGGGATTTGTGTGATATCTGCCTTACAGATACATCCCAGAATAGAGTATCAAGTTATCTCTACTTATGATATCCTTACTGCAATATATTCTTCTCAACACCTAACTTGAAAATAGTTTAATCTACCCCTTGAGCAGAGGTTAAAAGATCAAGCATTCAATACAATAAACCTGTATCCTAGAACCCAAGACACCCCTTAGATATCCAGATTCAAAAGAAGAGTATATTCAATACAGCAGACATATAACAAAACACATGCAGTATAGCATTATTCATCTAAAACTACAATGAAACCAATAAGTCTATGCACAATACATAAAACATGAGACTCATAAACTCACAAGGTTTTCTGCACAGAGCAACCAAAACCAATTGTATTTTATTACAGACCCAAAATGTCTAGTTTTCAACAACTAAATGGGTCACAGTCTGCTTAAATAGCAAGAGAAAGGTGCACTCAGCATTAATTACATGGCTGACTCAAAAATTCACTAGATACACAGTATGATCAGATTGGCACTCAAAATAGTTAATGCTGCAGAGGGACAAAGAGGGAGGAGCCAGAGAAGGATGAGGAGCAGGTGAGAATCGGGACTCGAGCCACTGCCCAGGGACATGCATCATCAATTCAAGTGGTTGAGTTGTTCATTCGACCCATGCCGTTGCAACAAAGTGCCATTAAAGTTTCAACAACCCGCAACGTCAAAGTGCAGCCACAACAAGTTTCCATAGAAATTCCTGCCAAAAATAGTTACAAACATGAAGAAACCCATGACACTGGAGGTTCAAAATATGGCCGTCGATCCAAAACCCATCGCAGAGATCCAACGGCCCCAAAAACATTGAAAAGTCACCAGCCAATGAAAATGTGCCACGTAGGCACTTCAAGTTTCTAACGCTGAGCCATCGCCTACTTTTCCTTAATTGTTTCCTGCCGAGGGTCTACTGTCAGAACCATACGCGGAAGCCACCACGTGGCAAGCTCCACGGCACCCCTTGAAACATTAGAGACCCTCTGAGAAACTCCTGCGAAAGTTGACATTTGTCAGTTTCTGCGTCACTTAGAAACTCATTACCGTGGCCGGGGAAGGGTCAAAAACAAATGTAGCCCTGGCACTGCATCGGACACACGGCACTTTCCACGCATTCATTGAAACTTTAAGGAAACTGCCCTCGTTGGTGACACCTGTCGCAACCCGCCACATTCATGAAACATTAGGAAACAGTGTGGAAACTGACATGGAAACAGCCATGTGTCGGGCTCTGCAGCACCTTTTGAAACATTTAGAAACTTTTAGAAACACCTGCGGAAGCCGACACGTGGCACCTTCCGCGGTCTCTTGAAACATAAAGGCCCCTCCAAGAAACTCCTGCGGAAGCTGACATTTGTCATCACCCGCGACACCTGAAATACTTACTGGGACCCACCTCTGTCAATACTTGGTGCCAAAGGAAAAAGAGAGAGACACGCGGAAGCAGACACATGGTAGGCTCCGTGGCCACTATAAGATGCACGTGGCGCCCTCCGCAGCCATGCCGAAACTTTAGAAACTATGCCTCCGCAAGTGACATGTGGCACATTCTGACACATTTGAAACTTTATAAAGGGGCCTTCAGACACTCCGGCGGAGGCCGCCATCTGGCAACATCCGCAGCAGCTTAGAAACTTCAATGGGACCCACCATGTCTGCGCCACGCTTGAAACATGTAGAAGCAACCGTAAGGGACACATAGCATCCTCTGCCCCTGCATAGAAACTTAAAGAAACATCAGCGGAAGCTGACACTTGTCGGGCTCCACGCTCCTCAGAAACTTTAAGGGTCCTTTGGAAACTTTTTAGAAACTTTTTGAAACATGGGCGGAGCTCGACACTTGGCACTGTCCGCAGGGCTCCGAGCTACTTGAAACATAAAAGAAACACTATTGAAACTTTGGCGGAAGCTGACACGTGGCACCTTCCACGCGAGCAGCTTGAAACAGAAAGGAAACATTTAAAGGGTCTTCGAAACACAAGCGGATATCGACACATGTCGAGTTCCGCGACGCAAGCATAATTTTGACCCTTCTAGCCACACTTAGAAACATTTAGGGTCTGGAAACTGTGGCTCGAAATGCATTCCTAAATGCATGAAACTCAGATTTTTTAACATTTTCAGGGGCCGATAGTAATATTAGCAACAGAACAAGATCCTGCAACTCAGAAATTTCAGGGTTTGAAGGTGAAGACTAGCAAACATTCAAGTTTAAAACCCTAGACATAAATAATTACCAACATAGGCTCCGATTGGGGACGTGCAAGCACAAGACTGCAGCGAGGACCAAACAACTCCGGGCAAACTAGACAAAACCCAAAATTTAAAATAGGACCGACCACACAAGGTATGTATAAAATATTTACAACTATTTTACATTGTGCACACAAGTTACTCATTTATGTGAAAAAGGCTTTAAGGAATTTGTTGTGCACTGGCAATTCCATCAACTCACCATTTAGGGTTTGGAGAAAATAGGAGTCTCCACCATAGATATTGCTAATTTGGTATGGGCCTGGCCACAAGCGTTCAAATTTGCCATGTTTACCCTTATCTTGGTTCCTTGCATTCCACATAAGGACCATATCACCTATCTGAAAACCTCTCTCTGTAACCCTTTTATCAAACAGGTACTTCACCTTTTGTTGTTTCTTGATGTTTATTTTTTGTGCCTCTGCTCTGATTTCATCTAGCTCAACCAGCTGATTGATCCTTTCAGTCATTGGATCATTAACCTCCCCATCATTCTCTTGTATGAACTTGTAAACTGGCAGGAGGTTATTCACAGGCAATCTAGCTACTGTACCATACACTAATTCATAAGGTGACCTTCCAGTGGCTTTTTTCACTGTCACCCTATCAGCCCATAATGCCAACTTCAGTTTTGAATCCCAGGATTTCTTATTTTTATCCATTATCCTCTTGATGATTTTCATTAGGCTTTTGTTGCTTGACTTTGCTTGACCATTTCCTTGTGGGTGGTATGGTGATGTGTGAGACAAGTCAATTCCATATTTATTCCAAAAATCAACAAATTCACCTGATCTAAAGCACATTGCATTATCTGTGATTAACTTGACTGGTACCCCAAACCTGATAAGAATATTCTCCAAGATAAAATCCATCACCACCTTACTTGTAGCCTTTTTAGTAGGGATAGCCTCAATCCATTTAGTGAAGTAGTCAATAGCAACCAGAATCCAACTATGTCCTCCACTAGATTTCTCTGAAATTTCCCCTATGAAGTCAATTCCCTATTGCTGAAATGGAGCTTCTACAGTCACAGTCTTAAGGGGCAATGCACCTTCATATCTCAACTTTCCTGAGAACCTCTGGCAAGGGTCACATTTCCTTACCAGCCTTTGTGCATCTGAAAAGACAGTGGGCCACCAATATCCTGCCCTAAGGATCTTATGAGCTGTTGTTTGGGCAGTATAATGTCCACCACACAATCCTTTATGCATGTCATTCAAAACATTGTTAGCTTCATCTTCATCCACACATCTCAGCAACACACCATTAGGGTTCTTCCAGTACAGCTCACCTTGAACAATAACATACCTGATTGCATGTAGTTTTAAGGTCCTCCTTTGACTGTCACTGAAATGGGAAGGACAATTCAGATTTTGCAAGTAATATATGATGTCCTTATACCATTCAGATTTTGATACATTGACATTATCATTCTGGACTGCATTAACTTGGCATGCCTCTAGATTTGACTGTGTCATTAGCTTTGCTAACCCTTGTCCTCTTACCAACTTTGTGATCTGTATCTCTATGTTGAACTCCTGCAACTTATTTATCCATCTGCATCTCCTTCCAGTTACCTCTTGCTGAGTGAAGATATCTTTTATTGCTGCATGAGGTACATATGCAATTATTTGTGAGCCTACCAAATATGGCCTAAATCTCTTGACTGCTCTAACCAGTGCATATGCATGTTTCTCCATAATGTCATACTTTAATTCAGCAGCCTGCAATGACCTACTAAAGAAAGCAATAGGCTGTTCAAACCCTTCTTCATTTTTCTGCAATAAGCATGCAGCAATAGTATGGAAAGAAGCAAATGAAAACAATTGAAATGGCTTGGAAAAATTAGGAGATTTCAGCACAGGAGCCATCTTGATTGCTTCCTTGATGTTTTGAAATGATTCAATTGCTTCATTCTCCCAATTAACAGTTGCACCTTTCTTCAACATCTTGGAAATTTCTTTTGTGGTCTCTGCAAAGTTAGGAACAAATCTCCTAACAAAGTTTATTTGTCCAAAGAAGGATTGAACACCTTTTATTATTTTAGGGATCTGAATTTTGTCAATTGCAGCCACCCTTTCAGGATCAATCCTAACTCCATCCTTGGAAATAATGTGTCCAAGCAATTTTCCTTCCACAACCCCAAAAGCACATTTCTTTGGGTTGAGTGAGATACCATATTCTAATGCTCTAATAAAAATTTGTTCCAAATGCATACAATGTTGCTCTTCTTTCTTTGAAAAGGTAGTCAAATCATCCTGATAAACAGCCAAGATTGAGTCAATCAATCCTGCAAAAGCAACATCCATTGCCCTTTGAAATGTAGCACTTGCATTTGTCAGTCCAAATGGCATCCTTACAAATACATAGGTTCCCCATGGAGTAGTGAAAGAAGTCTTAAATTGTTTTGATTCCTTTACTTTCATTTGATTGTACCCTGAAAAACCATCCATCATAGATAAAAGTTCACAACTAGTCACTCTTTGCAACATGGCCTCCATATTTGGCAATGGATAGTTATCCTTCAAAGAAGATACATTTAGGTTTCTAAAGTCCACACACAACCTTATATCACCATTCTTTTTTCTAACTGGGACAAGGTTAGACACCCAAGTTGAATGTCTGATAGGCATGATTATTCCAGCCTCCCTAAGCTTTATAAGTTCTTCTTGCATTTTTGGAGCTAAGGTTGGGTTAATAGGCCTCTATTTTTGTCTAAATGGTTTAGCTCCAGGCTTCAAAGGAATTTCATGCTGAAATAAATCCTCTCTATAGGCTTTCAAGTCCTCATATGACCAAGCAAAAATATGCTTATACCTTTTCAGCAATGCAATCAACATGCTCCTAATGTGTGGTTTGAGCTGTTTGCCATTGTATACCCTTTTGGGAGCATAAGATGTTCCCAAGTTTATCTCCTCCAGATCATTCTTGTTTGTTGGAGATGCTTTTGTAACAAATTGGTCCCTATTGTCAAAAGCTCTCTCTAAAGCTACCAGCCCTCTAGAGATTTTGTTAGTCTTTAGTTGAATTACTTCTTTCCCTAAAAGGGTTTCTTTTCCATCTACAACTTCCACAAAGTTCTGAAAATCCATTTCTTGGTTCTCATATTCATCAATACAATGCAGAGATCTTAGTAAATCCTTATCATCATCAAACACTTGCCAGCTGCATACATTATCTGGCACTGCAGGCCTAAGCTTGACTTCAACATTTGTAACATCTGACAAAGTTATATCATCTGGCCTTATGGCTACATTGGCTAGAAAATCTGCTCTAACATTTTTTGATCTTTCTATCCAATTTATTGAAAAAGCATCAAACAATTCAATTGTATCCCAAACAGCATGCTTATACTATTTTAATCTTTTTTTTTTATGCATACTTATCTAATTTGGGACACAATAAGCTTTGAATCACCAAACACTTTGAGCATCTTAATTCCATGCTTCAAAGCAACATTTAACCCTAATAACAGAGCCTCATACTCTACAATATTATTTGTACATGCAAACTTCAACAAGAAAGAGAATTGGAGAAGCTTACCAGTTGGAGACAGAAAAATAATTCCAGCACCAGAGCCTTCTTTTGAACAAGCTCCATCAAAATACATGGTCCAAAGACCTTGTTGATCCAATTCTTGAATGCAAATTTTTTCTCTTTTATCTTCCTTATCATCTGAGACAACTCTGAAATTTTCACAATCAGTGTCCACAAAACATATATGCTCCTCTGATTCTTGATCCTCCACTGTCTCTGATGATCTTTCTTCTCTGATCAACTTGACATCCTTTCCATTCATTGGAATCATGGCATATGACAGATCCAGTTGCATACTTCCACCAATCAGTGTTGCCCATCTTCTTGACAGCAACATGCCATACTGTGGCTTGATATCAACAACTGTTATGTTCATTTTATAGATCTTTTCTGGATATGCTGCTAATCTAAAATCAACATCCTTCATGATTCCAATGACAGGTACTTCCCTAGCATCCATTGCATAGCATTTCCCACATGCCTTACCTATTTTTAATCCTGCTTGTTGCATAATAGCTAAAGGCATGATATTTGTAGATGCTCCTGAGTCAAGCATACAATTTCTAATCACTTTTCCATTGATAACCAGGGAGACATAAAATGGTTCAACCTGTGAAGGGCATTTTGTCATGGTCATCCCTAGATATACCTCAGGAATTTCATCCTCTTCAATGCACATAACTTGTTTCTTATCCTGAGTCTCAATATTCTGCTTGGCTTGACATGGTACTCCTGAAATCAAGGATACAGTCTAATTTCTGAATTCTTCAACTTTCATCAGCTCCATTAGTGGAATAGAGACTTTTATTTGAGACAAGACCTGAGTGATGTCAAATGGAGCATAATTTTGAATAACAGTTGGAGCCTAATCCACAGTGTTACCTCTATCCTGAGATGATCCAGCTTTAGTTTTTATGGCTCTCTGACTGTCATCCTTGTTCTGAAAATTCTTGTTTTGATCCTCAACCTGGGGAACTCTATTTTCTGGTCTTTGAGGATCATAACCTAATTTTTGCTTAAAATTTTGCCTATTATTGTTCCATTGCTTCTTTTGTGTCTCAGTTCCTTTATGACTGTGTACAAGCTGATTTGCAGAAATGCCTTCTGGCTGATGTGGGCTGGTTACTTGAGCTTTACCTCTTAGGTTGTAGTTACTTTTGACTTGAGCAACTACTGCAGCTGTGAAGGCCCTAATTTCTTCATCAGAAGGCCTCCTCAAGTTATTCAAAAAACTGTGTGAATCCTGAGCATAGGCATAGTTGTCTTCATCATCTTCATCATATGGGAACTATTGGCAGACCTGAGTTTCATCATTTGCATTTGCATCAGCATCATGAAAAGAGTATTCTCTATTTGTAGACAACATGTTGACATTATCATCTTCCATGCAATGAGGCTCATTGCATTCATCACAGGCCATGGCATTGTTATATAGAGACTGAGCAATCATACATTGTGACTGTGAATGAGGCATCTGGCATATTATACACCATGGAGTATCATTAACAATATTAATAGCCTTCTTCAAAGGATCAGGAGTTTCCTTGGTATGTTGAGCTCTTTGATTTGTGTTGTTATGTGGCAATACAGGCCTACCATTATGCCAATTGGTATTATATGGCATATCATGCAATGATGGTCTCTTTTCCTGTCTTTGATAAGCTTGCCTATCAGAACCTATCCCTTTTTCACTTCTAGTCAGCCTATAGCTTAGGTCCTTAACAACATTTGCCAATTTATCTATTTTATTTTCAGGGGCAGATGTACTACCTTGAGTGTTTTGAGGTTTGTTTGGATTCTGCAGAATTTTCACATCATCCCTTCTATTTGTTTTACCAGATGCCTTTCTGTTATTTTCAATATTTGTTGCAACTTTGAAGGCATCTCTGAGGCTGTGAGGACCCTTGTCTCCTAATCCATAAGTTGTCTTGGCATCAAAAGCATTTATGTACAACACTATGCACATAGGTTTATTAGGCCTCAAGTCCTGTGGCAATTTGTTCAACACTTTCATGAATCTAGCATTGAAATCAGCAACCTGTTCATTTGACCCTTTAGTGATACTAGTGAACTCATTTACAAAAAAGCTAGGGTCAGTTTTGTCACCATATTGCTCCTTAACAATCCTTTTGAAATCATCCCATGATGAAATGCTTCTGTCAGGTAGACCTTTATACCATTCTTTGGCTTCATCAACTAAGGATTGCATAAATGATTTCATGAAGACATCCTCATGCTCAACCTCAAAGTTGTCCATGGTATTCTGAAAAGCTTTTAAATGGTCTTCTCCTGAGACAGTATTGTTTCCTGAAAATTTAAGCACTTGCAGCCTCACATGTTTGTCAATAGGGTTTGGATAACCAGGAATGCCATCAAAAACAAGCTGTCTGAATCTATCCAACTGCATTGGGTGCCTCTCAAACTGATTAGCATTTGCATTTCTATTTACATTTTGATATCTCACATTATTTAATGGTATTCTGGCATTGTCTACATTTTGTCTTTGATCATTATTCTGATGATACTGTACCTCATTTCTTTGTTGATTTCTCTGCATATTTGCATTTTGGAGGGTAGGAATTGAATCATTTTGAGCAACTCTCAAAGCCTACACTTTCTGTCTCATATCATCTCTAATTTTTACTACTTGCAGATATTCTAACTCAGCCCTTAAGCTCTTAATTTCATCAGCTAGTTCTTCCTCTCTAGGCATAGAAGAGGATGGTTTTATCATATTCTGATCATCATTATCATCATCCCTTAGGGATTCAGCCTCTTCAAATCTGTCAGGAGAATCATGAAAAGGATGTTCTTGAAACACCTCTGACCTTATTCTCAAACCATTACCTTGTTGTCTTTCATACACACTCTGGATTTCAGCCTCAGTGTTTGAAAAATAAGGTACTATCTTCTCTAAGGATCCTGGATTATCCTGAATAAAATCATTTTTCTTGGGGCTAGGAGAACCATCTTGACTGGCTCAAACAGTCCCCTTTTTTCTATACATCATTTTTATGGGTAACTCTTCAAATAGAGTATTATGCTGGGATCTTCTCCCTTGCATACAAATTTTTACTTTACCAGTTGGGAGATTGGTTCGGAGTCACCACCTATTGCTAGGAACTGTTTTCTTTTAAAAATTAGGGTTCTTTCACAAGTTCCCCAGTAGAGTCGCCAATTTCTGTTGGTTTTTTCCCAAACTAGATGCTTACTCCCAGATTTCCCTACAAGGTAGCCATCAATGTTCAACAGGATCTCTGGGCCAGGGGCCAACAGTATAGGAGATACACTCTATTTTTATCTCCTCTTCTTCTTCAGGCTTTGCAAAACCTAGGGGGGTATTCCCTACTCAACATCTATGAAATGCATCTTTGTATTAGCTAGGATGTTGACATAAAGCAGATAAATCCTCTCTTATGCGGACCAAAACTGTGAGATAAGTGCAAAGGGGCTAGCTTTGGGCCTATATTCAGTTGTAGACAGAGGATTTCAATCCTAAACTACTTCTAAAGTCCTAATGGTTGTTTTAGAGTTTGATTTTGATGTTGTGTTTGGATGCAGAGCTGGACCTAGTGTATAACTTCAACACAGAGCTAGATTGGTGCCTATCCAGGGCTTGGAGTCATAGACATACACATGTAAATGTTCAACATAAACATATTAAAACTGGATTTCAAGGGGATTTGTGTGATATCTGCCTTACAGATACATCCCGGAATAGAGTATCAAGTTATCTCTACTTATGATATCCTTATTGCAATATATTCTTCTCGACACTTAACCTGAAAACAGTTTAATCTACCCCTTGAGCAGAGGTTAAAAGATCAAGCATTCAATACAGTAAACCTGTATCCTAGAACCCAAGACACCCCTTAGATATCCAGATTCAAAAGAAGAGTATATTCAATACAGGAGATAGATAACAAAACACATGCAGTATAGCATTATTCATCTAAAACAACAATGAAACCAGTAAGTCTATGCACAATACATAAAACATGAGACTCATAAACTCACAAGGTTTTCTACACAGAGCAACCAAAACCAGTTGTATTTTATTACAGAGCCAAAATGTCCAGTTTTCAACAACAACTAAATGGGTTACAATCTGCTTAAATAGCAAGAGAAAGGTGCACTCAGCATTAATTACATGGCTGACTCAAAAATTTGCCAGATACACAGTATGATCAGATTGGCGCTCAAAATAGTTAATGATGCAGAGGGACAAAGAGGGAGGAGCCAGAGAAGGACGAGGAGTAGGTGAGAATCAGGACTCGAGCCGCCGCCCAGGGACATGCACCATCAATTTAGGTGGTTGAGCTGTTCATTCGACCCACGTCACTGCAACAAAGTGCCATGAAAGTTTCAACAACCCGCAGCCTCAGAGTGCAGCCACAGCAAGTTTCCACAAAAATTCCCGCCAAAAATAGTTACAAACGCGAAGAAACCCACGACGCTGGAGGTTCAAAATATGGCCATCAATCCAAAACCCATCATAGAGATCCAACGGCCCCAAAAACATTGAAAAGTCACCAGCCAATGAAAACGTGCCATGTAGGCACTTCAAGTTTCTAATGCTGAGCCATCGCCTACTTTTCCTTAATTGTTTCCCGCCGAGGGTCTACTGTCAAAACCATACACGGAAGTATGGCAAGCTCCGCGGCACCCCTTGAAACATTAGAGACCCTCCGAGAAACTCCTGCAAAAATTGACATTTGTCAGTTTTCGCGTCACTTAGAAACTTATTACCGTGGCTGGGGAAGGGTCAAAAACAAATGTAGCCCTAGCGCTGCATCGGACACACGGCGCTTTCTGCGCATTCATTGAAACTTTAAGGAAACTGCCCCCGCTGGTGACACCTGTCGCAACCCACCACATTCATGAAACATTAGGAAACATTGTGGAAACCGACACGGAAACAGCCATGTGTCAGGCTCTGCAGCACCTTTTGAAACATTTAGAAACTTTTAGAAACACCCGCGGAAGCCACCACGTGGCACCTTCCGCGGTCTCTTGAAACATAAAGGCCCCTCCGAGAAACTCCTGTGGAAGCTGACATTTGTCATCACCCACGACACCTGAGATACTTACTGGGACCCACCTCTGTCAATACTTGGTGCTGAAGGAAAAAGAGAGAGACACGCAGAAGCAGACACATGGCAGGCTCTGTGGCCACTATAAGATGCACGTGGCACCCTCCGTAGCCACGCCGAAACTTTAGAAACTATGCCTCTGCAAGTGACATGTGGCACATTCTGACACATTTGAAACTTTATAAAGGGGCCTTCAGACACTCTGGCAGAGGCCGCCATCTGGCAACATCCGCAGCAGCTTAGAAACTTCAATGGGACCCACCATGTCTGCGCCACGCTTGAAACATGCAGAAACAATCTCGAAAGCTAACACTTGTCAGCTTCCGTAGCAACCGTAAGGGACACATGGCATCCTCCGCCCTTGCATAGAAACTTAAAGAAACATCAGCGGAAGCTAACGCTTGTCGGGCTCTGCACTCCTCAGAAACTTTAAGGGTCCTTTGGAAACTTTTTAGAAACTTTTTGAAACATGGGCAGAGCCCGACACTTGGCACTGTCCGCAAGGCTCCGAGCTACTTGAAACATAAAAGAAACACTATTAAAACTTTGGCAGAAGCCGACACGTGCCGCCTTCCGCGTGAGCAACTTGAAACACAAAGGAAACATTTAAAGGGTCTTCGAAACACAAGCGGATATCGACACATGTCGAGTTCCGCGGCGCAGGCACAATTCTAACCCTTCTAGCCACACTTAGAAACATTTAGGGTCTGGAAACTGTGGCTCGAAATGCATTCCTAAATGCATGAAACTCAGATTTTTTAACATTTTCAGGGGCCGATAGTAATTTCAGCAACAGAACAAGATCCTGTAACTCAGAAATTTTAGGGTTTGAAGGTGAAGACTAGCAAACATTCAAGTTTAAAACCCTAGACATAAATAATTACCAACAAATGGTAAGCATGAAGGGAGCATTCAAAGTTACCCAAGGAAGCGCCTAGAGGAATGGAAGTTGAGTTTGAAGATAGATGACCTTTCAAGTGCACTTGCCCTTGAGTGACAATTTGATTTGGCACCCTTATGTAAATTTAGATATGATCTAGCGCTTTGAGGTTGAGTGTAGTAATCTTGGCGCCTTTGTGTGTTGTTTTATACCTTGATGAGCGCCTTGGAAGAATGGACGTTTACTCACCCTTGAGCACCTTAGTTCCAGAGATTGAGTTCGAAGAGTAATACTCCTCAAAACACCTTTATGAGAGCGATGAAACTAAGTAGCATAAGAGATGATAAGTGTAAGAGCTTAGGGACTCAAGGTGCATTATAGGGTCAAGAACATCAAGTTTGTGCACCTAAGGGGAAAATCAAGCTTCAAACACCTCATCAAATGGCACCTTGGTAGAGGAGTTGCCAAAAGACCTTAAAATTGAAAATTTGATAAAATAACTCACATTATGAGTTTAGGCGCCTTTCCAAGATCAAGCTTTCATATAGCTCTTTGAGTTGTTACTTTCATATTAGCACCCTAGCATAAAGAAGAAGTCCTCAAATGCGCTTTAAGGAGGAAGATTGGTGATGGGAGTAATTATGAGTGCTCTAGAGTGTTTGAAGTGGGAAGTAGTAAAGGATAGCGCTTTGAATGAGTTTGAGCGCCTCAAAGAGGATTTAGCACCTTGATAAATCAAAGGATTGAGCACTTAAGGGATAATAGGATCTTTTGAGACTATTGGTAAGTGTTTGGAATCATTAGAATTTCAAAAATAAGATAAAGACCCTAGGCACTATCTCCTACTTGGAACATCACACATGGGAACATGCAAACTAGATTGATTGAAGGAATGATACTTTAGCGCCTTGAGGGTGAATGAGTCAAAATAACACTAAATTGGTGCCTAGTCCAATTGATTGAAATCATCTTGGGCACATTTTCTTGCTTTAGTTAGGTTAAACTTATTTTGGCACCTTGGTGAGAAGTTCTCTAGATATGAGTTAGAACCATCAAAATAATAAAACTTGCCAAGAAAGAGATAGGCATTTTTATGAAGTTTTTCCTCAATGTTGAGCGCCTAGGAGGTAGATTGCTCAAGAGAGGGTTAGATACTCTGTATTTCACTCTATTGTTGACTTGTCTAAAAATAATGGAAGCATAGAATTATCAACTTTTGAACCTTCAAACTCACTATTGGCGAGACAACATACCATCAGCGAGCTTAAAATTTCATCAGCCGATAGGCCGATGCCACCATGACTCCGTTTGATTTCAGTTCTGACAAACATCCCATCATTGACTCTTATCAATCAGACATACCACTATCAATGACTTTATATCCTTTCACACCGATGTCTTTGTCACTCCGATACGAGACTCTAAGTCCCTCGCCTATCGGTAGGACTAGATACCATCAGCACACTCAAAAACTCTTCTGCCAACACACTGATCTCACGAATGACAACCTTCGAACCACACCCGTCGGTGAGACTCCAAACATCGGTGAACTCTAATCTCATTGGGCCGATACACCGATGGATTTCAACTGTCAGTGTGACCCCCTTCATCGGCGAATCTCTCAACTGCTCTTCTGATGCGCAGATGGGATTATCTTCCGATACATCGATGTCTTCGACTTTGAACCACACTCGTCGGCAAGACAGACCACTATCGGTGAAGCCTAACCAAGGTCTGCCGATATGACCAACTCTTGACGTCGATACAAGGTTCTTTTGTAGGTAAAGGGCGCCTAGGCTTATGGGGCTCAATTTGATGTATTTATTGAAAGCTCAAGGTGAATTGATGCTTATTGAAAATGCCACTTAGTCCTTCATTTGCATTATAGGTGCCATTTCCTATTGACTTATATACTCCTCCTCATGCTAGGGTGCCATAATGAAGTGGTTTAGACAATAGGTGCGCTTCACTTACCAGAGGCTTGTTCTCCTTCCACCTTAGGTGCACTTTTATGGTGGAACAGGTGTCAATGGGCGCCTTGTCTTAAATGAATGCTCTCTCTAAGTTGGGCGCCCTTTTGAGGCTTTATGAGTTGCAAATTGCGCCTTAACCCTTCATGCTTGTTGCTCAATGTTTGAATGTTTAAGAAAGTCTCCTTTAGGCGCTCATCTTAATGACTTTTTCCCAAGGCGCAATCATCCTAATGACTTGGATATTCATCCTAGTGTTTCAGGATATCAGGCTACCAGACTTAGTCATTTTCAGGATCTCAAACATAAAGAATAACATGATGATTCATTTTTTTGTATTGCATATAGTTGACATTCTATGCTACTCATAAAGAATATTAATATTTTCTGTTCAACATGATGATTCATTTTTTTTTTAAATACAACTTTTATCTTTTAGTTCCAAAATGAGGTTTAGGTGATACTTGAATAACAATAGCTAGCTTATTGGATCAACAAACATCCTATGTAATACAATTGGACTTTAAATATTTGAAGTAGCCATCTACAAATATCCATTCAAACGTGGATTTATAATGAAAGTATGGACGCCATCAATAAAAAAAATTTGTATTAACCAAATATCCATATAGGCATACATCAATATCTGTCGATATAAGTATAACATATATACAAAATAGCCATATAGGCTTACAAGAATGCCATATAGGCATACAATGTCAACTATGTACAATACAAAATATATGTCCACAAATGCCATATAGGCATACAACAAAGGAACACAATAAAAAGTCATTCCCCTCTAGCTGGTGAAGAGAATAAATTATGAGCAGCCTTTGATCTTCTAAGGGATGGAGATGCACATGTGGGTGGTCTACTACGAATCTGAGGGCTACTCCTCCTATTTAGGTCTTCCTGCATCTTTACCTGTTACAATAAAGAGTATAGACATTAATATATAGAAATTACATATTATAAAAAATGAAACATTTAACAAAATAATCACTTGCTAACATATAATCTGTCTCCTCGCTTGCCTCAGTAGCAGGAATGGGCCCTGGTGATGTCATGTCCTATAGAAACCATCCAGATAGAAATTAAACTTCAAATCAATAATCTTTTCATTTTTCAAAAATAGACAACTATAACAATGAATGTAAATTGAAATTTACTAATCTACCTCATACCCCTGTCAATGCCATGGAGCTATGAATCGTAAAGGCCACACCCTGCTCCATTACCCTATGAACATGGGGAGGTGTCTCCGCAGCCTGCATCATCTGGAAATAAAACAACATTAGTCAATTACAAAAACTAGAATAGTGATGCAAATCATGGCTCCTAACATACACACACGTTCATCTAAACATGGAAGTACACACAATAAAGCACACAAGTCACATAGAAAAATTTAGTAAGTATTAACCTATTCAACATCCAAAATCAGATATTAGAATACCATTCATATAACGATGCTATTCACATGTAATATTTATAATTGTTTACTAGTTACATACCTTGATAGTAGATGATCTAGTGTATTAAAATCATCAATTTAAATTAGTTAATCTTGCATTTCAAAAATGAAATTTAATAAATTAAATTCAATAAACTTGCTAATATTTACCTGAGTATCAAGGCCGAAAGTCTCACTCAGGAGGGTATCTGTCATCACCATCTGCTCAGCTGTAGATGTAGCCTGTGCACCTGCGTCCTGACTATCCATGGGGTCATAACCATAGGCTGACCCGCAAGTCTGACAAGTATGGGGTGGGACCCTGCTCCTCGCACTATCTCCCAACCCACTCTGTGTTGCAAGACCGGCATGCTCTATGATGCTCTGGGTCAAGGCACTAATGGACTAAAGTGTATCGACCTCAACACTCTCCTTCACAATGGAAGGGATAGAAACATGCTCATGCGCTGGTCTACTGATTACTCGTCTCACTACCCACTGTGGGTCAAGACGTGCCCCTGGTCTATCTTGTGCTAACCCCCCACCTCTACCCTAGAAGTCCCGCATATCAAAATAGTTTGGCACTTTATTAAGGACAAACTCGCGGTAGAGTTTCCTCAAAAAGTATTGCGGGACCTCATTATTATTGCATGGAGGATGGTCAAAAACCATCCACCACCTCTGCCCAAAATTGTCCCTTATCGCTTGGTTGTTGCACCAATGGATAGGGAACCTCTTGCATGTAATGGGTGGAGGTTGATTTGTTTGTGGGTTTGTGAAAATGGAACACAAGTCTAATTTTGTGATTTGTAATTTTTTCACATCTTGATATGACAGCTTGTCTGCATAATAATCTCTAAACTCTCTCCTCTTATCCATCCAACTAGTTATTTGCTTGCTAATTGAATCTACATTCGATAACATAGATTCAAGAGATTCAGCAAGCGTGGACCTATGCAAGGTTGAAGTGGAAGGATCTTTCAACCTTGCAATTATATCTTCAATTTCTTTTTTGTTGTTTTCAATTTGCCCCATTATATTTTCTTATGTTCCAGGGGCATGTCGAGGAATGGATGGAGGAGGTTGTTGTTCTGCAGGTATTTCCTCCTCAGGATTTTGTGGATTTTGAGGAGGAGGAGGAGGTGCATTAACATTTCCTGACAATTAATGAAATATACATCAAAAATCAACTAAAACCTACCTATTTAAAAACAAATTCAAACAAATAAATAAATATAACTCACTCCTTTGGCATGCTCGACGACGTGGCGACATTTT
The DNA here is from genome assembly GCA_027924645.1 of Cunninghamia lanceolata. Classification (NCBI taxonomy): domain Eukaryota; kingdom Viridiplantae; phylum Streptophyta; class Pinopsida; order Cupressales; family Cupressaceae; genus Cunninghamia; species Cunninghamia lanceolata. The sequence goes on from BSBN01000567.1 coordinate 1,070,496, forward strand.
GGTGACGAATCGATAAGGTTTTTGTGTTGAATGGAGTTTTGCAAAACGCGAGCGCGCTTTCTAGGGTTTGTAGGCCGCGGGCATAAAGGAGAAGAAAGAAAGAAATGAAATGACATTAGAAACTTTTTTTTTAATTTATAGCAAGTCATAACGCACTTGCGTTATGGCTTGGTTTTGACGAGCCTTAGGCTCATCATTACCAAGCCATAACGTGCTCACGTTATGACTTAATTTTTTTTAAATTATTTTGGCCACTTTTTGGCCCCCCATCTTCTTGCACTTACCCAATTATCTATCTAGAATATTTGTTTATGAAGCTAAGATAAATGTTGGATTTGATGTAGTGAAGGGACATGCCAAAGCAGCGCCAACATTTTCAAATATTTTGATTCTTGTGTTTTTGGAGCATACCTAATACACTTGGACATTTATGGTTTGCCTAATTTGTGTAGGGAACACAGTTCAGAGTTTTTTCCACCTTGGTTCTCATCATTTTCTTGGACAAGTTACTTATTAATTTTATGACTATTAGAGCCTTTGTGAAGTGCAACTACAAACAATTCATTACATGGTGTACATGATGCATCTTTTGAGAAATATGTTGTACATGATTATCATGTTGTTCTATTTGCATATCCCATTAAGAAACATGCTCAAACACATTGCTTAGAAATACATGAAGAAGATGAATCTTATGGTGATATCTTTCAATCATTACTTGGCTTATTTGGAGATGGTGTCCAAACCATTGATGATCAATCCATTATATCTTCATTGACTCTTACATGTGATATGGATACACATACAACTATAGGGAAAATCATTGATGATACACAAGATTCTAATATGGTGAGCCATAGTTTTCTATTCCTTTCCCAATCATTAGATCCTAACCATACTTCTCATAGTTTTCTACTAGTTTCTAAATCACCCTTCATGCTTACTTATACTCCTCCCATTTCTATGGCCTATGATTGAATTCTTCTTCCATCCCTATAACTACAGATATTTTTTATGCCACTTGGCACATGGTAGTCATTAATGCATTGTCTTAGCACATAATTAGGATCTTTTGGTTTACTCACTAACCCCAAACCTAAATCTCACACTCTATTATGTTGTATTAGGTACAATTTAGAACATTCATAACTCAATTATCATGACATTTATAAACCTTGACTAGATTGTACCTATGATCTCATCCTCTAAACATGCAAACATTTGGCACTATATATGTGTGTGTGTGTGTGTGTATGTGTATGTATGTGTATATGTATATGTATATATACATATAAATACATAAATATTTACTTATGTTTGTATATATATGGATGTATGCATATATATACATGTATATTATATATATACATATATATACACATGTTTGTGTCTGTATATACATACATTCATTTTGTTGGCTGCATAGTCCACAAAATTGTAGACACATTCCTTGCACTCTAACAAAATCTTGACTTGGAATATTACATTACATTGCTGATGAAAATAACAAAACATTATATTGGTACTTGCTTTACAAAAACAACAAAACATTATATTGCTAGTTGCATAATGCGGTAAAACAGTCTTTGACAAAACATTACAAAATTGTCAGCTTTTACTTACAATGTCCAAAATGCATTGTTGACTAGATGATTCAAAAAACTTATAGCAATAACTTGACATCAAGTCCTGATTTTCTAGTTTACCGGTAATATAGTTTTGACAAAACATTACAAAATTGTCAGGTTTTACTTACAGTGTCCAAAATGCATTGCTGACTACATGATTCAAAAAATTTCTAGCAATAACTTGACATCAAGTCCTAATTTTCTAGTTTACCATAAAGCCAGGGAATGGCTCTGGCTCCTCTATAGGACTATTTGTTGAAGTATTTTTTGGAGGAGCTAATTCCACATGAGGTGTGATAGGAACAAGATGACCAAACATTGTTTCATCTAAAAGCCCAAAAAATTGGAATTGCTTTACAGGGGAATGAGGGGGGCTATGACTAGTCACTTGGAAGTTGTTAATGGTAGTATAAGTAGGGCTTAATATGCTATAAATATCCCTCAAAATTTGATGATGTTCAGGTAGAGGGGTTGATGGAGTACTCAAACACCTTGAACTGCTTCCTTCGTGTTGAATTTGTATTGCTAGTCACTTGTTGGTCTGTAAGGGTAGCATAAGCAGGGCTTAATATGTTGTACATATCCCTTAGAATATGATGTTGTTCAGGTAGAGGGGTTGATGGAGTACTCAAACGCCCTGAATTGCCTGCAACATGTTTTGAATTCCTATCCTTGACCATTCGCCTTTGTTCTTTCTTCAATTCTCTCACCCTTTGTTGCTGCATCTTTTCTTCTTCCTTCTTTTGTCTCTTTAATTATCTTTCAAGCTTCTGCTCTTCTCTCCTTTTCTTTTATTCAATTAGACAGATTTTCTTTGCCTCTACTTCTTGTTATTTTTTCTTTCTTTTAGTTCCTCAAGTTCTATTTTCCTTGCTTCTTGTTGCTCATGCAGGATTAGATAATCATCTGTGGTAAGAATTTGGGACTACCTACCTAGCTTCAATGCACTGTTATTCAAGGGATTGGGTCTCTTACGAACCGTTTCAATTGGTAGCTTGAGAAAGTTCTTTAATGAGCCTTGATTACATCTCACTTATTGGTCTTCTATTTCATTACCTTTAGAGTTCTTTAATGAACCTTCATTGCATTTCACTTGCTGCAATGTTGTATCAGTAGCATCTAAATCTGTAGTTTCCCAATCTGTGGTATTTGCATAATAATGAATAACCTCAGTTGTTGGAAGTGGAGGGGAAGGCATGGATAATGACACTTCTTCATTTTTAAAATCAATCTACATTCCAAGGTTGTTAGCAGCTTTTTTAACCTAATTTGGTGGGTTAACTTGTGCTGGCAAGCTCATGGCATCCTCTTCTTCATTTGACTGTTGTGTTTGGTTGATATGAGTAGCTAAACTTATGCTATCATTCACTTCATTTGTTAGTGTTGATTGTTCCCTTGCCATTTGTGCCAAACAATTTTGCACATCAACCTCTTCATAGCCAGCCAACCTTAAAATGCTTGCAATACCTGCAACCTCATTTTCTTCTTCAACAAAGAAAGATTCACTTAGTCTCATGTCATTGGAAAGAGCATCTCTGTTTAGTGGCCAAATTCCAGTCCCTTGAAAACCTGATATGATATTTTCAGATGTAAGGGCAAGCTTGAAATCTTTTCTACTTAGTTCATCCAATTCTGCCCTCCTTATTTCAATGTGGGGGTTTTTTGCCATCCACTTGGACCTTTCATTTTTGAAGTATGACTTGAATGGTGCAAAGACACTAACATCCAAAGGCTGAAGTTTGTGGCTGGTATGCACAGGCAAAGTAAGAAGATCAATGCCCAAAGATCTAGCTTCTTGAATTGTGTTGTAAGCCACATGGCTTCCATGTCCATCAAAAATGAGTATCTATGTCTATTTGTGGTTGAAGCTCCACCAGGGACTGATCTAGCAAAATGGTGCAGCCAATTCAAGAAGAGCTCTTTGGTCATCCAAGCATGTGGTTGGGCTGCCATGCACGCCCCTGGTTCATAATTTGCTATATAGTTTTTTAGCTGCCTTTTACCCTTGAAAAGATAAAACCCAGGTATACTATGCCCTGCTACATTAATACAACATAAAATGGTTATCCACTCTCTTCTTTTTGATAGAATTGGTGGCACACTTCTGCAACCCAACTTTGCAATAACTCGCATCCCACAATTTCTGCCTACTTGAACACATGTTTCATCACAGTTCCATATCTTTGTTGGGCCATAATGATTAGCATTATAAAGTTTTTCCAAGTTGTCATAAAATTTTGCCACAATGCTCAGACACAACATCACTACTCTATCCTGGTCAAGACCCTCAGCAATCCTTATTGTCAAATCTGGATGACGTCTACGGAAACCAGCCCACCATGATCTACCTGGCAAACCATTTGTGAAAGGATTTGGCCTTCCTTGATAAAACAAATCTCCTATAATTTTCTAGCTGAACTTTATTTTATTTAATCTGATTTTCCATTTGATAAGAATTAAATAGATAAATAGATTACTAATACTTTTATATTATGGGCTCCACCACCACATTATCATGAATAATACACAATACTTACTCATCTAATCTGCAACGATATAGTTTTGCAACAAATTAGTTATAACTAAAACGTTTCACAATATAAAGGAAAGGTGGGAGGTATCATACATAGATAAGTTTTTATTTTCTCTATAAAAAGATGCTCGATGGTATAAATCTTCACATGACAACATGTCTATACTCCTCTAAGATGTCTCCTCAAGGCATGGCACAAATATAATGTTACTCTTATTATAAAAATATGAGAAAAAGGCAACGCTGCCCAGTTGGAATGATAGACTAGAGAGTAAAGAGTGAAATACATTACTTATTTTATTAACGGTTTGGATTCCATTCATCTCAACAGTGAGGATTAAGGGTGCACTCAAAAATCATACCTAACCCTAAAGGATATCTTCCCTAATTGGTCTTTTGCTTCTTGAACATAACTCAACATCCATGGACTTAGGAATTCAGACAACAGGTAGTGAGTGGTCAAGGAGGTGCTTCTAAACATGACCAAAGAATTATTAAACTTTAAAATAATTAAAGAAACTTGACCGAAAGCTTGATATAAGTTTTTCCCTAACCCTAAAAGCGTTTGACCTAATTTTACCCTAAAACAAGTTACACTTCAACTTTTTTTTAAGCTGACCAGAAGGAGGTTACGGTGACAGCCATGGAAGGTGAGGCTCACACAAGATTCTACTTTGTATTTGCTTATAATTTCCTCCTTACCCTCATGGAATCGTTGTTTTGTGGTGTTTGTTTGTATTATTTTGTTTTCAAGTGCAAAAAACAAATTGGAGTCTCATGAGATGAAATAGCCTTGAGAGGCACCCCACACATAGAGTTGCAACCTCACTGGTAGCCTGGTTGCATCTTTACCAGTGTGGTCTAGATTTTAAGACTAAAATTTTGCTTATTCCTCCTTATATTGTTTCCCAATCCTTCCGATTAGGCAGGAAATTTAAGGATTTCACCTTATCTCTTCCTATTTACCATTGCATCGCCAGATAACACTATAGGAATTTGTCTTTTCTCTCTCTCTCTTTTTTTGTAGCAGGTTCTTGGAGTTGCAACAAAACCTTTTTCATATTTTGCTCCCTATACCAGCATAATCCCTACACTATCCTCATCAATAAGCTCTCCCTGGGTGCAATGTAGAGAGGTTGCGGTCTCCCTCACGGAGCCACGCCTCATAGGAAAAGGTCTAAGATAGTTTAAATTTTATTATTATTTTTTTTTTTCTAGGTTTTGAGTTGTACCTTCTTTTTTTAAGTCTGAAAAGCTTTATTCTTGAACCATGACTAGTTGTTTACCATTGAATGAATGTCAAGTATGGACAGTAGACACTCTCTTGGGTTTTATCAGACCCTACAAAGGATTTTGGGTAGGTTATGCATTTTGAAAGATACTCCTTACTCAATGTGCCTTAGAAAAGCACCTTGTTTGTGTCTAAAGCTTACATCTAGAGTTGTTCATACCATTTTATGTATATGCTTTCTTACTCTCTCTCTTTCCTAGATAGACTCTTTTGTCTAATTTCTAGTTTATAAGGTAGCCAAGCATATAGCTGTGGTTTACATATCCCAATAAGGCATGATTCCTAGAGAATTTGTAGTTTGTTTCCTTTTGTTTATTTTTCTTGTTCTTGCAGGAACTCATACAAGAATGGATTCTATTAAGGAAGGATCTCTAAAGTCCTCAGTCAATGTAGGTGGTAGGCATTGAGCCAAATTACACAACATTTGCCTGATAATTTCCAAAATAGGAACCCATTTATTGATGCCTACAACACACACATTGGTTTAGACTAAATATTTGTAAAGAGGATACCCCTCATATTTTCTGATTCAACATTATAGCAAGCTTGATGCTTCTCCTTTAGTATATAGGCTATAGATATAAAGGAATGTCTCTGCATTCCACTGCAATATATGTACAAAGAAAAGTAGGATGAAATGAATAGATTTTTTTTTTCAATTCCCAACATTTTACATACTGGGTGTGCATAGAATAATTCATATCAAATAATGCAATTGTTTACAACCCAATAAGTATAACCTAGTTCATATTTACTGAAAGATTTATTTGCTTCCTTTACTCTATTGTATATGTGCATATACGTTTGTATATCTTTTCAATTAAATAGCTCCACTACATTTTGCAGAATACACTTCCAAAAATCTTACATAGTGTAATTTGGCCTTTCTATATAACAACACAAAATTCATGCTTACTACATTTCAATGTAGAGACATTATACAGCTTATATAAACAAGTATTTTCACAAAATATTTAGCATTTTCATAAGCACTTGACAACACACTAATGTTCTTTCAAAATTTTATAGATATTCCTCATTTTCAAAATGTGCTTCTGTGTAGTTTCATTCCACCAGTCTTTCCCTGCAGCCCTACTAGACCTACACATGATGCAAGACTCTTTGGTGTAGCTAGTGAGAGATCACCTCCCAACCTAAGACAATATTTGCCCACCCCCAAGCTAGGAGAAAACACCAGGAAATCTAGGTAATGTACAACACACTGTTACTTAACCCACAAGACATAAACCAGCAAAGAACACAGGGCCACACAACAAGCATATACAGGTTTAGTCTCAGAATCCACAAGAAGGTTTCTTGTAGAAGAACCTTCACAGAGGGGCAAGGGATTGTCACAACCTATAGGAGAATTTAATCAGAGCATTTTTAAATTCTTTCTCTTTTTTTTCTTCCTGGGTACTCATACCCTTACCCTTTTGCAAACAAAATATTTTGTATAGTGCACTCTTGCCCTTTAACCACAGGTAGTATATCCATGGGTACTCTTACCCCCAATAAAATTTCCTACAGGTGTGTCATCCTTTCTTCCCCACACAAGAGACAATACAACAAGAAGCTATTTCACTTTAACCAACCACGTTGTGATCAACCAACACATATAACAATATTTTAACACACAAAACACCTCAATGTAATAACACCCACACAAACACGAGTACAATTGCTTTTCAATTGCTTTTCAATTTTCTCTTGGTTCATAGGTTTAATAATTTGTTAATTTTATGCACAGTAGCAATAAAGTTTAAGACACCAATTTACATAATTTACAAAATCTGAACTGCACAGGTAAGAAAGTTAAGGCCTACCTAGAATTCCCAGCTGAATTGGTGGGTTGATTAAACTCCACAAAAATCTCCCTTTCTTCCTCTAGTTTACTGTCAATTACTCCCTCCTTCTTCTCCTATTTTTCTTGGCTTGTCTCCTCTTGTCTCTGTAATTTTCCCTCTCCAAAAAGAAAGAAAGAAGAGCAATCTCCTTTTAACCTTATTCTTAACCTCTCCTACCCCCTATTTACACCTATCCTTGGGAAGCAGCATGTGTCCCCCTAAGAGGATAGCATGTGTCCCTTGTAAGAACTAAACAAATTAAATTAAAGTTGAATCCCTTTTTAGAAAAATACTCACAAATAAAAGGGTTAAAGCAATTATTTCTCTAATTTTATTGTGTTTTTTTTAAAGGGGCCCACCTAGACCCAGGACAAGGATTTTATCTTATCAGAAACAAGGTATATATTTTTTTTCAATTTTAATAAGAAAGAAGAATTATTCAGTCCCCTCCCCTTACACAAGAACACTTCACAAAACATTTTATAACATACATGCATGTCACAAGACGTCTCACATATACATTCACATATTTTATGTCAACAATCCAAAAATCACATATTACAAAGACAAGACACACATACATGTAGATGTAGACAACACACATGCATGACTATACAATGGACCTAAGCCTCTCCAAATAGGCTAGGTTAGATTACTGGGGAACCACAACGGGTCTCTAGGTGTTTTCCCCGTTTCCACTAGCTCAACCTGCACACTTATTGTCACATTGTCAGTAGGATAACAATAGCCGAAGCAAATCTATAATTAACCATCCACTACTTTATTTACATATATTCTAATCACACTTTTTTTATAAAGAAAATCAATTTCAACGCACATGAGAGCATATACACAAATATATATATCAAAGGAGTCTAGATCACAATAATATAAGGCAACAATTTACACAATTTAATTGCAAGCTATATACATCAATGTGTCTCATCAACCATAACAAAATATAAGATTTCACACAACGTAATCCAAGGAGTCATGAATTGTTATTTCTCAATAAGCAACAGTCTGCTAAAACAAGGTATAAGATAAAATCTAAGAAGCATCACATAGAGTCAAATGAGGATATGCAAATATAAATGCATGTATCAACCATAGTCCAAATCAAAATCATGTCTCGAACTAGTATGTAACCCATAGCCAAAATCAGATAACTGGAAAATCCAACATATAATGTCTCATCATAGAACTATAATAGCAAAATGTAAATAATAACAAACAAAGTAAGCAAGCACCGAGTGTGCCCATTTCTCTTCCACCTTCTCAACCTATTCTTCCTCAAGCACCTTGTCTTCCTCAACACATTGGTAAAGAATACGATCTTTTCGAGAAGCTCCATGCTACTCCGGTGAAGATATTTCTATGGGATTTAATACAAACATCACCTACATACCACATAATGCTCCAAGAGGCTCTACAAAAGGTAGTTGTTCCACCTTCTATTAGACTGAATGATGTAGCATCTCTGTTTAGTTGTATGTATGTGACAACATCAGATATTTCATTTCAACAACATGAATTACCTCCTATTGAAGTTCAAAACCAATATAAGCCTCTTATGATATCTGTCATTATTAATAAAATGAGAGTTAGGTGTACCATGATTGATGGTAGATTAGTTCTTAATGTCTATGGCATAGACTTGTTACATAAAATCAATGCCGATACCTCTCTCATTAAACCAAATAAACTCATTCTTTACAGCTTTGATAATGTTGGTAAACAATCACTAGGTACAATCACCTTAAATGTTAAGGCTGGACCTATGACATTGCCTACCCTTATCCATGTCATGCCTAATTCTCTCGCATACAATATTCTTCTTGGTAGACCGTGGATTCATGTCATGGGGCAGTCCCATCTACTCTTCATCGCTCAATAAAGTTTGTCTTTGAAAACGAGCCCTATACAATCAAAGATGATTTGGTTCAAGAAATTTTCTTACAAATGGAAGTGATACATCAAATTCCTTAAGTGATTTGATCCCTTCTTTAACAAAAAACAAGCCACTATCTGCCACTGCTAACAACAGTGTTGGTCATGATAGTATCGGTCCTTCGAATGCGTTCTTTAGTGATGATTGGGGTTTTCTAGATTTTACACCCTCCTTTGCGGGTGAATATAAAGTCTCACCCTCACACCCAAAAACCTCGAAGGTAAATGAAATTTCTTCAACGCTATCGCCTACTCCTACGAAGCTTGAACTCAAGATTAATGATGATGGAACCTTTAAAATTGATGAAGATCCACCTTCTTCTACAAAAATGGCAACCATTTGTGATAAAGTATCATCTAATTCTAATACATGTCTTGGTAATGACGAGGTCTCTCTAGATCTCAACCCTCATGGGATTGTTGAAACAAAGATTGACCCTCCTCACCATGATCAAACATATGATCCTTCTACTTCTTTCAACAAAGATAGTCATATGACCTCTCCTCTTCCTTCGGACTTGGAGATGCTTTATGGGCGTGGATTCAAAATTGTTTCTAAACAAGGATACAATATAAATGGGTTAGGATGCAAAGAACAAGGAATTAAGGAACCTCTGGAACCAACACTACACTTGTCTAAAGTAGGTTTAGGTTTTCGACCTCCTCCTATGTTCTCTCCACCATTTTCACAACAACGAGGGTTGCTTCCTACTCCACCTATATCTTCACTTATATCTCAACAAGACTACATATATTGTCGAGTCTACTCAAAGACCGCTTAATCACTTTTCCCCCTCCAACACACAAAAAGATTCAACAAAATAATCATTCAACACCTCATTATTGTGCATATCATCGAGCACTTGGCCATTCCACTAAGGAATGTTGAGTCTTGGGTGACAAAATAACTTCAAACAAGGTATGGCTCTAACACTCTTCACCATGCTTGAGGTAGTCCCTAGAGTAGCTTGTCCTCCGTTTATTTTATAAAACAAGTTGGGGGAGGATGATTTGTTATAGGCCAACTCGCAAGTCTGGTCCCTCCCTCTCATTTGTGTTATGTATGTATGTAATGTCTTGTTAGTTCGCCCTTGATACCCTTGTTAGCACAATGGTACAAGGAGAAACAACACATTGTTTCATTCCTCTATATGTATCTCCATTCTTCTATATGTCATGATGTGCAATTTTGATATTTTTCTTAGATGATTTAGCATCCTTTCATGTTGATTCAATTTATGTGTACTCTACTTTCATGTGATCTTTCCTCCATCATTTTCATAGTTATGATGTTTTATTTATGTGGCACCTTGTTACAATGCTCGGCTTCATACCATGACTACACAAAACATTGTGTATCATGCCTTTAAGCATCACCTTGGTTTGCTCATCCTAGGGGCAACCCCTTTTTACGATGTAGCTTTTGAGAACACATAGCATTTGGGCATGTGCTTTTAGAAATCTCTCATGCATGTTTTATATGTCTTCCTTATTCTACCTTAAAGGTAGTTGCTCCCTAATGGAGTTAGCAATCACTTTAAGGTGGGGACATACATCGTGCTATGTGTTGGAATAGCCAAGGATTCTCTGCAAGACTTGATATTCACTCTCACAATATGGAAATAGACAAATAGAGATAAGAAATCAATGATATTGATGAACCTAATTTGAGCATAAACATATATTAATCTCACTTGATAATTTACATAAGAATGCCTTATTATATAGGCATGGATGAGGCAATCCACCTTGCATGTGGATTGACAAATGTCTCATGATGTGGCACATGCATGTAGACAAGTGTCCTATATGTGTCAACCTTTGGATCACTTGGAATGTGCAAACCAACAACATTGTGTGACAAGTGTTGGATGACTACAAAGTGCCTTTTGTAGTGAGATGAAAAGTCTTCCAACCTCAAAAGATATGCACACGAGGTTTACCAAACAACTAGGTAACCTATAACCTCTAAAAGGTTGCACATTCAGTTAGACAAGATGTTGTCTAACCTCATCAACCTAAGTACACTTAAGCTATAGTGAATATATAAATTATTCACTCTAACACCCCCCTTAAGTGATACTTGAGGAGATCACAAAAGTGCAAGTGATACATAAATATGGGTCCCAGCTACTAGGCCATGTTAGGTACCCATGTATAAAGTTTCTCATAAAGAGGAGTAGAAGGAGAAAACCATATGGGAACAAAACTCCTCTCCAAAAGGAGAAACAAAATGCATGAAAAAAAAACAAGTGAAGACGGACTTGCATCATGACCCCCCTAGGACAATTTCTATCACATGTGTACAATATATTTCCCCAAAATAGGAGATATGAAGAGAGACTTGGAAGCCCCCCATAAGATATGCTGTAGTGCATGTAGATGCTTGATGAAGTATGCTAAAGAGAATCCAAGAATGTTGAACCACATTTCTCCCCTTAGGAAGAAATCGAACCACGGAAGTGTGCAAGTAATCTTCCCATTCCTGATAGGAACATACAAGAAATAGGAATGTCTCTGAATTCTACACATGATCCAAAACTCAAATGAGGCCCATGATGTCTTCAAAAAATGCTCAAGAATATCCAAGACAATGTTGTCATATGACGAATACTGATGGAATAAATCAAGTATCATAGAAGATTATGTAACATGAACCACAAGAACCATAGATGTATGGTGATAACTAGAACCATAAAAATTTGATACTGTCACTATAGAAGTTGAGGTAGGTGAAGGAAGAGCAATCATATCTGAAGAAGACAAGGCTAATGCAACTTCATCGAAGTTGTCATAAAAAAGAAGACTGATGTCCTTAATGTGTGCTTCCATGTCAGCAATGTGGGAGTCTACAAATAGACACAAAATGTTGTGTAGATATACATCCCAATCAACAATTCTAGGAAGACAAATGTGATCCTACTGCGAAGAAGTACTCGAAGCTTGTGAAGAAGCGACACTGGCATATGATGAAGCAACAATAGGTAGTGGAGGAATGATGGTTTCCTTTATGTCAACTAGACATTTTGTATTTGAATCATGATGCAAGATGTGAGTTGTGATCATAGCAGGATCATGTGAGAAGGGAGAAACATTGGAGTCTCCATAAATGTCCCAAATTTTGATCCATAATGCATGTGGACATTCAATATCCATTATGGAATTTGTTGTCAATAGGTAGCATTAACATTTAATGTTATATCTGATGAGACCATAAGTGGTTTAAGAGGAAACCACTAGTATTTTTCAACATCCACTTTGACCACTAGCAGTTACATTTAACCATCATATGTATCCTCGACATTTTTTGAAAATTTGCTTTGAATAGAATATTGTATCTTCGCCGGTCAAAGATGAAGGGAGAACATTGGAGTCTCCATATATGTCCCAAATTTTGATCCATAATGCATGTGGGCATTCAATATCCATGATGGCATACAAAACATCATTCGGTATATGTAAGATGAGTAATCCAACAATGTAATCATGATTATTAAACCACTTATTCTTCTTAGATTGGTTACCTGGTTTAGGGACAAGTCCATATAGATAGGGTATGCGATTGTGGAACTTGAGATGTTTCAGGATGCCTTCACACTAAGACTTATAATTCCCCGATTTTAGGTGGATTACAGAAGAGTGAATTTATTATAATTTCCCAGTTTTTGGCTCTTCTGTAATCCTTGATTACTATTTCATGTTAGTGTAAATAGTGTCATTATCTGACTAGTTTAGATATCACCTCTTTGAAGGATTGACCTATTCACACATAGGCCTAAGTTCACTTAGTCTTTTAGGAGTTTGTCTCACTTCGACATGTGTCCTTAGCTATGTGAGACACCTCTTTCCTTTTGGCTTTCCACTTGCCCTCACACATGTCATGTGAGTTAGACAAGTGTTGCATGCTTGTAGGGGTAGTCAGTAGTTTATTCCTACCTTCCTACCTCCTTCTCCTTGCCTATTTATGCAAGGCTTCTCATTGTATTTTACACACTCTCATTGTATATGATAGATATGCTCTCGTGCTCCATTTTTCACTTGTGGAAGGTTTTATTTTTTTTGCTTGCTGATCTTGGTTGGTCCAACATGGTATTAGAGCCATGCCTACATGTTCCTTCCTGAATCAGTGACTTTGGCACTTAGCTCTATCATCAGAGCGTCATGGAGCCTGTTACATTGTAAAATGTGTACACTACCATTTTAAACCTAGTTTAGCACCCGGGTGGACCTACAATGTTTGCACTTGTTAATTAGGACCTTTTATAACACCTTTTTGAGCATTAAACATGTAATTCTTGATCCCGGTGCATAAAACCTAGAAAAGTAATTATAAGGCAGGGCTAATAACACTTAAAGTACCTTATCCCAGGAGTTTAGGGCTAAGGGACCAGGGCACCCAAGCACCCTTGTCCCTTCTTTAGCCCTGACCTAAATTGGTGGCTTGTCAGCTTGGGACATCTTAAGTGATTCCCAATGTCAGCCTCATTTAGTTTAATTCTCGAGAAATCAATGGGAATGCATATAAAAGCAATTTAAGTCATTCATTTGAAAATCTAAGTAATCTAAACACTCTTGCACTCTCTTCTTCTCTCTCATGCTCGCTACTCTTCTCTAAAGCTCTCTATTGTGGATTATGGCTACAACACTAACATATTGCAGGTCTTGTGAAGATCTTTCTACTTCTTTGAGCTACATCAACTTCTTGAGTCAAGTTGTGATGCCACATCAAGCATGCTAGGGTTTCCATGCTCATGGCGACTTCTTTCCTTCATGCTCTGTTCTCGCATTCCATTCTACTTCAGATTTGCCTCTACCCTCCTAGGGCACACACTCTTTATCTATCATCTTTGATATTGTGGAGATGGAAGCACCATTCACAGGGCTTAACTTAGGCAAGCTCCTAAATAGCACCTAGCCTTCTCCTCTTTCCCTGTGTGCAGGTCAGAGAAACATGTTTCTGAAGGTGATTTCTGAGAATATAGAGCTTGCAGGCACAGACCCAGTGAAGGCATCAGTTTCTACAAACCCTAATTAGGGTCTAGTGTACCCAATCACAATTGTACTTTGATCTCCTAACTTTGGATATAGATTCTCCTCTATTCACTAGTCTTTGTGGTGCTTTTAGATTGTCTGTATCTGTTTCTGATTATCTATTATGCTCTGATCTTCGCCAATTAGGGTTTTCTTGTTTTACCCTAGTTTGATTGGTTGGATTGGGTTGATTATACATTATAAAACAAAAGGACAAGGCCCCTATAGTTTATCTCTCCTTCTTGTGTCCTAATGTTGGATAGAAGAGGGTTTGACCTAGTTTGATCTATTGAGTTAGTCTCTCTTTTCTATCTAACATTTTTGTGAACCCGTCGTTTCTTGCACTTTGGCATCCTTCTTGCTTTAGATCTGAGTTATATTCTACCTTATATCTGATTAGATTACATTCATTCATCATTTTGCATAGTTATATAGCTTAATTTTGCATTATTTCATTGTTAGGGTTTGAAAAAACCTTGCATTTATAGGAAATCTAGGTAATCTTCAACCTAGGGTTTGTAGATTAGTGTGTTGTTTCAGATCTTGTTGCATGGATAGATTGATTAAAGGGATTTAATTTTTTGTACCTTGTCATCCTTTTTGTCTTAGAGCATTTTTGCATTTAGTTGCATTGAAAAAGGTGAAAAATCAAGCATTTTAGGCTTGCAAAAAGGCATATTTATTGCATTGTTTTCATTGCATATGTTTTAGATCATCATACAAAAATTTAAATTTCTAATTTTTGCATCAAATATGATTGGCATAACAAAATTTAATCATTTTGTGGTGTTTCATCTTGTATTTAAAGCTCTTATTTTCTAGGGTTTTGTCAAAAAAGTTGCATTTTTGGAAAACCTAGTCAAATTCAATCCTAGGGTTGTAATTAAGATCTTGTTCTAGATTTTACTACTATAATTTCAAATCTGATTTTGCATTTCTGTATCATGTCATACATGTCATTGGTGTTGAAAAAAAATCTTGCATTGAAAATTTGTGGTTTAGAGAGTAAGCATTCAAAATCTAGGGTTTTGATAATAAACCCTAGCTAGTCTTGCATTTAGTGCATCTTCATCAAAGAAAAGTTCTCTAAATATTTGTTGCATTTAAGTGGATAAATTATTTAGGCACTTATTTTGCACTACACATCCTACATTTAGCAGACTTAGTTATTGTGGTTACCAATAATATCACAATTCTTGGAAGACCCTGCTTCTCTTGCACTTATAGGTCTTCGATTGTAATTTTATTTTGATATTGGTTGTACTTGATTAGTGAATTGTGCATTTCTACTCCATATCATATTTTCATATAGTAGACAAGAAATTTCATTATGGATTCTTCTAGTTTCTCCTCTTTGGTATCTTTGCATGCATATATCATAGATTTTGAAAATTTCTCTAAATTCATTAATATGCATCCATATGTTGTAGATCCCATAGCATCCATGTATGATATTGATGTTTCTAAATGTTATATATATGAAATCCTTTGTTATATCTGATTTTGATAGCTTCATAACTCTCATGGGTATGTATCCTTTGATATTAGAGGACTTTACTAATTTCATCTCCAAGAGTTGCCATGAGAAAGATGATGGTGATAGTTCTTCTCCTACTTCAGTTTCTATCATAGTACATGAGGTTTCTATGGATCATCCTATTGATCTTCCTCCTTTGGTTGAATGTTCAAGTACCTTGGATATCACTAAGGACGTGAAGACCCTTGATCTTCCTCCTTTGCTTGAATGTTCGAGTACCTTGGATATCACCAAGGAAGTGAAGACCCTTAGTCTTCCTCCTTTGGTTGAATGTTCAAGTACCTTGGATATCACTAAGGAAGTGAAGACCCTTGATCTTCCTCCTTTGGTTGAATGTTCAAGTACCTTGGATATCACTAAGGATGTGAAGACCCTGGATGTTTCTCCTTTGGTTGCATGTTTAAGCCCCTTAACCATCAGTAAGGATACAATCATCAACAATTTTCTTCACAACACTTTACCATCCCTTCATTCCAATGCTCTCCCTTTAAAAGATGAAGCATTAGTGGATGAAGAGCAGTCTCTCACATTAAAACCCTCCGGGTTGAATGTTGAGCTTACTCAAAAGGAAAACAATGTCAATTAAATCTTCATTAATAGACTTATTCTGCCCACTAAGGGGATAGTGAATAAGTGTACTAATGTTCCTAAAATCATTGTGCACGAGGCACCTAATACACCTCCTCACTTCAAACCGGTGATTACGGTTCAAGGTGATCCAACACCACCTCAACCCCTAGGTTACTATCTCAATATTGCAAAACAAATTACTCAAAGGAATCAAGGTGTTCAAAGTGTGTCACAACAATCTCATTATGATGCGGTTTCTCACACATACAACACCCATAATAGCAAGCACAGTGAGAAAGAACCACGTGTGCCCATTTCTCTTCCACCTTCTCAACCTATCCTACATCAAGCACCTTGTCTTCCTCTACATATTGGTAAGGAATACGATCTTGTTGAGCAGCTCCGCGCTACTCCGACTAAGATCTCTCTATGGGATTTAATACAAACATCGCGTACATACCACATAATGCTCCAAGAGGCTCTACAAAAGGTAGTTCCACCTTCTATTAGACTGAATGATGTAGCATCTCTATTTAGTTGTATGCATGTGACAACATCAGATATATCATTTCAACAACACGAGTTACCTCCCATAGAAGTTCAAAACCAAAATGAGCCTCTTATGATATTCGTCATGATTGGTAACATGAGGGTAAGATGCACTATGATTGATGGTGGATTAGGTCTTAATGTTTGTGGCATAGACTTATTAAATAAACTAATATTGATACATCTTTAATTCAACTAGATAAACTCAACATTCGTGGCTTTGATAATGTTGGTAAGATATCACTTGGTACAATCACCTTAATTATTAAGGCTAGACCTGTGACACTGCCTACCCTTATCCATGTCATGCCTAATTCTCTTTCATACAATCTTCTTCTTGGTAGACTATGGATTCATGCCATGGGGAAGTTCCATCTACCCTTCATCGTTCAATAAAGTTCATCTTTGAAAATAAATTACATACAATTAAAGCTAATTCGTTTCTAGAAAGTTGCTTACAAACAGAAGTGAGACATCAAATTCCTTTAAGTGATTTTATCCCTTCTTTAAAAGTTAAACTGCTATCCTCCACAGCTAACAACAATGTTGATCAGGATAGTGTCAGTCCTTCGAATGCATTTTTTAGTGATGATTGGGGTTTGTTAGATTTTACACCCTCCTTTGCAGGTGAAGATAAAATCTCACCCTCACACCCAAAGACCTCGAAGGTAAATAAAATTTCAGCACAATCTCATTCTCCTACAAAGTTTAAACTCAAGATTAATGATGATGAAACCTTTAAAATAGATGAGGATCTGCCTTCTTCTATAGAAATGGCGGTCATTTGTGATAAAGTATCATCTAATTCTAATACATTTATTGGTAGTGATGAGGTCTCTTTAGATTTCAACCCCCATGGGATTAGTGAAACAAAGATGGACCCTCCTCACCATGATGAAAAGAATGATCTTTCTTCTTCAACACATTTCAACAAAGATAGTCATATGACCTCTCCTCTTCCTTCAGATTTGGAGAAGCATTATGGGTGTGGATTCAAAATCCTTTCTAAACAAGGATATAATGGAAATGGGTTAGGAACCAACACCACACTTGTCTAAAGTAGGTTTAGGTTTCCAACCTTCTCCTACATTCTCTCCACCATTTTCACAACAAAAAGGATTGCTTCCTACTCCCCCTAAATCTTCTCTTCTATCTCAACAAGAATATATTTTGTCAAGTCTACTCAAAGACCGCTTAATCACTCTTCCTACTCCAAAACACAAAAGGATTCAACAAAATAATCATTCATCACCTCATTATTGTGCATATCATCAAGCACTTGGCCATTCCACTAAGGAATGCTGAGTCTTGGGTGATAAAATTCAACAAATTCGAACAAGGTTTGGCTCTAGCACTTCTCACCACAATTGATGTAGTCCCTAGAGCACCTTGTCCTCCATCCATTTTATAATCAAGTTGGGGGAGGATAATTTGTTATAGGCCAACTCACAAGAGTGGTCCCTTCTCGTTTATGTTATGCTTGTGCGTATTGTTATCCCCATATTGTGATGTTATGTTCTCCTTTGGCACCCTTGTTAGCACAAAGGTACAAGGAGTAAGAGCACATTGTGTCATTTCTCTATATGTATATTCATTCTTCTATATGTTGTGATGTGCAGTTTTGTTATTTTTCCTTGGATGATTTAGCATCCTTTCATGATTCAATTTATGTGTACTCTCATGTGATCTTTCTTCCGTCTATGTGGCACCTTGTTGCAATGCTCAGTATCATACCATGACTACAAAAGCCATTGTACATCTTGCCTGTAATCATCACCTTGGTTTTCTCATCTTTGGGGCAACCCCTTGTCGTGATGTAGCTTTTCAAAACACATATCATTTGGGCACATGCTTTTAGAAATCTCTCATTCCTGTTTTATATTTCTTCCTCACTCTACCTTAAAGGCAATTTCTCCTTGATGGAGTTAGCAATCACTTTAAGGTGGGGGCATATATTGTGCTATGAGCTTTACTCCCATCTTTCTATCAAAACACTTTTCTTGATGAGGATTATGTGTATGATGTGTTTGTACCCCTCTTGTGCTTCTCATTTCTAACTAACCCCTTAGAATTCTTCTTATTTCATCTTGGGGAATGATGCATGGTGATTGAGACAACATTTAGATCGAGGTCTCCTTTGTCATCCTGACTCAAGGTCTTCTGTATTATGCTTCTTGTGATTGTTGTATGATGCATGTATTCTCCTCATATATCCTTATTCTCTACATATTCTTCACGCCTCATGTGTGCCTTGCATGTATTCTCTCTATGTGTTCCTTATGTATTCTCCTTGAATTCTTCGTGTGTATTCTATGTATACTTTATGCCTTATGTGTATATTTCATGCTAAGTGTGTATGATGTGTGTATGGCGTGTATAATTTGTGTATTGCGTCTATGCATTATGATTGCTCAAGTGTATGCCTCGTGTATGTCTTGCCTTATCTTATCTTTTCTAAGTGCTTCATATATGAGTGAATTATGTCACGTGTCTTATGTATATGCTAATCATCATATACTCCTAGAATCCTAAACTTGGGGCCTTGATCACCCCTCAATTTTGGTGACATTTTATGATTCCTATGTTGTTGTGTTTAAAATTTGTCTTCTCCATCCTTTAGTGTGAGTTCAAACGTAAGTTTGTACCCACGCTAAAGTGGGCGCTAAATGTTACATCGTAAAATGTGTACAATACCATTGTATACCTAGTTTAGCACCTGAGTGGACCTAAAATGTTTGCACTTGTTAATTAGGACCTTTCATAACACTTTTTTGGGCATTAAACATATAATTCTTGAGCCGATGCACAAAACCCAGAAAAGTAATTATAAGGAGGGGTTAATAACACTTAAAGTGCCTTATCCTAGGAGTTTGGGGCTAAAGGACCAGGGCACCCAAGTGCCCTTGTCCCTTCTTTAGCCCTGACCTAAATTGGTGGCTTGTTAGCTTGGGACATCTTAAGTGATTCCCAATGTCGGCCTCATTTGGCTTAATTCTCTAGAAATCAATGAGAATGCATATAAAAGCAAGTTAAGTCATTCATTTGAACATCTAAACAATCTAGGTACTCTTGCACTCTCTCTTCTTCTCTCTCATGCTCTCTACTCTTCTCTAAAGCTCTCTATTGTGGATTATTACTACGACACTAACATATTGCAGGTCTTGTGAAGATCTTTCTACTTCTTTGGGCTACATCAATTTATTGAGTCAAATTGTGATTCCGCATCAAGCATGTTAGGGTTTCCATGCTCATGGTGACTTCTTTCCTTCATGCTTTGTTCTAGCATTCCATTCTACTTTAGATTTGCCTCCTAGGGCACGCGCTCTTTATCTATCATCTTTGCTATTGTGGAGGTGGAAACACCATTCATGGAACTTGACTTAGGCAGGCTCCTAGTGTGTAGGTCAAAGAAACAGGTTTCTGAAGGTGATTTCCAAGAAGAATACAGAACTTGCAGGTACAAACCCAATGAAGGCATCAGTTTCTGCAAACCCTAATTAGGGTCTAGGGTTCCCAAGCACCCTTGTCCTTTGACCTCTTGACTTCAGACCTAGGTTCTCCTCTGTCCGTTGGTCTCTATGGTGCTTGCAGATTATCTATATCTGTTTCTAATTGTCTGTTATGCTCTGATCTTTGTCAATTAGGGTTTTCTTGTTTTACCCTAGTTTGATTGGTTGGATTGGGTTGATTCTACTTATACAACAAAAGGACAAGGCCCCTATAGTTTGGCTCTCATTCTTGTGTAGAATCCAAGCTAGGTTTGTGTCCTAATGTTGGATATAAGAGGATTTGACCTGGTTTGATCTATTGAGCTAGTCTCTCTTTTCTATATAATAGAGCCAAATGGACTAGGCCTTTAAGTTCAGTCTGGCCATTAATCTGGCCCCATAGGCCATCAATCCAGCCCACTAGGCCTATTTTCAAGCCCACTCGGGCCACTACGTGCAAGGCCCCGCGGCCACAGACTACTTCCAAGTTGTTTACAATCTATAGGCCACTCATCTCTTTTGGTGATCAAGGACAGGGTTCAACCTTCTACAAGGTTGCAGGCTTTGAGGGTAACCTTCTCTCAACAATCGCAATCTACAACAGTTAAAGGTTGTGGTTTTTTGTTTTGTTGCAGGGCCATTACTATTTAATGCGTCCTCCGTTCAAGTCAGCATCCCATTTTCCATGATCATGGTTTGATGTAACCATCGAGGTCTTATGTTAACATTTTAGTTACCCAAATTTTATGTTGTTTGTGTTAGAATTTTATTCTATAACATTTGTCAGCTATGACTTAGCATTATTTATAGGCGGTTTAAAAGGCTACACATGTATGTTAGCTTTTAGCATCCTATGTACTTCTAACCACAAAATTTATTGTAACTGTTAACAGTTTGGAGTCCTAATCATTAACATTTTCCACCAAACAAACTAGCACAAATAGCATTTTTTCCAGATTGACCACATGGGTCCTTTCAAAGTGCACAAATAGGGCCTTTTTTTCTTTTTTGCCACAACTTTCACCTATGGAGGTGAATTTTTGCAAAATTATAGTCAACAGAACGGTGTTTCCATGTCTAAAAAAAATTGCCTTTTTTGACGGGTTTTTAATCCTCAAACCCCTTTGTACTTACAAATATTAACAAGGCATAATTTTTGCCCACAACATCAAAATTTCGTGATTTTTTTTGAAATTGCTCAAAATTTTGTAAGGAATTCATTAGTACAGCTAAAAGTTAGTTTTGGATAGCCATTTTTTCAAACATCTATAAAAATATCTGTGTTATAAATAGATGATTTGGCTTCCAAATGTGTACACATTGTACTTTTTCTCTTGCATATCTTTTTGGGGGGCTTCTAAACCAGTCATAATCCTTTTGGGGGGGCAAACTTTCATTTATGCTTTGATAGTGCTTAAACTTTGATCATGTATATTGCTGTGGATGACACACATACTCCCTTCCATTCAAGTATTCTCAATAAATCTTGTAGTTCAAATGGAAGATCAAATGTGGATATTGTGGGCTAAAATGACATACAGCAAAAGAATGTCATCATCGCAAAATCAATGAACTAAGACAACAAATTATTCACTCATATCAACTTTCTATTGATATTAATAAAGCACTTGCAGAAAAATCTCGTCTCACTAAGCCATCGTGTGAGACACCATCAGTAGTGGATTACAAAAGAGCCAATACAATGGTTTGACTTATGCTCTGATACCATGTTGGAATTGCCAATGATTCTCTGCAAGACTTGATGTTCACTCACAATATGGAAATCGACAAATAGAGATAAGAAATCAATGATATTGATGAACGTAATTTGAGCATAAACATATATTAATCTCACTTGATAATTTACACAAGAATGACTTATTATATAGGCATGGATGAGGCAATCTACCTTGCATGTGGATTGACAAGTGCCTCATGATGTGGCACATGCATGTAGACAAGTGTCCTATAGGTGTCAACCTTTGGATCACTTGGAATTGCAAACCAACCTTGTGTGACAAGTGTTGGATGACTACAAAGTGCCTTTTGAGGTGAGATGAAAAGTATTCCGACCTCAAAAGGTATGCACATGAGGTTTACCAAACAAATAGGTAACCTTTAACCTCTAAAAGGTTGCACATTCAGTTAGACAAGATGTTGTCTAACCTCATCAACCTAAGTACACTTAAGCTATAGTGAATAGATAAATTAATCACTCTAACACTATGAGCCTTAATCTCATTCTTTCTATCAAAACTGTTAGGAAAAGTGTCTCAACCTTGCAACTATGAAAGGTTACTATTCTTCCCAGTTTTGGTCTTTTTGAATACCCTTTATCTTGAATAATGGTTTAGAACTTTCTAAGTTTCCAAAATGGCTAAAAATGGCGGGACTTACTATTTTTAGTAACTCTACATTTGACTTCGGATGGACCTGAAACTTTTCCAAAAGGTGCAGAATGACTAAGTAAACATCTCAGGTGAGTTTCAACTCAAGATCATACATGGATTGTGAGATATTAAAGTTTCAATTTTTTGAAACTATAGGAAAAAGTATTGAACTCAGTTTTGAGGCACTTAGAGGTCTCTAAATCCCTAAAGTTGTCATAACCAGAAAAGCTGGTTATAGCTTGATAGATCTCTTCATGATATTTCTGATGCATCAAACAGTTTGTCAATCGAACACTCAGATCAAAAGTTATGGCCTCTAGAAGTTAGATCTCTTGTTTTTGGGAAATGTGAAAACATGCTAGACACTTGAAAGAGCTGTAAAGGGGAGAGTTACATGTGTTGGTGTGTGATTTGGCACATCATAAAGCATCTTTGATTGGAGATAATTTGGGCAACACTTTTGGGTGGTTTTGGCTCATGGTTTTCTAATTACTGTTGACGGTTTACTGTATTGTATCTCCTATATATCGAGAATTGGAGATGGAGGTTGTGCGTAAAAAAGAGTCTTATAGATTTTGAATTACCTCCAGATCTCTGGTTGATTAATACTCATGTGGAATCTTGCTTTGCAAGTATATTATAATCTTCTTGATTTCTGAATAATATATTGGGCGGCTTTGGAGTGGGGTTTTTCACCTGAAAGGGTTTTCCCCACGTATATCTTCTGTTGTGAGTTTTGCATTTGAATGTTGTTATTACCTTTCTGTTAATGTGCATCTTAATCTATAACTGTAAAAGTTAAAATTTGCATAAATCTTTCCTCAAAAGATCAGTGTAGGAAGTGTTTTCCGCATACCTTGCTTCTTTTCAGTTGGTATCAGAGCCTGATCACGTTTGGTTTTAGTTGTTGGGTAGAGGGTTTTTTGAGCTGATCTTTGTTTGAGTGGGAGCTTGTGCAAAGGATTTTGAAATCTTTGTTGTAGGAAAAATATGGTGAGCACATCTAGGAGGTTTGATATAGAGAATTTTAATGGAGGCAACTTTGAGTCATGGAAACTCAAGATGGAGGACTTATTGGTGGATAGAGATCTATGGCTCACAGTATCCGGATCCATGCCATCGAGCATGAAACATGAAGATTGGTATCTAATTTATCGAAAGGCTAAGGGTCTGATAAGACTCTGTTTGGTTGACTCAGTGCTCTTGAATATCCATGAAGAGAAGATTGCAAAAGATCTTTGGAAGAAGCTTGGAGATGTTTTTTAGGCTAAATCCTTGGTGAACATGTTATTCCTGCGAAAGAAATTATATTCTCTAAGGATGGAAGATGGAGGATCTATCACTGATCATCTGAATACATTCAATATGCTTATTATCCAGTTGACCTCTGTTGCTGTGAGGATGGAGGAGGAGGATCAATGTATGACATTACTGGGTTCCTTACCAGATTCATGGGATCACCTTGTTATGGCCATTGGGAGTACCACTACCACCTTCAAGATGGATGAAGTGGTTTCTTCATTGTTGTCTAAAGGGATGTGAAGAAACTCTTACGAATTGGCTAAGGAGGCTCTTACAATTCGTGGTAGATCTAAAGAGAAGGGAAAGAAAAAGGATAAGAAGAAGGAAGAAAAATGAAGATCCAAACCCCGTGGGAGATCTAAGTCTCCTGGAAAGTCCAAGGCTCTGTGTTGGAAATGCGGCAAACCTGGTCACTTCTACAAGGAGTGCAAGGAGGAGAAAAAGAAAAAGAAGAACTATGATTCAGATTTTGACAAGTCCTCTCAGGATGAAGGAGAAGCATTTGTTACTGCCCTGGCAATGCATGCATCTGAGGATGTGTGGCTTATTGAATTTGGTGCATTGTTTCACATGACCTTGTATTGGGGTTGGTTTTTGAAGTATGAAGAATGTGATGGTGGAAAGGTGTACATGGGTGATGATTCTCACCTAAAGATTGTTGGTCATGGAAGAGTCTTGATTCAATTCCTTGATGGACGAGTGAAGGGAATCAATGGTGTTCTGCATATCCCTGGTTTGGCATGGAACCTTCTTTCTATAAGTTGAATGATGTGAGTGTGCAGGTTGTTTTCTCAAATGGAGGATGCAAGATGACCGGAGGAACTATGGTGTTAGCTAAGGGTGTTCAGATTGACACTATGTTTCAGCTTGATGCATGCATGATTAAGTGCAATAGTGCCACTATTTCGAAGAAGGGAACTATTGCAAGTATGAGCAATAAGTGTTGTCATTGATGTCAACACATAAGGTTAGCATCTAAGGAAGTTACTTGCTCTCCCAGAACAATGCAGTGTTTTGCTCCGCATTTCCTCAGCATTGTAGACCAGAGTGTGAGATTGGGATATGATTTAGAGAAGTGTCTAAAGATGTTAGATCTTGATTTTGGTGGTTTGGAACACTGTGCAACAAAAGATCTATTTACCAGTTTGAAGACTGTGTCTGGCAATGTGTGCAGAGTGATAGGGAGAAAATGTTCTGCTCCGCATTCTCCGCAGATTAGAATTTGGCTTTATGGTTCTAGACTTAATCTTGGAAAGTCCATAGCTATCTTCATTCTAGAGGATTTGGTATTTGGTGCTCTGGAAGATAAGTTTGTGTTGTTATACTTCAGGTGAAAGTTGTTGAGTTCAAGTGATAGTTGTTGTCTTCTATTATCTCCAAGTGAGATCTGTTGCGGATGGATTTGTCGACTCGCAGGTGAATCTATGTTGTTCACAGATGTGTCAAGATCATGTTAAAGCATTGCACAAGGTCCCCTGGTTAAGATTGTGATCAAGGAAGTATGTGATTAAGAATTCTCCTAGATTATACCATCTGGCCGATAGTAGAAGGTAGATTGCCTTACGGATCAAAGATATGTTTTGGATCAATGTGGTTAAATGTTTTGTATGAACCTATATAAACACGCTTGTACAAGGATTTGGGTCTGCATAGCATAGAATGCATTGAATTGAGTCGACAAGCTACATCTTTCAATGTACACGTTTTATATTTTGGATGCCAACCTGATTATGGATAAAATCATGATGTGGATATATAAGAGCAATGAATTTTGGTTGAGGTAAAGATGAATGTGGAGTGGCTGATGCGAGCACAATAACAGCAGAGCAGAGATAAAAGATTAGTGATGATGAAGACTTAGGATTCAGTATTCAGTTGCTAAATGACTGCACCCTGGCATACTGATAGATGCTTTTGCAATATTCATATTTCCTATATAATTTCACTTGTACTTGGTAGAGAGCCATCTTCATCAAGGTAGTAAGCCTCCATTAGGGTTTAACAACCCTTATTGTAATCCTTCTAGGTTTAGGGTTGAGGCAGTGAGCCTGCTAGACCTAGTTGTACTTCATGGTAGTGAGCCAACATGTTCTAGGCCCATGGAGTGACCAAGACTGAACATCACCATTTGTAAAAGATTGCAATATATATTGAGAGCTAATCCTCTTCGTGGTTTTTCCCCACCTTGGGGTTTTTCACGTAAAAATCTTGGTGTCCATGTGTTATGTCTTTGTGGTTGCTATTCATTTGCATATTGTGCTTTTGTTTATTTATTTATTTTGGAAAATGGTTAAAAGTGAAAGTGCATGAAAATTTTTATGGAACACTGATTCACCCCCGCTCTCAGTGTTCCTGATATTCAACAATTGGTATAAGAGCCAAGTTCCTTGGAAGAAGCCTAACAACTTGAGGAAGAGCTGGGAAAGTTCACTCATGGCAGCACAAAGGTATCTCACTTATCCTGAAGCAAATCCTCCTAGCAGCATTATAATTGGTAATCAAGTATATGTCAATAATGAACAATTTGAAGTAGCTCTAGAAGATCTTGACAACTCCAAGGCTGATATCAAGGAATTAGAGGAGAGTATCAAAGAAGTTGATGATTGCATTCTGAAATTAAAAGAGCAGATCACTAAATCTTAGGAGAGAAGGAGGCTCTTCATTCCAATTGTTGTCTAAAGAGATGCAGATTATGAAGAATCAAACTTGGGAACTTGTCTCAAGACCAGAGATCAAATTGAATGAGAATAGAGAAGTGGTGAGGAATAAGGCAAGACTGTGTGTAAAAGGTACTCATAAGTGGAAATAAAGACTCTAAGGAAACTCTTTCTCTAGTGGCATAAATGGAGGCTATTAGGTTGTTTGTCACCTTTGCAGTCTACATAGCATATAATGCATTGAATTGAGCCGACAAGCTACATCTTTCAATGTACATGTTTTATATTTTGGATGCCGACCTGATTATGGATAAAATCATGATGCAGATATATAAGAGCAATGAATTTTGGTTGAGGCAAAGATGAAAGTGGAGTGGTTGATACGAGCATGAGAATAGCAGAGCAGAGATAAAAGATCAGTGACGATGAAGACTCAGGATTCAGTATTCAGTTGCTAAATGACTGCACCCTAGCACACTGATAGATGCTTTTGTAGTATTTGTATTTCCTATATAATTTCACTTGTACTTGGAAGAGAGCCATCTTCATCAAGGCAGTGAGCCTCCATTAGGGTTTAACAAACCTTATTGTAATCCTTCTAGGTTTAGGGTTGAGGCAGTGAGCCTGCTAGACCTAGTTGTACTTCATGGCAATGAGCCTACATGTTCTAGGCCCATGGATTGACCAAGACTAAACATCACCATTTGTAAAAGATTGCAATATATATTGAGAGCTAATCCTCTCCATGGGTTTTCCCCACCTTGGGGTTTTTCACGTAAAAATCTTGGTGTCCATGTGTTATGTCTTTGTGGTTGTTATTCATTTGCATATTGTGCTTTTATTTAATTAATTTTGGAAAATAGTTAAAAGTGAAAGTACATGAAAAGTTTTATGGAACACTAATTCAACCCTGCTCTCAGTGTTCCTAATATTCAATAATTGGTATCAGAGCCAAGTTCCTTGGAAGAAGCCTAACAGCTTGAGGAAGATCCAGGAAAGTTCACTCATGGCAGCACAAAGGTATCTCACTTATCTTGAAGCAAATCCTCCCGATAGCATTATAATTGGTAATCAAGTATATGTCAATAATGAACAATTTGAAGCAGCTCTAGAAGATCTTGACAACTCCAAGGTTGATATCAAGGGATTAGAGGAGAGTATCAAAGAAGCTGATGATTGCATTCTGAAATTAAAAGAGCAGATTAGTAAATCTCATGAGAGAAGGAAAGAACTATATGAGCAACTAAGACAAGAAAATGAATCCATAGAGAGTCTTCTCAGGGTGATTGAAGAAAAGTCCAAGAATGAGGAATGTCTGAATCAAGTTGTGAAGGACAAGTCAGAGGAATGTGAAAAACTAGGGAAAGAAGTTCTGCTCTTAAAGTTTGATCTAGAAGCAGCCAACAACTACAGAGAAAAATTCAAAATAAGCTCTACAAAACTTGATGAGTTGTTGGCCAGTCAAAAGTATCTTGATGATAAACAAGGCTTGGGATTTGAAAAGTGAGAAAGTTCAAATTTAGGGCAAGGGAATTTTAAAGAAGAAAGAGGCAAAAACCATCCAATAAGGAATCAAAAAGGAAGATCCAGAAAACCTCCAGTCAGGCAACCAAATGCACAAAGGTACCCATCTTTCAATGGTTATTGTTTCAAATGTAATAAATATGGTCATAGGGCTACTCAGTGCAGAAGTAGAATAAATCCAAATGTTCCATTCTTCTCTAGTAAATGTTTCAATTGCAACAAAATCAGTCATAAAGTAAATGAGTGTAGAAGTGTGTCAAGAAATAATCCAAGTAAACCAAGGAACATCCAATTCTTCAATGGAAACTATTATACTTGCAATAAATTTGGGCATAAGGCTAACCTATGTAGGTCAAGGATGAATGGAAGGAACAATGGTCAGAAAAATACCGTGTGCTTCAATTGCAACAAGCCTAGACATATTGAAAGATTTTGCAGAAGTAAGAACATGAAGAAGGATAATCAAGCAGAATTGAAGAAACCAGTGGAAAAGGTTGATCTAGTAGAAGTCAAGAAGGAGATGAACAAGGTTTGGGTCAAGAAGGAAGTAAATAAAGTCAGAGATGAGACTGCACCAGATTTTGGAGCAGATACTTCCTCTGGGAAGTAAATTGAGAACTCTGGCTTAGGGGGAGCTGTATTGAAATTTTTAAATCCCCTAGCCAGTTAGTCAATGCTGCGATTCGGCACAAAGATATGATGTAAAAATTTATATGGAAGATCGCTTGAAAGGAACTCCGTAGATCAAGGTATAAAAGGATTCTAGTCCAGAAGCCTAAAATGACTAAGTATGAGCAGTATACAAAGTAAGTGACAAAGATTGGGTCAGTATGCCTCCGGAATTGAAGATCATTATATGCGGTTTAGTTATGTTGTTCATAGATATTTGGTGAATATATTTTCTAGTGTTCAAGTTCTAACTTCCTTCGGAAGTCACACGATGAATTGTCTAAGTCTGAATGAATAGAGTTAAGCCTGAAACAGTGTAAAGCATTTGAGTATTTTGGTCTGCATTCTTCCGCTATTGAGTATTTTGATTTGCGGTTCTGAAGGTATGTTAAGAGGTCAATGATGTTTGTTGGATATGAATTCTAGAGTCTCATATGATCCGCATTGGGAGTTATGATGTGAGAGATGAATTGGTCAAGTATGTACTTAAGGGACAAGCTGACAGGTCATGAATTTTGGCTAAGTATCTAACTGATAAAATAAAGTGGCAGGGCTCTGGTATTCTGGTCCGCTTGGGTCTACTTTTGAAGATAATGCTCTATAGTTCTGGCATATGGTTATTGATTAGTGATTACATCTACATCCAAAAGTTTGTTTGATCTTGATAATTGGCTTGGGAATAATGAGTAACAGAAGTTTAGGATTGTTTTCAGTACAGAGCAGTTTTCTTTGGAAATGTTTTGAAAATCTAAAGATGAACTCAAAGGTGAATGATTATGAATTAGATGAGATTTGAAGGCAATGATTGAGAATGAGATATAACTGAGGATCCAATGCTTAAGGTCTGATAGAGGAGGTGAGTTCACGTCAAATGAATTTAATATTTTCTGTAAAGAACAAGGCATAAAGAGACAATTGTCTACTAGGACTCCTCAGTAGAACGAAGTTGTTAAGAGGAAGTACATGACAGTCCAAGAAGCTGCTAGATCAATGATGAAGGAAGCTGACCTACCGGATGTATACTGGAGAAAAGATATACATACTTCTATCTACATTCAAAACAAAGTTCAAGTCAAAAGTGCTACAATAAGAGTCTAGGAAAGATCATTGAGAGTGCTAATGTGAAGGTTGATGAAATCAGAGAAAGAATATCAGATATGAGTAGCTATGAATTAAATAAATAGGAAGACAATCAAGTTGAAGAAGAAGCTCCGGAAAGAATTCCTGAGATCCCTAGGGATTGTGCAGAAGTACCACCGAAGACCAGTTCTTGGGTAAAAAGAGCAAAGGTGCATTGACAAAGAAAAAGAATTGCAGTTGAATAGGTAAATCTCTGTTGAACCTATAACAGTGGATGAGGCATGCAAGGATAAGTTTTTGATCAAGGCAATGGAAAAGGGAACTAGTGCAAATTATGAAGAATCAAACTTGGGAACTTGTCTCAAGACCAGAGATCAAATTGAATGAGAATAGAGAAGTGGTGAGGAATAAGGCAAGGCTATGTGTAAAAGGTACTCATAAGTGGAAATAAAGACTCTAAGGAAAATCTTGCTCCGGTGGCATAAATGGAGGCTATTAGGTTGTTTCTAGCCTTTGCAGCACATAAAGATTTCAAAGCAGATATGAAGACTGCTTGCTTGAATGGAAGGATGAAGAAGACAACGTTTTAACTAGACTGATGATAAGGGAAGCCTGCAGGAGAAAAGTTGCAGATAGATGAGTGTTGACCTAAGGAAATTGATGGCTATATGTGTTGACAGTGATTGATATGCATTGTTTTCATAAGTTGTCATGAAGGTTGATAAAAGATGGAATGTCATGGTTGGATGTCATACCCTGATTTGAGCAGAGTCGAGTCTAAAGCTTTGAGAATACAAGATATGTAGGTGAAGGTCCTAATGTGAGCTAGAGTTGATACGGTCTAATGTGTACTCCTAAAAGGGGAGTATTCAGAGAAGTAAGAAGAAAAAGGTGTAGTAATGCAGGTAGTAATCAAAGATGGTTGTTGAAGTCAAGAGGATTCATGAGGTTACCTCTCAGGGGAAGCAAGTAGATGATATGAGTTTCTGATAAAGAGTAGTAAGTGTTGCAGTGTTGCTAACAGAGGATTCATGAGGTTACCTCTCAGGGGAAGCAAGTAGATGATATGAGTTTCTGATAAAGAGTAGTAAGTGTTGCAGTGTTGCTAACAGAGGAAATAGTACAATAGCAACAAGATCTAAAGTTGAGCTTTGATAACCAAAGAAGGAGAGAAGTAAAAATCTTGATACCCTTTGCCATTGATGTCAAAAGGGGAGAAAAGTTCATGTGAAAAACCAAAGTTGCAGTTAGAGAAAGCATCAAGTAAGGGGGAGCAAAGAAGCAAAGAAAATTTATTTGTCTTGATGGTTTTTCACATCATGTGTTGCCATCAATGACAAAGGGGGTGTGAGGACCACCTTTTTACTTCTGTTCTTGTGACTATTTACATTACTATTATTGATACTTTTTATATGTGTGGGATAGTAGTTCCCGGATTTGTCAAACTATTAAACTTTATTTTGGTTACGGAAAAACTAATTGGGTGATGTTTGGATAAGTTTACATTTCAGAAAAGTTAATTAGGTGATGATGGAAAATTGTAATATGATTTCATTTATGCTATTTAGAACTATGTCATGATAATGTATGTTTTTAAGTTGCTTCGGCTATGATGATTATCTGTGAAACTGATCTTGCAATTTAGTGTGCAGGAAATTACTAATCAAACCACAAATTTCGGAGATCATTCCGCACCTTGTTATTGTTATTCCCTGTTAAGCCGATCTGGTTCCACAAGGAACCAAGATCACTCTGTGTTTGATATGGTGTCGCAATGTGGTCTTTCATAAGGTCGAATGGGTTGGTCTACCCTCTTGTAACACTGACTTATGATTTGTGTTGTAAAAAGATTGAATTTGAATTTCTTTTCTTCTATTTAAATCTTGGAGGCCTTTTCTTGTGCTTAACCTTGACCATGGTTGTCCAGAATGGGTTAAAGTTGACCTTGGGTTATACCCCATGGGTCCAGGGCCCCATTTGGCATGGGTAACCCTTGGGTAACCTCCATCAAGCCATCTTAACTACCCCCTGAAGTTAAGTGGCGAAAATTGGAGGCATGGGGGGGACATGATGGGTTGTACCAACACCCAACCCATCCCTCTTCAATCCCCAAGGTATGAGATGACTACAAACCCATCCATTATAGAGGGATTGACTTGAAGTCACCCTCACCATTAGTGAGATTCCCCATGTGCTGTGGGGTCATCCATGTTGAAGGAAGGAAGAAGGGGCATGGGTCACCTGTCTTTTCCTCCTTTAACTCCTTTTATTTCTCCCATGCATAAGAGAAATGACATGAGGAGTGGGATAAGGAGTACTCTAGGGATGGGTGAGTGACATAAGCCAACACTCATCCCTTGGGACATGATAGTGGTTTTGGGAAGGGTGAAGAGGTGACAAGTGTCACCTCCCCATTCCTCTAAACTGGAGGGTTTTGGGT
This sequence comes from Cunninghamia lanceolata, assembly GCA_027924645.1. Lineage (NCBI taxonomy): Eukaryota > Viridiplantae > Streptophyta > Pinopsida > Cupressales > Cupressaceae > Cunninghamia > Cunninghamia lanceolata. Next base: position 1,102,982 of record BSBN01000567.1, read on the forward strand.
TATTTGAATTCCATTTTTGGAAGGGAAGGGAGTTAGTTGATTTTTTTGGAGAGTTTTATTTTATTGCCAGAATAGGAAAGTTAGCTTGAGGTGAGGAAAGGAAGAAGGAGTTGGTGGCTAAGGTTGGAAGAGATCTCAGTGGAGCTCTACAACAGTTTCATTCCAGAAGGGCTTTGTAAGGTTGGTTTGGTTTTACCTTTCTTTCGTATATTTGAATGTTGTATGAAAAAAAAAATTGTGTGAAAGGTGGTTATTTGTTTGTGTTTTAGATTTGTTTCTGTGGGATCTGTTGTCGGGTTCGGGTTGTTGACAGAGCTTCTCCCACTTGGGAGAAATGCTCATCAAGTTTGGGGTAGGGGAGGAGTGATCCTCCTCGGGTGCATACCTGTTTTCTTCTTTTGGGATGTTGAAAGCCTTGAGGGCTTGTATTTGTGACCGGTTCTTTGACTTGAGAGTCAAATACAGATTTCTTGGAAAAATTTGTGATCAAACTTGGTTTGAGGCCAAGAGAATTGTGTTGGTTATCATAACTGAAAGGGTGACACTCTGGAGTTGACTGTGTCCACTCTCCTGCCCCTTATGAAGCTCACTGTAGTTGAGTTTTCATGTTGTAATTTACCCACGGGTGTTTGTGTGCTTTGGGTTTGTTGTTGTTCCCTGTTGTGAAGTGGAATGCTTGAGATACCCAGGTGTGAGTATGGTCTCCTTAGCTCGGGGGTGACCATCTTGCGGGTCTACGGAAGGGAGGAGAGCTAGATGAGTGGTGTTTTCTTCTTTGTTTGTCTTTGATACGCAGGTTCCCTCTTGAAGCTTATTGATGGAAACTGGAGGAGTTCGGTAATTAGGGAGAATGAATTTCATCCGTACTATAAGAAGAGTTTGGTTCATTGAGCTACACCCTTTTTAAGTTCATTGTGGAGGGATTCTCTTCCTCTGAAGTTGTATAATTTATTGTTTGGGGAAAGAGAGAAATTCTTCCCTTCAGTGGTGTTTGTTAGTTATGAGTTTTGATAGTTATGTATACTTGGAGTATCTGTTGTTGAGTAGTGAAATTGTATATTGATCTTGACAAAGGTGTTAAAGTTCAACTATAGTATTGTTGTTGTGTATGGTCTTTCAATTATATTATCAAGTTGTAAAAATCAAATTTATGATTATTGGAAAAATTAGTGAAAACGTTAGTTCTTTGTAAATCATCTGAAGATGTAACTTTGCTATGTTATTGAAATGGAAATTGAGATAAAAAGAATTTTTAGAAGGGTAATTGTGGTTTATACCTTACTTCTTGCTTGAGAAGAAAATGACTGACTTGAAGTTAAATGAGATTGGGAAAGAAATAAATTTTAAATATCCTTGTATGTTGATTACTGATTATTGTTACGTTTTGGTGATGCATTGAAATTGCAATTCATTATAGATTTAATTCATTCATTTTAAATCAATCCATTTATTATAAAGTTCACACGTTATTTAACCTCCAAAATCATTTGTCTGTTACCATTAACTAATACTGTAAATTCTACTAAACTGAATAGGTGAAATGGTGATTAAAAAGGTGAAGTTGAGTATATATATATATATATATTGTTTTACTAAATTTGAAAATTGTTTATATAAAAATGAAATTTAATTACTTTGTTTGTATTTAATTAATAATGGTATATACACATTTGAATGGGAAAATACATATATCAGGAAATGGAATAATTGTAGTCTCTGTGTTTTTTTTTAAAAAATACAGAGAGGACAAAAAAATATACAAGGGCGGTGGGGTTTGAACCCCACCGCCGGCCTTTAACAAAGGAGGGTGTGGGGAGGGGGCAGAGCCCCCACCCACACCCCACTACGTGGGATGTGGGTGGGGGCTCCGCCCCCTCCCCACACCCCCACTGCCAACGTTACCACCGCGCGGCCCATGAAACCCGTGGCCAAGCCACCACCCCACCACGAAGTACCCTCCACCGCGGCCAGCACACAGCCGCAAAAAGCCCGCGCCCTCATGCCTTTGTCGCTGTCTCTGCGGCTGCCGCGCCGCCGTAACCACGACCCCCGCCACTGCTCTGTGCGTGGACCTCCGCCACGAACGCCACCACCCCACCGTGTCTCACACTCTGCGCAGCTCTCCCACCTCTGTTGCCCCTCTCTCAGGCCGACCCTCCTCCATGGCCGCCGCCATGTCTTCAACCTGTCATACAAAACACAAAAGAATTTCTCAGTTAGGGTTCTAAATGTTTAACAATTCAATCAAATAAACTATGTTATAATATCTTTGGTTAGTTTTTATAAAGAGGGGAGCCTCTTATATAATAGACAATGGATTATAAATATATATATATATCTATTTTCTAAAAAAAAAAAAAAATTATAATTGTAATAATAGCATTAGTATATATACATACATATATATATATATATATATATATCTATTTTATGAAAAATAAAGAATTACAATTGTAATAATAGCATTAGTAATAGATAATAGTAATATTAACAACAGTAATTAAAACGATAAGAGAAATATACTTGTATATATATTTATTTATATATATATATATAAATACATATATTATTTAATTGATAAGTTTATCAGAGAGGCCATTTGTATTCTCGTCACAACGACAAGAGAAAATAAAATTATAACTTAAAGAGAGCATAAAGAAAAATACTTTAATAGTCTTAGAAGAGTTTCTCGGAAGTTTAACTATCAACGAAATTTAATAACCAGGAAAATGAAGAGGAAAATTACGTGTCACCTTGTTTAAAAAGGTCACTGGAAATAAACTTAAGAAGCCATCACAGACATTCCATGTGAGGCCATTTTAATCTCAACTGTAGTTAGTAAACGTCCAGAGAAGAAAACCTGCAAGAGAGTAAGAAGAAGAAAAACTAACATTGGAAAACACAGAGGAGAAAATGCGCGGCATTTCCCACATGGGATAAGAGAACTAAGTTGATGGATCCTTCCGCTATATTTGCTTAGGAACAAGTGTAATTAATACAAACGTATCGGTGAATCCTAGATCGGAGAAAAACAGGAGACCGAGTCCAGCGAAGTAGTAAACCAGTCTGTGTGATCTGGAAAATCTGGAAGTTAGGAACAATGTTAAATAGATATAGTGATAACTCTGATTGATGTAGAATATGAAGAAAGGACAGGATAAACATAAAGAAAACGAAGAGACCCAAAAGAGAGAGACCGAAATATAAACAAACGAAAACTTCAGAGAAATAGTTAAGGTGAGCACGATATAAATACAATCAAAATTAAGATCCAAAGAAACGGAAGAGAGGGCAAATGAACTGTCTTGTTGAGAATGCTAAGTTTGAGGTAGGAGTATATTTCAGGAAACGAGAAAGAAGGCAAACAAATGTGCTTTGCTAAAAAATATCCCCATAGGGAGATCATGAGTTAGTTTAGTAGGAACAGGGCGTCGTGGGAAGTTGTTATCGGGGAACCCCGTAAGTAGTATAGTGTTGAGTAAATTCCCACTTACGCCGTAAGGCGTTATGCTGTCGAAATCTGCCAAGAAATAGGGTTATGGGCCTTGAAAATATAAACCTTGTAGCGACGTTAACTGCATCAAGGAGACCCCCTTGTTGGACTGCTTGCGTCTGGTTGCACGCAATTGTACTTGTACCCCGCCGACAACTGTAGTGTTTTCGCCTTGAGCGTACACCATCGAGCATGCTTACGCATGCGAGGGCATTTCTAGGGTTGCGTGAGAAAATTTTTGATAGTTCGTGTCATAACCACATGACAGATGTGGCTATGACACGTGTGACGCGTGATGAGACCACATGGAAAATGTGGGCATGACATTTGGTATCAGAGCCAAGTTTAAACACTGGGCATATTTGGGCACGTTATTATTCCGCAACTTTGATTAATTAGTCTCTACCTTGTTTTGTAGGATGCCTCCCCGATGTGTTCGACGAGCACGATCACGCCACACAGCGTCTATCGAGGTGCACAGCGATTCCTCAGCCGAGGGACGGGCACCCGCCGTTACAGCACCACCACCTGCACAACCTGTACCACAAGCACCACTAGTACCATACGCACCACCAGTATTGGATATAGGACCACAGATCTTATAGGCACTGCAGGCTATGTTAGAGAGGTTACCGCCAGTGATTCCTGAGCCACGTGTCGAGCCTCGTGTTGATCCGCGAGAGGAGCCACGTAGGGAGCCACGTGCCGAGTCACGTATTGAGCCACTTTAGGAGCCCCGCGTTGATCCACTAGAGGTACCACGTGTGGAGCCTTTCGTTGAGATCCCCGACACAACAGTAGAGGAGGTAGGGTCAGCCTCCCGTGCACGGAGCAGGAGTCCTCTGAGACCTTTGAGACGAGATGAGACCCAGAGGGCAGAACAGGTACATCATGGATTGTATGAAGATGGGGTGGAAGAGCCAGTTGTGGGACTTAGAGACAGAGGGGACCCCATCAGAGATCTACTTAGGCTCAACCCACCCACTTTCGCAGGTGCTACAGAGGGAGTTGTGGCCGAGGCTTGGCTGATTAGTTTAGACAGGTGTTTCGCGTTGCGACCTTATGGAAGCAACACGAAAGCACGAGTGGCAGTCCATCTTCTGAGGGATGCTGCAGCTACCTGGTGGCGCACTGAGGAGTGCAAGCGCCGACTTTTCGTGGATACACTCACTTGGGATATCTTTATTGAGCGCTTTAATGCTCGATATTTGTCAGAACATTACAGACAGTGCAGGATCGATGAGTTCCATGATTTACAGCAGAGGGGACTCACTGTTACTCAGTATGAGAGCTGATTCATTGAGCTTTCTCGTTATGCGGAATACCTCCACGATGAAAAAATCTTAATACACAAATTTATCAGAGGGCTGAATCACAGGATAGCAGGACTAGTTCGTATGGCAGATCCCCAGACCATGAGCGAGGCGGTTGAAAAAGCCCTTATATCAGAGGAAATTCAGGGACGAGGGCAGAATTCATGCCCACCGTATCAGGATCGTAATCCCCAACAATAGCAGAACTTTCGAAGGCCTCAAAACACAACACAGAGAGGAGGATATAACTCTTCATCATTACCTCCTAGACCTCCACAGCAGCAGCAACATCAGCAAAAATCTAAATTCCAACAGAGGGGTCAGGGAGGACAGAACCGTGGTTGGCAGCAGCAGGGTTCACGCAGAGATCAAAGACAGCAGGGTTCATCGGCAGGACCCGCGAGGTCCCAGCAGTCTTACAGAGGCTCACAGGGGTCCATGGGACGGACTGGGCAACAACAATCGGGCAGAACACAGTCAGGGCAGTTACAGGCTAGAGGACCGTGTTATGTGTGTGGTGGGGTAGGGCATTTGGCTAGAGAGTGCCCGCAGGGATTTACAGCAGGGGGACAGCCCCGATCAGGAGGATCTGAGCAGACCGTAGGAGACGTAGGCAGATCCCACCACATGTTTGCAGCAGTTGATAACCGCCAGGCCGATTTCCAGGCCTCAGTCATCGAGGTAGCAGGTACGATAGGGGATTTCCCCATCTCTATCCTTTTTGACTCGGGAGCTACTGACTCCTTTCTGTCTACATCGTTAGTGGAGCGTTGCAGGCTAGTGGCTTCTAGGCAAGACATTAGGTGGGAAGTTGAGTTGGCCTCAGGGGCCAGGATGTCAGTAGATACCTTGGTTAAAGACTGTGAGATTACATTAGGATCCTTCGCTACATCATGTGACCTTAGGGTTATGCCCTTAGGATCCTACGGTGTAGTTCTGGGTATGGATTGGCTTGTGGCACATAGAGCCAAGCTAGATTGTCGCCAGAGGACGATTAGCTATTTAGATGATCATGGCTCACCGGTTGAGATAGTGGGCATTCAAAAGCCCACGGGTGTTCGTATGATATCCGCTCAGCAGCTTAAGCGCTGTATGCGGAAGGGATGTCAGATGGTTGCCATTACGGTCAGTGATAGAACAGAGGAAGAACCTGAGGCTACTTTAGATGATCACCCTGTCCTTAGAGAGTTTGCTGACGTATTTCCACCGGAATTACCAGGTATGCCTCCACGCAGAGAAGTGGACTTCCACATCGACTTAGTGCCGGGTGCAGAACTGATATCCCGTGCACCTTATAGGATGACTACACATGAACTCACCGAACTCAAGCTGCAGTTAGAGGAATTACTTGAGAAGGGGCACATCCGACCCAGTGTTTCACCATGGGGCGCACCAGTTATCTTTGTGAAGAAGAAGGATGGGTCTCTTCGATTATGCATGGACTACAGGCAGTTGAACAAGGTGACGGTGAAGAACCGTTATCCTCTGCCTAGGATTGACGACCTTTTTGATCAGATGCAGGGAACCAGAGTGTTCTAAAAAATTGATCTAAAATTTGGGTATCACCAATTGCGCATCACAGAGGCAGCTATTCATAAGACTACTTTTCGAACCAGATATGGCCATTATGAATTCACAGTGGTACCCTTCGGGTTGACGAACGCCCCTGCAGTGTTCATGAGTCTCATGAACGGGGTGTTCCGTACTTACCTAGATCGGTTCGTAATCATATTTCTAGCTGATATTTTAATTTATTCGCGGACCGAGGAAGAGCATGTGGAGCACTTGCGTCAGGTTTTGCAGCGCTTATGAGAGGAGCAACTTTATGGCAACTTGGCAAAGTGTGCCTTCTTCAGGACAGAGGTGCAGTATTTGGGACACATTTTATCAGGCGATGGCATCTCCGTAGATCCATCTAAAATCAGAGCAATTCAGGAGTGGCCGGCACCCACCAATGTGACAGAGGTCAGAAGCTTTATGGGGTTAGCTGGGTATTATCGTCAGTTTGTCGAGGGCTTTTCCAGGATAGCACATCCCATCACTTCCCTTCAGCAAAAGGGGAAGGGTTTCATATGGACCGAACAGTGTGAAAAGGCCTTTGGAGTCCTCAAGGAGCGTCTTACCAGTGCTCCTATTTTAGCGGTTCCAGATCCTACAGAAGAGTTTGTTGTTTGCACAGATGCATCACTAGAGGGTTTGGGAGCCGTGCTTATGCAGGGTGGTAGAGCGATCGCATACGAATCGCGGAAACTGAAGACACATGAGTTAAACTACCCTACTCACGACTTAGAGCTCGCAGCAGTTATTCATGCTTTGGTCCGCTGGAGACACTTTCTCTTAGGTCGACGCTTTGAACTCCATTCGGATCATCATAGCTTGCAGTATATCTTTACACAGCCAAACTTGAATGCCCACCAACGGCGTTGGATGGAATTCCTATGCGAATATGACTTTGATGTCCACTACATCAAAGGGAAGGAGAACGTGGTCGCTGATGCTTTGAGTTGAAGGCGCCACGAGATCCTGACCCTGACCTTGAGGGTGGACTTGAGAGATCACATCTTACAGCATCTGCCGGAGGACGAGTGGTTTCTTGAGGTGTAGCAGGAAATTCTAAATCAGAGGGCCCTTGAGGGCAAATTCGCAGGATATACCCTTGAGTCTGATGGCTTGCTTAGACATCAGCAACGCATCTATGTACCGAATGCGGGTAATCTTCATACAATAATCTTATCAGAGGCTCATAGAGCACCCTATGCAGCACATCCAGGAGTGAAGAAGATGCATGCTGATTTACGACAACTGTATCATTGGGCTGGAATGAGGCGTGACATTGCAGAATATGTTGCTCTTTGCCTAGAATGTCAGAGGGTCAAGGCCGAACATCAACATCCAGCTGGACTGTTGTACCCTCACGAAATCCCTGAATGGAAATGGGACACCATTTCTATGGATTTCATCATTGGTCTACCTATGTCATCACGTCGCCATGATGCTATTATGGTAACAGTTGACAAGCTGACCAAAGTGGCGCATTTTTCACCAATATGCACAACATACAATGCACCATCAGTGGCAAAGGTGTTTCTCGATCAGATTGTTAGACTTCATGGGGTACCTCGCCACATTATATCCGATAGAGACTCCGTATTTACTTCATCGTTCTAGAGAGCCTTACATCAGGTGTTGGGCACACAGCTCAACTTCAGTTCAGCCTATCATCCAGAAACCGACAGACAAACAGAGAGAGTTAACCAGGTGTTAGAAGACATGCTCCGCATGTACGTTATGGATCATCAGTCTAGATGGGAGGAGTACCTATATCTAGTTGAGTTTGCCTACAATAATGGGCATCATAGCTCGTTGGGTATGCCTCCTTTCCAGGCTTTATATGGCAGACCATGCAGAACACCTTTGAGTTGGGATCAGATAGAGGACAGAACGGCCATAGGTCCAGAGATAGTTCAGAATATGGAATAGCAGGTCAAACAGATTAGACAAAGACTTTAAGAGGCATAGGACAGGCAGAAGAAGTATGCCGATGCTAAGAGGACAGACTGAAGCTTCTCTGTGGGTGATAGAGTATTTTTGAGAGTACGACCGCACAAGAGTCCAATCCATTACGGGAAGGGCTCTAAGCTCACACCTTGATTTGTAGGACCTTTTGAGATCTTGGAGCGGATAGGACTAGTAGCCTATCATCTAGCCTTGCCACCTAGCCTGTCACGTATCCATGATGTATTTCATGCTTCAGTTTACGTCAATATATTTCTGACTTATCTCACGTGTTGGACTGGAGTGCTCTTTAGGTAGAGGCAGACGGACAGCTGGCACTGGAGCCAATTCGCATATTGGCTCGTCGGACGCTGGTCCTTCGAGGTCGAGAACTGGACCAGGTTAGGGTCCAGTGGGACCTATACGATGAAGTCACAGCGACTTGGGAAGATGCAGAGAGACTAAAGACCCTTTATCCTCACCTTTTTGACGACTTCCAGGAGGAAGTACAGTCTTAGGGGGAGAGGATGTGAGGACCACCTTTTTACTTCTGTTCTTGTGACTATTTACATTACTGTTATTGATACTTTTTATATGTGTGGGATAGTAGTTCCTGGATTTGTCAAACTATTAAACTTTATTTTGGTTACGGAAAAACTAATTGGGTGATGTTTGGATAAGTTTACATTTCAGAAAAGTTAATTAGGTGATGATGGAAAATTGTAATATGATTTCATTTATGCTATTTAGAACTATGTCATGATAATGCATGTTTTTAAGTTGCTTCGGCTATGATGATTATATGTGAAACTGATCTTGCAATTTAGTGTGCAGGAAATTACTAATCAAACCACAGATTTCGGAGATCATTCCGCACCTTGTTATTGTTATTCCCTATTAAGCCGATCTGGTTCCACAAGGAACCAAGATCACTCTGTGTTTGATATGGTGTCGCAATGTGGTCTTTCATAAGGTCGAATGGGTTGGTCTACCCTCTTGTAACACTGACTTATGATTTGTGTTGTAAAAAGATTGAATTTGAATTTCTTTTCTTCTATTTAAATCTTGGAGGCCTTTTCTTGTGCTTAACCTTGACCATGGTTGTCCAGAATGGGTTAAAGTTGACCCTGGGTTATACCCCATGGGTCTAGAGCCCCATTTGGCATGGGTAACCCTTGGGTAACCTCCATCAAGCCATCTTAACTACCCCCTGAAGTTAAGTGGCGAAAATTGGAGGCATGGGGGGGACATGATGGGTTGTACCAACACCCAACCCATCCCTCTTCAATCCCCAAGGTATGAGATGACTACAAACCCATCCATTATAGAGGGATTGACTTGAAGTCACCCTCACCATTAGTGAGATTCCCCATGTGCTATGGGGTCATCCATGTTGAAGGAAGGAAGAAGGGGCATGGGTCACCTGTCTTTTCCTCCTTTAACTCCTTTTATTTCTCTCATGCGTAAGAGAAATGACATGAGGAGTGGGATAAGGAGTACTCTAGGGATGGGTGAGTGACATAAGCCAACACTCATCCCTTGGGACATGATAGTGGTTTTGGGAAGGGTGAAGAGGTGACAAGTGTCACCTCCCCATTCCTCTAAACTGGAGGGTTTTGGGTTATTTGAATTCCATTTTTAGAAGGGAAGGGAGTTAGTTGATTTTTTTGGAGAGTTTTATTTTATTGCCAGAATAGGAAAGTTAGCTTGAGGTAAGGAAAGGAAGAAGGAGTTGGTGGCTAAGGTTGGAAGAGATCTCAGTGGAGCTCTATAACAGTTTCATTCCAGAAGGGCTTTGTAAGGTTGGTTTGGTTTTACCTTTCTTTCGTATATTTGAATGTTGTATGAAAAAAAAAATTGTGTGAAAGGTGGTTATTTGTTTGTGTTTTAGATTTGTTTCTGTGGGATCTGTTGTCGGGTTCGGGTTGTTGACAGAGCTTCTCCCACTTGGGAGAAATGCTCATCAAGTTTGGGGTAGGGGAGGAGTGATCCTCCTCAGATGCATACCTGTTTTCTTCTTTTGGGATGTTGAAAGCCTTGAGGGCTTGTATTTGTGACCGGTTCTTTGACTTGAGAGTCAAATACAGATTTCTTAGAAAAATTTGTGATCAAACTTGGTTTGAGGCCAAGAGAATTGTGTTGGTTATCATAACTGAAAGGGTGACACTCTGGAGTCAAGTGTGTCCACTCTCCTGCCCCTTATGAAGCTCACTGTAGTTGAGTTTTCGTGTTGTAATTTACCCACAGGTGTTTGTGTGCTTTGGGTTTGTTGTTGTTCCCTGTTGTGAAGTGGAATGCTTGAGATACCCAGGTGTGAGTATGGTCTCCTTAGCTCGGGGGTGACCCTCTTGTGGGTCTACGGAAGGGAGGAGAGCTAGATGAGTGGTGTTTTCTTCTTTGTTTGTCTTTGATACACAGGTTCCCTCTTGAAGCTTATTGATGGAAACTGGAGGAGTTCGGTAATTAGGGAGAATGAATTTCATCCGTACTATAAGAAGAGTTTGGTTCATTGAGCTACACCCTATTTAAGTTCATTGTGGAGGGATTCTCTTCCTCTGAAGTTGTATAATTTATTGTTTGGGGAAAGAGAGAAATTCTTCCCTTCAGTGGTGTTTGTTAGTTATGAGTTTTGACAGTTATGTATACTTGGAGTATCTGTTGTTGAGTAGTGAAATTGTATATTGATCTTGACAAAGGTGTTAAAGTTCAACTATAGTATTGTTGTTGTGTATGGTCTTTCAATTATATTATCAAGTTGTAAAAATCAAATTTATGATTATTGGAAAAATTAGTGAAAACGTTAGTTCTTTGTAAATCATTTGAAGATGTAACTTTGCTATGTTATTGAAATGGAAATTGAGATAAAAAGAATTTTTAGAAGGGTAATTGTGGTTTATACCTTACTTCTTGCTTGAGAAGAAAATGACTGACTTGAAATTAAATGAGATCGGGAAAGAAATAAATTTTAAATATCCTTGTATGTTGATTACTGATTATTGTTACGTTTTGGTGATGCATTGAAATTGCAATTCATTATAGATTTAATTCATTCATTTTAAATCAATCCATTTATTATAAAGTTCACACGTTATTTAACCTCCAAAATCATTTGTCTGCTACCATTAACTAATACTGTAAATTCTACTAAACTGAATAGGTGAAATGGTGATTAAAAAGGTGAAGTTGAGTATATATATATATATATATATACTAAATTTGAAAATTGTTTATATAAAAATAAAATTTAATTACTTTGTTTGTATTTAATTAAAATTGTATATACACATTTGAATGGGAAAATACATATATCAGGAAATGGAATAATTGTAGTCTCTGTGTTCTTTTTTAAAAAATACAGAGAGGACAAAAAAAATATACAAGGGCGGTGGGGTTTGAACCCCACCGCCGGCCTTTAACAAAGGAGGGTGTGGGGAGGGGGCGGAGCCCCAACCCACACCCCACTACGTGGGATGTGGGTGGGGACTCCGCCCCCTCCCCACACCCCCGCTGCCAACGTTACCACCGCGCGGCCCATGAAACCCGTGGCCAAGCCACCACCCCGCCACGAAGTACCCTCCACCGCGGCCAACACATAGCCGCGAAACGCCCGCGCCCTCATGCCTTCGCCGCTGTCTCTGCCGCTGCCGCACCGCCGTAACCACGACCCCTGCCACTGCTCTGTGCGCGGACCTCCGCCACGAACGCCACCACCCCACCGCGCCTCACACTCTGCGCGGCTCTCCCACCTCTGTCGCCCCTCTCTCAGGCCGACCCTCCTCCATGGCCGCCGCCATGTCTTCAACCTGTCATACAAAACACAAAAGAATTTCTCAGTTAGGGTTCTAAATGTTTAACAATTCAATCAAATAAACTATGTTATAATATCTTTGGTTAGTTTTTATAAAGAGGGGAGCCTCTTATATAATAGACAATGGATTATAAATATATATATATCTATTTTCTAAAAAAAAAAAAAAAATTATAATTGTAATAATAGCATTATTATATATATATATACATATATATATATGTATATATATACATACATATATATATATGTATATATATACATATATATATATATGTATATATATACATGTATATATATATATATATATATCTATTTTATGAAAAATAAAGAATTACAATTGTAATAATAGCATTAGTAATAGATAATAGTAATAATAACAACAGTAATTAAAACGATAGGAGAAATATACTTGTATATATATTTATTTATATATATATATAATCTTATATATATATATAAATACATATATTATTTAATTGATAAGTTTATCAGAGAGGCCATTTGTATTCTCATCACAACGACAAGAGAAAATAAAATTATAACTTAAAGAGAGCATAAAGAAAAATACTTTAATAGTCTTAGAAGAGTTTCTCGGAAGTTTAACTATCAACGAAATTTAATAACCAGGAAAATGAAGAGGAAAATTACGTGTCACCTTGTTTCAAAAGGTCACTGGAAATAAACTTAAGAAGCCATCACAGACATTCCATGTGAGGCCATTTTAATCTCAACTGTAGTTAGTAAACGTCCAGAGAAGAAAACCTGCAAGAGAGTAAGAAGAGGAAAAACTAACATTGGAAAACACAGAGGAGAAAATGCGCGGCATTTCCCACATGGGATAAGAGAACTAAGTTGACAGATCCTTCCGCTATATTTTCTTAGGAACAAGTGTAATTAATACAAACGTATCGGTGAATCCTAGATCGAAGAGAAATAGGAGACCGAGTCCAGCGAAGTAGTAAACCAGTCTGTGTGATCTGAAAAATCTGGAAGTTAGGAACAATGTTAAATAGATACAGTGATAACTCTGATTGATGTAGAATATGAAGAAAGGACAGGATAAACATAAAGAAAACGAAGAGACCCAAAAGAGAGAGACCGAAATATAAACAAACGAAAACTTCAGAGAAATAGTTAAGGTGAGCACGATATAAATACAATCAAAATTAAGATCCAGAGAAACGGAAGAGAGGGCAAACGAACTGTCTTGTTGAGAATGCTAAGTTCGAGGTAGGAGTATATCTTAGGAAATGAGAAAGAAGGCAGACAAATGTGCTTTGCTAAAAAATATCCCCATAGGGAGATCACGAGTTAGTTTAGTAGGAACAAGGCGTCGTGGGAAGTTGTTATCGGGGAACCCCGTAAGTAGTATAGTGTTGAGTAAATTCCCACTTACGCCATAAGGCGTTATGCTGTCGAAATCTGCCGAGAAATAGGGTTATGGGCCTCGAAAAAATAAACCTTGTAGCGACGTTAACTGCATCAAGGAGACCCCCTTGTTGGACTACTTGCGTCTGGTTGCATGCAATTGTACTTGTACCCCGCCGACAACTGTAGTGTTTTCGCCTTGAGCGTACACCACCGAGCATGCTTACGCATGCGAGGGGGTTTCTAGGGTTGCGTGAGAAAATTTTTGATAGTTCGTGTCATAACCACATGACAGATGTGGCTATGACACGTGTGACGCATGATGAGACCACATGGAAAATGTGGGCATGACAGGGGGATATTGTTGCAAGTATGAGTAGTAAGTGTTGTCATTAATATCAACACATAAGGTCAGCATCTAAGGAAGTTACTTGGTCTCCCAGAACAGTGCAGTGTTTTACTCTGCATTTCCTCAACATTGTAGACTGGAGTGTGAGATTGGGATATGATTTAGAGAAGTGTCTAAAGATTTAGATCCTGAGTTTGGTGGTCTGGAACACTGTGCAGCAAAAGATCTATTCACTAGTTTGAAGATTGTGTCTGGCAATGTGTGCAGAGTGACAGGGAGAAAATGTTCTGCTCCGCATTTCTCTGCAGATTAGAATTTGACTTTGTGGTTATGGACTTAAGCTTGGAAAGTCCATATCTATCTTCATTCCAGAGGATTTGGGATTTGGTGCTCCGGAAGATAAGTTTGTGTTGTTATACTTCAGGTGGGTTGTTGAGTTCAAGTGATAGTTGTTGTCTTCTATTATCTCCAAGTGAGATTTGTTACGGATAGATTTGTTGGATTGCAGGTGAATCTATGTTTTTCACAGATGTGTCAAGATCATGTTAAAGCATTGCACAAGGTCCGTTGGTCAATATTGTGATCGAGGAAGCATGTGATTAAGAATTCTCCTAGATTATACAATTTGGTCGACAGTAGAAGGTAGATTGCCTTATGGATCAAAGATATGTTTTGGATCAATGTCTTAAGTGGTTAAATGTTTTGTATGAACCTATATAAACATGCTTGTGCAAGGATTTGGGTCCGTATAACATATAATGCATTGAATTGAGCCGACAAGCTACATCTTTCAATGTACACATTTTATATTTTGGATGCCGACCTGATTATGGATAAAATCATGATGTGGATATATAAGAGCGATGAATTTTGGTTGAGGCAAAGATGAACATGGAGTGGTTGATGCGAGCATGAGAATAGTAGAGCAGAGATAAAGGATCAGTGATGATGAAGACTCAGGATTCAGTACTCAGTTGCTAAATGACTGCACCCTGGCATACTGATAGATGCTTTTGCAGTATTCGCATTTCCTATATAATTTCACTTGTACTTGGCAACGAGCCATCTTCATCAAGGCAGTGAGCCTAGAAGTTAGCCTCCATTAGGGTTTAACAACCCTTATTGTAATCCTTCTAGGAGGTGCAGTGAGCCTGCTAGACCTAGTTGTACTTCATGGCAGTGAGCCAGCATGTTCTAGGCCCGTGGAGTGACCAAGCCTGAACATCACCATTTGTAAAAAATTGCAATATATATTAAGAGCTAATCCTCTCCATGGTGTTTCCCCACCTTGGAGTTTTACATTTAAAAATCCCGGTGTCCATGTGTTATGTGTTTGTGGTTGCTATTCATTTGCATATTGTGCTTTTGTTTAATTAATTTTGGAAAATGGTTAAAAGTGAAAGTGCATGAAAATTTTTATGGAACACTAATTCACCCCCCCCCCCTTTCAGTGTTCCTGATATTCAACAAGAACTTTAGAGTCTTCATCTTCACCATTGGAACCAGCAGCGAAGATGATTGTTGCATGTACTTCCGATGGTCATACTTTATGGGTAACTAAGGGTGCTCATTCTATAGAGATGAAACTTCCAGCTAAGAAGACAATGTTATGGCACCAAAGGCTTGGTCACATTGGAGAAAAAAGTTTGAGGACCTTGAAAAATAAAAATCTTGTTGAGGGTATGAATGACTGTAACCTTGAGTTCGATTTCTATGAACATTGCATTTATGGAAAATGAAACCATGTTCATTTTTATTCCAGTTCTCACAAATCTTCTAAGGTGTTGGACTTGATTCATTCTAATGTGTTTGGTCCTATTAATGTTCCTTCGATTTCAAAATTTGTTTACTTTGTTTCATTCATTGATGATTATAGTAGAAGGACATGGGTGTATTTCCTTAGAAGCAAATCTGAATTCTTTAGTAGATTCAAAGAGTTCAAAGCTCTTGTAGAGAATCAGAAGGATAGAAAAATTAAGTGTTTGAGGATTGACAACAATTGTGAGTTTTGTTCAGCAGATTTCGACAAGTTCTGTAAAGAACAAGGGAGTGAGAGGTGTTGGGAATTAAGGTGTCTCAACCTTGGCAATTCTCTACATTTGTAATGTTTGTATTTATTTTTTAATTGCCTATGTTGTAAATAATTGGAAAATCCATATTGTCATATTGTGGGATGTGGCACAGTGATGTGTCAATCCTACATGGATTATGACAACTTGTATTTTTGTCCTCACATGAGGAGATAGGCATCCCACTTAGTGGTAGGAATATTCTGCCATGTGTTAGCATCTTCTATGTTGTGTAAGGAATGTTTGACTGAAACGGTTATGATGGATTCCTATGACAAATCTATGACATGTAAGAGTCGAGAATAGAAGGTTGTAAGACAGGTAATGACACGTGTCATGTAGCATCTTTGAATGAGGCATATTTGGGTGCCCCAAGGTGGAATATGATGTGTTGTAAGAGAATATGCTATTTATAGCATGTGTATGATAGATTCTCTTACAGCTGTAAGTTGTAACCGCTATGACAGATTCTATGACGATCGTAAGTGTCGTAAGAGCATTTGTCATAGCCCATTTTGGAAATAGGTGACCTCTTTGGGATGGGAGCTATGGACAAGTGTTAGACACATTCTACAATGTTGACCAAGTGTCCCTAGGCGTGGGTTTTGGTCCAAGATGCCATATTGGACGCCCATTCCAAGATAGGTCCAATATTGCCTTGTATTTTCTATATATACAGGTGCTTGGAGATGGAGTTTGTATCATAGGTTTACAGGTACTGTTATGCTGCCGGATTGACTCCAGACATGAGTGTCAAAGACCATTGAAGCTTGCATCGCAAGTGTATTGTAAACATTCTTTCAGATTTGTTAATACATTGTGTAGGTTTTTGAGTGTGGGGTTTTTCACCCGATAAGGGTTTTCCCCACCGTAAATATTTGTCTCTCTTCTTCTGTCTACTTTTTGGTTCTTGTGTTTTGCTGCAATATCTCATGTTAATGGTTTAACATTGCTGTAATAGTTAGGATAAAGTTGAATTTGCATAGCCCTCTCCTCAATAGATTAGTGTAGGAAACGTTTTCCGCACACCTAGCTTCCTTTCAGTTGGTATAAGAGATTGATCACCTTTGGTCCTAGTTGTAGGGTAGGGGTTTTTTGAGCTAATCTTAGGTTGAGTGGGAGTCTGTGCAGAGCATTTTGTATCTTATTGCAGCAAGAAGATGGCAGGCACATCAGGAAGGTTTGAAGTAGAGAAGTTCAATGGCAGTAATTTCGAGCTGTGGAAGCTCAAAATTGAAGACATGTTAGTTGACTGAGACCTTTGGGAAAGTGTGAACGGAACTAAACCAACTACAATGTCACAAGATGAGTGTGATCTCAAGGATCGGAAGGCTAAGGGTCTCATAAGACTTAGTCTTTCTGATTCTGTGTTGTTAAATGTCCATGAGGAGACTACTGCAAAACTCCTTTGGAAGAAGTTGGGGGATGTGTATCAAGCCAAATCCCTAGTCAATAAACTTTTCCTGAGAAAGAAGTTGTATTCTTTTCGAATGGAGGATGGAGGATCCGTGGCTGAGCATATGAATGCCTTTAATATGTTGGTTGCATAATTAACACCTATTGGTGTAAAGATGGAGGAGGAGGATCAGTGTATGACCCTGCTTTGTTCTCTACCGGACTCATGGGATCATCTTGTCATGGCAATCAGAAGTACCACATCCAAATTCAAAATGGAAGAAGTGGTTTCTTCGTTGTTGTCTGAAGAGATGTGGAGAAAGTCTTCTGAGGTAGCCAAAGAAGCCCTTGCAGTTCGTGGAAGACCCAAGGAGAAAGGGAAGAAGAAGGACAAGAAAGTTGAGAAGGGTAGATCCAAATCCTGTGGGAGATCCAAATCTCCTGGAAAGTCCAAGGCTCTTTGTTGGAACTGTGGCAAGACGGGCATTTTTGAAAGGAATGCAAAGAGGAGAAGAAGAAAAAGAAGAAAGCTCCTGATTCAGATTTTGACAAATCACAAGATGACGGTGATGCTTTCATCGCAGCCCTGGCAACCCATGCATCTGATGATGTGTGGTTAATCGACTTTGATGCATCATTCCACATGACCTCGCATCGAGACTGGTTCACTAAGTATGAGGAGTTCGATGGTGGAAAGGTGTATCGAGGTGATGACTCTCATCTGAAGATTGTTGGTCATGGAAGAGTCTCTATCTGATTCCCTGATGGTCGAGTGAAGGGGATCTCTGGGGTTATGCACATCCCAGGCTTAGCACGGAACCTGCTTTCTGTAAGTAGTTTGAATGATGTAGGTGTGCAGGTTGTCTTTTCGAAAGAAGGATGCAAGATGACTAGAGGATCTATGCCACTTGCTAAGGGTACTCGGAGAGGTACTCTGTTTCAGCTGGAAGCATACATTGCACAATGCAATAGTTCTTCTGACTCAAGGAAGAGGACAGCTGTCACTTCATCCCCACCATCTGAACGAGCAGTGAAGAAATCTATTGTTTCTAGTCTTGATGGTTGTAATCGTGCATTGGAAGTTAAACTTCCTGTAGAAAAGACAATGTTATGGCATAAGAGATTTGGCCACATTGGTGAGAAGGGTCTGCGTACCCTGAAAAATAAGAACCTTGTTGAGGGGTTAGATGATTGTAATCTTGAGTTTGACTTTTGTGAACATTGCATTTATGGAAAACAAAATCGTGTTCAGTTTTGCTCAAGTTCTCATAAGTCTTCTAGTGTGTTGGACCTTATTCATTCTAATGTGTTTGTCCTGTTAATGTTCCTTCGTTATCAAAATCTGTATACTTTGTATCTTTTATAGATGATTACAGTAGAAGGACATGGATTTATTTTCTTAGAAGCAAATCTGAATTCTATAGCAAGTTTAAGGAGTTTAAAGCTTTTGCTGAAAATCAAACTGGTAAAAAGATTAAATGTTTGAGAACTGACAATGGTGGTGAGTTTTGTTCTACAGAATTTGATAAGTATTGCAAGGAACTTGGGATTGGAAGACATAAGACAACTCCATACACACCGCAGCAAAATGGAGTTGCAGAGAGGATGAATAGGACATTAATGGAGAAGGCTAGGAGTATGCTTAGTTGAGTTGGTCTAGAACAAAAGTTTTGGGCTGAAGCTATTGCCAAAGCTTGCTATCTGGTAAATAGATCTCCTACATCAGCTCTTGTTGGAAAGACACCCATGGAGGTGTGGTCTGGTAAAAAGACTTCAGTAAGGCATCTTCATGTTTTTGGTTGTGAGGCATATGCACATGTGCCTAGGGAGAAGCGGTCAAAGTTGGAGAACAAAGATGTTAAGTGTATCTTCATCGGCTATGGTGTTGGTGTGAAAGGATACAAGCTTTGGGACCTCGTGGCTGAAAAAGTGTTGTATAGCATAAGTGTCATCTTCAGAGAGCTTACACCTTCTTCCACTGTTTTGCAGCTAGAAGAAAAAGAAAAGAAAGAGGATGTTGTTCAGTTTCCTCACCCCTGAGAAGACTGAACAGAAAGACAATGTTGGACTTGATGATGAGGAGAGCTCTAGCAGTTCTGAAAGCTCAGATGAAGAAGCTGAACCTCAACCTCAGCTCTTGAGGAGGTCTACATGGATAAGAAAGCAACCTGAAAGGTTTGGTTTTACATTACTTGATTCTAGTTGTGCTTATGCTTTGATTACTAACAGTGATGAACCTAGAACTATATCAGAGGCTTTGGATATGAAGGATGCAGGTTCCTGGAAGGAGGCCGTGGAGGAAGAAATGACTTCTTTGGAAAAGAATCAAACTTGAGACTTGGTGTCTTTGCCTCCTGGACGGAAACCCGTTGGATGCAAATGGGTGTTCAAGAAGAAAATTGGTGCAGATGGCAGTTTTGAGAAGTATAAGGCCAGATTGGTTACGAAGGGGTATTCACAAGTGGAGGGTATAGATTATGGTGAGATCTTCTCTCCCATTGCAAAGCTGACATCCATTCGATTCCTATTGTCACTCGTAGCAGCTTATGACTTGGAGGTAGAATAGATGGATGTGAAGACAGCTTTCCTTCATGGTGACTTGGAGGAAGAGATCTACATGTCATAGCCAGAGCATTACATGGTGAAAGGTAAAGAAAATTTGGTTTGCAAACTTAAGAAGTCTTTGTATGGTTTGAAGCAATCCCCTAGGAGATGGTACTTGAAGTTTGATGCCTTTGTGTTGTCAATTGGATTTGTGAGATCGAAATCAGATCACTGTGTGTATTATAAATTTGATGGTGATCGTATTCTCATTGTTGCACTATATGTTGATGATATGTTGCTCATTGGGAAGGGTAAAAATATGATTTCTGATTTTAAATCTCAGTTGTCAGCTCAGTTTGAAATGAAAGATTTAGGGGCAGCCAGGTACATTCTAGGAATGGAAATCAGAAGAGACAGAACCAACAGAGAACTTTGGTTAAGCCAGAGTAAGTATGTGAAGTCCATGTTGGACAGATTCAGCATGGCATATTGTAGACCATTGTGTGTTCCAGTTTCTTTGGGGACAAAGTTGTCTGTTGAGGATTGTCCAAAATGTCTTAGTGAGGTGGAGGACATGAGCAAAGTACCTTATGCTAGTGTTGTTGGTAGTTTGATGTATGCTATGGTCTGCACAAGACCAAACATTGCCCAAGCAGTGGGAGTCCTTAGTCAATTTATGGCTAATCCTGGACGAGTTCATTGGGATGCAGTTAAGTGAGTGTTCAAATATTTGAGGGGTACTTCCAAGTATTCCATTTGCTATCATGGTAATGTTTCAGGACCTCCGCATTCTATTAATATTTGTGGATTTGTGGATTCAGATTGGGCAGGTGACATTGACAGCAGGAGGTCCACCAGTGCTTATGTTTTTACACTTTTTGGTGGTGCTATTAGTTGGATGAGTAAGCAACAACCTGTTGTTGCTTTGTCCACGACAGAAGCTGAGTATATGGCAGCAACTCATGCTTGTAAGGAAGCCATTTGGCTTAAGAGATTGTGTTCAAATATTGGTGTTGATGCAGGTCAGATCACGATCAGTTGTGACAGTCAAAGTGCAATTTGCCTTGCAAAGAATCCAACTTTCCATGCTAGAACCAAGCACATTGATGTTCAGTTTCACTTCGTGAGGGACATGGTTGACGATGGAAAGTTAAATTTGGAGAAGGTAGATACTTTGAAGAATGTTGCAGATGCATTGACGAAACCAGTGGGCATAGAGAAGTTCAGATGGTGTTCAGAGTCTATGGGCCTCTCGGCCTATAGCAGTTAAATCATGTTTTTCTATTGGCTCTTACAAGGTGTTTGACAAGTGGGAGAATGTTGGGAATTAAGGTGTCTCAACCTTGGTAACTCTGCATTTGTAATGTTTGTATTTATTTTTTAATTGCCTATGTTGTAAATAATTGGAAAATCTATATTGTCATATTGTGGGATGTGGCACGGTGATGTGTCAATCCTACATGGATTATGACAACTTGTATTTTTGTCCTCACATGAGGAGATAGGCGTCCCACTTAGTGGTAGAATATTTTGCCATGTGTCAGCATCTTCTATGTTGTGTAAGGAATGTTTGACCGAAACGGTTATGACGGATTCCTATGACGAATCTATGACATGTAAGAGTCAAGAATAGAAGGTTGTAAGACAGGTAATGACATGTGTCATGTAGCATCTTTCAATGAAGCATATTTGGGTGCCCCAAGGTGGAATATGATGTGTTGTAAGAGAATATACTATTTATAGCATGTGTATGACAGATTCTCTTACAACTGTAAGTTGTAACTGCTATGACAGATTCTATGACGGTCGTAAGTGTCGTAAGAGCATCTGTCATAGCCCATTTTGGAAATAGGTGACCTCTTTGGGATGGGAGCTATGGACAAGTGTCAGACACATTCTACAATGTTGACCAAGTGTCCCTAGGCATGGGTTTTGCTTTAAGATGCCATATTGGACGCCCATTCCAAGATAGGTCCAATATTGCCTTGTATTTTCTATATATACAGGTGCTTGGAGATGGAGTTTGTATCACAGGTTTACAGGTACTATTATGCTGCTAGATTGAATCTAGACACGAGTGTCGAAGACCATTGAATCTTGCATTGCAAGTGTATTGTAAACATTCTTTCAGATTTGTTAATACATTGTGTAGGTTTCTAAGTGTGGGGTTTTTCTCCCAATAAGGGTTTTCCCCACTGTAAATCTTTGTCTCTCTTCTTCTGTCTACTTTTTGGTTCTTGTGTTTTGCTGCAATATCTCATGTTAATGGTTTAACATTGTTGTAATAGTTAGGATAAAGTTGAATTTGCATAGCCCTCTCCTCAATAGATTAGTGTAGGAAGCGTTTTCTGCACCCCTAGCTTCCTTTCAAGAGGCACAAGACAACTTTGTATACCCCTCAGCAGAATGGAGTTGCAGAGAGGATGAATATAACGTTGATGGAGAGGGCAAGGAGTATGCTAAGTGGAGATGGCATTGAACAAAAGTTCTAGGTTGAAGTTGTTTCTACTACTTGTTACCTGGTTAACAAGTCTCCTACATCAATGCTTGTTGATAAGACACCTATGGAGGTGTGGTCTGGTAAAAAACTTTCATTGAGATATATTCAAGTATTTGGTTGTGAGGAATATGCACATGTGCCTAACGAGAAGAGGTCTAAGTTGGAGAACAAGGCTGTGAAGTGTATCTTCATTGGTTATTCTTCTATTGTTTTACAACCAGAGAAAGAAAAAGAGAAAGAGGATGTGGTTTAGCTTCCTTCCACCCTTGAGAAATTTGAACCAAAAACATCTATTGGACCTGATAATGAGGAGAGCTCTAGTAGCTCTAAAAGTTTAGAAGAAGATGAAGAACATCAACCTCAATCTTTGAGGAGGTCCACGCGGATAAGGCGGCAACTTGATAGGTTTGGTTATTCATTGCATGATTCCAGTTGTATTTTTTCTTTGATTTCTAACACCGATGAGCCTAGAACTGTGAAAGAGGCTATGGGTATGAAAGATGCAGGTACCTGGAAGGAGGCCATGGAAGAGGAGATGGCTTTTTTGGAAAATAATAATACTTGGGACTTAGTGCCTTTTCCTGAAGGACGAAAACCTGTTGGATGCAAATGGGTTTTCAAAAAGAAATTTGGTGCAGATGGCAATGTTGAGAAATATAAGGCTAGACTGGTTGTGAAGGGGTATTCTCAGGTGGAGGGAATTGACTATGGTGAGATTTTCTATCTCATTACAAAGCTAACATCTAGTCGGTTCCTATTATCTCTTGCAGCAGCGTATGATATAGAAGTGGAACAGATGGATGTGAAGACAGCATTCCTTCATGGTGACTTGGAGGAAGAAATTTATGTCACAACCAGAGCACTACATGGTGAAAGTTAAAGAAAATCTGGTTTGTAAGTTGAAAAAGTCTTTGTATGGTTTGAAATAGTCTCCTAGTATGTGGTACCAGAAGTTTGATGCCTTTGTGTTGAGTATTGGATTTCTGAGATCGAAATCAGATCATTGTGTTTATTACAAGTTTGACAATGATCACATTCTCATTATTGCATTGTATGTCGATGATATGTTACTCAATGGGAATGGTAAAAGTTTGATTTCTGATTTGAAGTCTCAGTTGTCAGCACAGTTTGAGATGAAAAATCTAGGGGCAGCTTGGTACATTTTGGGGATGGAGATCAAAAGAGATAGAGCAAACATAAAACTTTAGATAGGCCAGAGTAAGTATGTTAACACTATGTTGGAGAGATTCAGCATGGTAGATTGCAGACCTTTGACTGTTCTTGTTATGATGCGGACAAAGTTATCTATTGCAAATTGTCCAAAGTCTCCTTTTGAGATGGAGGATATGAGTAGAATTCCTTATGTGGTTGGCAATTTGATGTATGAGATGGCCTATACTAGACCAGACATTGCCCAAGCAGTGAGAGTCCTTAGTCAATTTATGGGTAACCCTGGACGGGTATATTGGGATGCAGTGAAGAGAGTGTTCATATATTTATGAGGTACTTCTGAGTATTCCTTATGTTATCATGGTTATCCTATAGGACCTTGGCATTCACTTTGTATTCATAGATTTGTGGATTCAGATTGGGCAGGTGACATTGACAGTAGGAGATCCACCAGTGCTTATGTGTTCACTATGTTTGGTGGTGCTATTAGTTGAATGAGTAAGCGGCAACCTATGGTCACTTTGTCCACTATTGAAGCTAAGTACATGGTAGCAACTCATGCTTGTAAAGAAGCCATTTGGCTTAAGAGATTGTGTTCCAATGTTGGGTTTGATGCAGGTAAGATTACTATTTGTTGTGACAGTCAAAGTGCCATATGTTTGGCGAAGAATCCTACTTTCCACATGAGGACTAAG
Organism: Cunninghamia lanceolata; assembly: GCA_027924645.1. Taxonomy (NCBI): domain Eukaryota; kingdom Viridiplantae; phylum Streptophyta; class Pinopsida; order Cupressales; family Cupressaceae; genus Cunninghamia; species Cunninghamia lanceolata. Next base: position 1,127,184 of record BSBN01000567.1, read on the forward strand.
CATATTGATGTCCAGTACCATTTTGTCCATGACATAGTAGAGGATGGGAAGGTAAACTTGGAGAAAGTTGACACTTTGATGAATGTTACAGATTCCTTGACAAAACTCGTGAGCACAAAGAAGTTTAGATGGTGTTCAGAATCTATGGGCCTATCGGCCCCTAGCAATTAAATCATGGTGTTGATACTCCCTATGCTCTTGCAAGGTGTTCGACAAGTGGGAGAATGTTAGGAAAAGTGTCTCAACCTTGCAACTACGAAAGGTTACTATTCTTCCCAGTTTTGGTCTTTTCGAATACCCTTTATCTTGAAGAATGGTCTAGAACTTTCAAAGTTTCCAAAAGGGCTAAAAATGGCAGGACTTACTATTTTTAGTAACTCTACATTTGACCTCGGATGAACTTGAAATTTTCCCAAAAGGTGCGGAATGACTAAGTAAACGTCTCAGGTGAGTTTCAACTCAAGATCATACTTGGATTGCGAGATATTAAAGTTTCTATTTTTTGAAACTATCTGAAAAAGTTTCGAACTCAGTTTTGAGGTAGTTAGAGGTCTCTAAATGCCCTAAAAATTGTCATAACAGACAAAGTGAGATATAGCTTTATAGATCTCTACACGAGCTTTCCAATGCATCATCAATCGGACACCCGGATCAAAAGTTATGGCCTCTGGAAGTTGGACCTCCTGTTTTTGAGAAATGTGAAAATATGCTGGACACTTGAAAGAGTTGTAAATGGAAGAGTTACACATGTTGGTGTGTGATTTGGCACATCATAAGGCATCTTTGATTGGAGTTAATTTGGATGCCACTTTTGGGTGGTTTTGGCTCATGGTTTTGTAATTACCGTTGACGATTTACTGTATTGTATCTCCTATATATCAAGAGTTGGAGATGGAGGTTGTGTGTAAAAAAGTCTTATAGATGTTGAGTTACCTCCAGATCTTTGGTTGATTAATACTTATGTGAAATCTTTCTCTGCAAGTATATTGTAATCTTCTTGATTCCTAAATAATATATTGGGCGGCTTTGGAGTGTGGGTTTTTTTTACCTTAAAGGGTTTTCCCCACGTATATCTTGTGTTGTGACTTTTGTATTTGAATGTTGTTATTACCTTTCTGTTAATGTCCATCTTAATCTGTAATTGTAAAAGTTAAAATTTGCATAAATCTTTCCTCAGTAGATCAGTGTAGGAAGCATTTTCTGCATACCTTGCTTCCTTTCAAAAACACTTGTTGATTATTTTTGTTATTCCACTCTTGAAAATGATTGTGGAAAGCTTGGAAACAAGATCTTGACTCTATCTTGTTCTCCCAAGTTGAAGCTCCTTGCTGTTCGAGAGAAAGGTTGTGCCACCAACTAGAGTTTGGTAGTAAGGTCACTTCGCCTTTTTATTCTGCAAGGCTTCGTGTAAGGTCACTTCGCCTTTTTATACTACAGGAGGTAGTTTGTGTATTCCCTTGAGTGGAAACACTTCTCTTTAGATATATTATGTGTATGATGTGTTTGTATCCTCTTATGCTTCCCATTTCTAACTAACCCCTTAGCATTTTTCTTATTGCATGTTGGGGAATGATGCATGGTGATTGAGACAACCTTTTAGAATGAGGTCTCCTTTGTCATGCTGACTCAAGGTCTTCTGTTATGTGCCTTTTTCCATTGATGCATAATGCGTGTATTCTCCTCATATTTTCTTATTCTCTACATGTTCTTCACGCCTCATGTGTGCCTCACATGTTTTCTCTATCTATTCTCTATGTATTCTCCTTAAGTGCTTCACGTGTATTCCATGTGTGTTTCATGTGTATTATATGTATACTTTGTACCTTATGTGTATGCTTCATGTCTAGCGTGTATACTTTGTGTATTGTGTGTATGCATTGTGATTGCTCAAGTGTATGCCTTATCTTATCTCATCTTTTCTAAGTGCTTCATATATGAGTAAATTATGTCATGTGTCTTATGTGTATGCAATTCATCATAGACTCCTAGAATCATAAACTTGGGGGCTTGATCACCCCTCAACTTTGACGATATTCTATGGCTTATATGTTTGTTGTGATTGAATTATGTCTTCTCCTTCCTTCAATGTGAGTTTGAACATAAGTTCATACCAATGCTAAAGTGGGGGCTTAATGTTATGGAGTAAAATGTGTACAATATCATCTTACACCTAGTTTAGCACTTGGGTGGACCTAAAATGTTTACACTTGTTAATCGGGACCTATTTTAACACCTTTTTGAACATTAAATGATTAATTCTCGATCCCAATGATAAAACTTGACAAAATAACAATGAGACTGAGATAGAGTTATGCCCAAGTTTTTGGGGCTAAAGGACAAGGGCACCCAAGCGCCCTAGTCCCTCATTTAGCCTAGACTTAATTTAAAGGTATGTTGGCTTAAGACATCTTAAGTGGTTCCTCATGTCAGCCCCATTTGGTATTATACGTCGTTGGTGAGCAGGAACACATATAAAAGCAAGTTAGTTTATTCATTTGAACATCTCCAAGCTATCTCTAACTTCTTGAAGGATTCTAGCTCTCTCCTTCTCTCTCATGCTCTTTATTCTTCTCTAAAGCTCTCTATGGTGGATGATTGCTGCAACACTAACTTCTTGCAGGTCTTGTGAAAATCTTTCTACTTCTTTGGGTTACATCAACTTCTTGAGTCAAGTTTTGATGCCACATCAAGCATGCTAGGGTTTCCATGCTCATGGTGACTTCTTTCTCTCATGCTTTGTTCTAGCATTCCATTCTACTTCAGATTTGCCTCTGCCCTCCTAGAGCACACACTCTTTCAGATCTCATCATTGCTATTGTGGAAGTGGAAACACCATTCACGGAGCTTGACTTAGGCAAGCTCCTAAATAGCACCCAACCATTTTCCTTCTTGTGTGTGCAGGTAGCATCCAGAGGAATTTGTAGAAAACAAGTTATAGGAAGCAGGAACATAGAAGGGCGAAGGCACGGGAAGTTTAACATTCTGCAAAACCCTAATTAGGGTCTAGGGCACCCAAGCGCCCTGGTCCTTTGAGCTCCGAGTCCGGATCCAGGTTCACCTCTACCCTCTGATCCTCGCTATGGTGTTAGATTTCTGATATTAATTTCTGACAGTCTGTTATGAGTAGATCTTTGTTAACTAGGGTTTGATATTTTTCCCTAGTTTTCTTGGTTAGATTTGGTTGGATTTGGTTGACACTCCTCTATACAACAAAGGGACAAAACCCCTGAAGTTTGGCTCTCCTTCTTGGGTAGAAGCTAATCTTGATTTGTGTTCCAATGTTAATAGAAGAGGGTTTGACCTAGTTAACCTTGTTAGGCTAAGTTACTCTTTTCTACTAAACAGTAAGATCTCCAAAACCCTGAATCAAGAAGCCTCCTCAACATCCAACTGTTCAACTCCAAGGTCAAACATACCATATATCAATTAACTAATTAGGATGTAAGCCTCTCAAATCAAAGGAAGATCAAATAAAGCCTCCATTCCCTCAACAAGGAATATTCCCAAAGCCACTAACCATCTCCTTTTCCTCTTCAAAACACATTGACCTCAAAACAACTCAAGATCCAAACATAAGGAGATAATAAATCATAACCATGTATCTATTCTTCAAATAAGTCCAAAAAAAAACATCTATAGCACAAGACTCAAGCATACATGAGAAGACAAGATACAAAGAAAGAATGCATCTAAAAAATAGGTGAGCAGTACCTATCAGATCATTCATTGCCAAGATGACCAATGAGTGGGGAATGAGATTGCTCCTCTAGGATACACCAAGCCACAATGACTCTCTCCAAGAAAAATCTCCTCAATAGGTCTATGTTGAACTCACGTTCAACCCGGTGTAAGCTCCTCAGTCTTCCTATTGAAACCTCATCAAAGAGTAATTGTCTCAACACACGATCTCCAAGAAACAAGAGATCTCTAGCCTCACCCAAATCTGAAATAAGTGTACAAATGATCATATCATGCCAACCAAACTCCAAGGCAACACCGTAATAACTAGAAACTCACAAGAAAAATGATCACAACACTCATCAATCAAATTATCACAAATCACCACTAAAGCTCCAGATGCATAATCAAGAACTCGCCATGATGCCATGATCTACATCTCCTCAAAGGAAGATCATATGTCTCAAATGAACATATTTTCTCCCAAGAGCACCTATATCATGCCAAAATTCTAACGTGTACTCAAGAATCCACCATGGAACAATATCATCCTTTCTCTAAACCAAGGATCATTTGTCAAACTAACAAATCATAAATTGACAACTCAATCAAAGACTCCAAGAGTCCTCCATGGTCACAAGATGTCAAAATCTTCAAAATCACATGAAGTTAACCATGTCCTATCAATAGAACTGAAGATGTCAAAGAACTCTCATTGCATACAAGAAACAAAATCCAAGATCTCCATGAGACCAACAACCACTACAAAAGATCATCCATCACCAAGTGATGAATCCACATCACTACCAAATCCTCCACAGAACCATGATATCGAGACACACATGGCATCATGATAACCATCTCCTAATTGAAGATCACCATGGATCATGCAATATAATAACACTCAAGTGCAACATTAGTAGCTCTAGAGAATAAAGTAGAACCAAGATCTCCAAACCAAGAAGATAAACCACCACCTGTAATCTAGGAATTAATCCAACACCACCAAAAATAAATTTGCATAATAACCATGTTGTACCAAAGCTTCAAGCATATAAGGAACCTCCATTACACCATGATGACCACCGAATGTACTTGCATCAAACACCTGATAAGTCTCACATGTCTATACCATATAGTCAACAAGTTTAGGTCCTACAACACAACTATATCAAGTAACACCATGTCTCTCTACCTCATAATGATAACCAAACCAATGAACCAAGTGACCAAAACAAGCCAACCAAATAGAATCTACATAAACACTGAAATATCTATGGGTATAGACAACTCACATCTGAGTTATCCATGCAACCTATAAGTATAGACAACCTATAATACTGCACAACTCATAGATCTCATAATGTAACATATAAATTCAACCATACATTGGTAACCATGTCAAACATAGACAACTAGAGATAAATATGTAAGTTTTACCATGACTCAAACATTAAATCACCTCCAGATTTGATTTGCCACAAACTCACAAAGTACCATAGTCAAAGGAACCAACAAATACATCAAATAGAAATGTAAGTGAACAAATCACATATCAACGTCTCCAAACCTACTCCACTGTAAAGTGCTCATAAAATGCTCTGCATTCCCTATAAGAAGTCCAAAATTAGACACCATGGGCACAAAGTATGACTTGTCAAATCAATGAGAGAAAACCTAGCTTTCAGTTACAACTTTCCATCTTGTAGAGCATTTTAGCTCTGCATTTTGTTTGAGCAAAAGCAATCAATATCGGTTGTTGGTGCATCCGTGGCTTGAATTTTGAATCAGAAGATGGATGACATCATTTAGGGCATTTATCGGGTTTGAATCAAGCAGAAATAGGTCATCAAAGTCAAAGGGACCACTTGCTACGTGGAAGCATTTTGCTTCATCTCGAGCGCCACATGGAAGGTTTTTGCAAGCCGAAACGAAGGTAGATCTAAAAGCATCCCTAAGCAGTGAGAAGTTACCAAGTGTCCCGAGTCATTTTTGGTGGGCCCAAGTCTTAAGGGATGCAAGGAAAGTAAGAAAGCCGTCGACATTGCCAAATGTCATCGTGGCACAAGCCAAAGAAAAAATGAATTTGATAGCCTCAAGACAATGCACCAAGGCACCAAGTGTCATGTCCCAGCATAAGGGCAGGTCCAACATTTTCTAGACAAGGAGGACACGGGAAGAAAACACGTGGAGGCTTCTTGCACCTCCGAGCCTTAATGAGTCTAACGATATCTTCGCATTGCAAGAAGGTGCCAAGTGTCCTAAGTTAGAAGTGGCGGGCCCAATATCTTTGACAAGACATATTTAAGTGAAGGTTTCTGATGCTGCCACTTGGCACCGTCTCGCACTCTTGAGAAGCACCCAAGATAACACACTTAAGACAAAGTGTCGAGGCATCAAGTGTCATGTTGTGACCCAAAGGTGGGCCCAACGTATTCAAGAGAAAGAACCATGTGGAGGCCAAAGACTTGGTGTGCCCGCGCGCGGTTTCAAGATTTCAAACCTGACACATAAAGGAGAGGCACCACATTGCCATCTAACAATGGGACATGTCGAATTGTTCAAAGAAAGAGGAGTCTTGCGGAGTCGTCGATCATGAGCACATGAGATCCAACGGTTAGGACATTATGAAGAACCTTTCAAGACAGGGAAAGAGGCCGATACACTGGCAACAGATGGAAGTGAGTCAACAGGCCCCAATGCTTGTGATAAGGACACAAAAGCATCTCCTAGCCACGATGAATGACTATCTTCTGGCAATTCATCAATGAAGTGGTTGGGCCTCATGTGCAATTCTTGGTGAGTCTTCAATATTTGGGACTAAGTCTTAGGCACTATATTGTTGGAAAGGTACAAAGAGGCGACAGAGTTAGGGAAATTAAAGTCTATGATGCCAAAAGTAGTCATGGTAGATATTTTCCTACTAGGTGTAACATTTTGAGGCGGTGAGATTGCTATATATAGTGCCAAGAGCTAATGTAATAGGGGTTGGGCAATGTTTATTCATTGATCCAATTCTAGGACTTTGAAAGTAGAATTGATAGCCTCTCAAGCCTTTGTGGATTCTTTTCAGAGCTAATCGAATACTTTGTAACTATGCCTTTGTGCCTCTTGTAATCTATTCTTAATTCATCAATGAAGAAGAGTAACACCCAGTGCTTATTCTGTGTCTATTGAGTTTTCTTTTGAGTTCTAGATATTGATGTGCCTATGTTTTTAGTTTCAATGAATGATGTTAGTAAGTGACTTGAAATCATGCCTTTGTGCTCTTGGCAGCCATGAGTTAAAATAGGAAACCACTGTGTTGTTCCCGCATCAACTGGAGTACTATCTTCTAGCACATTGCTTTAGATTAGTTTCCTTATCTTAAGTTTCTCTCTTCTCTTTCCTCCCCCACAAACTTTTGAAAGAATTAATGAGAATCTTAAGAAGAGCCAGCTTCTAAAATCTTGGAGGTTATCCTGTGATTCGCAAAAGAGTCCCACAATCACAGAATTTCCCATAACTTTGGTGTCTTGTTAGTATCTGGGAGAAATCCTAAGCGCTCAGCACAAAAAGCCATCAACAATTTTTCTGGCACGTCCGATGGGACTCAAACCCACAATCGCTTGATTAGTAGTCAAAATGTATGAGTAAAAGGCTCATAACAAGATTATTTGCAGCATCCCATCCAAGACTTTTAGTTCCTCCACTTGTGATAGTTCCTAGAAGAACAATAGTGCATCCAAACCCGCCACCCATTCAAATGGCTCTACTAGGGGTTCCTAGGAATTTTGTAAATTGGAATAGTGGCAGTCTGCTTATTCCACTAGTCCCACCAACAATATGGGACCCAATCCCAGCTAACACCCTTAAGGCACTATCCAAATACATAAGGGAAGAATCAAGGAATCCCGCATAACATCTTCAAGATGTAGCATATATTTGTATGGTTCACTATGTGACAGAGCAAAATGTCACCTTGAGATTGCTTGCAACATCATTCAAAGGAAAGGCCCTTGATTGGTATAGGCCTCTACCCTCAAACTCAATAGGCTCATGGGATCAACTGGGAGATCTATTCTTCGAGAGATTTAGCAAGAAGGGAGACAGATCTTCACTGCTGCAACAACTAATAACCATCAAGCGAGCACCACAAGAGGCAGTCACTGACTTCAACACTCAGTTCCACAAGACCTAGCAAAGGATCCCAGCGACGACGTGACCACCTCCTAGTATGGCTATCACCTTTCACCTTAAAGATTTTAATTCAAAATAGCTATAATGATTCAGTCCTTGGGAGGACAAACCCTCCCGGATGCATATGACTTAGCAGTAAGAGCTGAAAACAACTTAATAAACATCAAGAAGCTACCTCCTAGGCCTCCCATGCCAGCATTTTTTGAGCTATAATTATAGGAAGAAATGCCTAAAGCTGAGCCCCTCCTATCCAATGCAAAGTTGGCTTTTTCCCCCTCTCACTACAACTGTCTCTCTCCCCAAGTATAAACACCCATAGTCCCAAGACCCCAGATAACAATAGAGATAGATGATATGAAGAGCATCTTGTGGAGCTTCTCAAATGAGATCATCAATCTAAAGAGACAACAAGCTCCATACCAAAGACCTCCCTACCAAGGCTATCAAAATTTTAGGCCCCAGTATCAGCCTAATAGATACCAAAACCCCTAATGGGCAGGTCCATCCCAACAACTAGTGCCAATTCCTGTCCCACTACAACAATACCTCCTAACTAAGTGCAAGACTTGATCCCAGAGAAAAACAACATTGTGGATGATTCAAACACATGGTGTTTCCCCTACAATGATGGTCACCCACTTAAATCTTGTCCATGGGGAAACTTATATAAGATAGTAGCAGAACAAAGGTAGCAAGGTTTCCAAGGGGAGACCCAGACCAGACAATCTTCATATCAATCACCAAGGATACATAATGTCATTGTAGTGGCTCAGATGCAAGGAATGTTGGTGCATCAAGAGGAAGAAATAGCTCCTGAGCACACATTGTTCTCATGGATCGAAGGAGAAGAGGATGTGTTTGCGAACAATCCCTCTACTTCTAAGACCCCACAGGTGCAGTGCAATTACTACACCCGTTCAAAGAGGCAGATGGTAGGTGATTTGAAGATAGTTATTCATCCCAAGGTAGTCCCTCAAAATAGACTAGTTGTTCATGTGGCTCGGATGTTCGATTACGGGATACCAGTGCAAAATTGGGTAGTGCCGACACAGAGTTGCGAGATGCCAAATATCTCAGCCGAGATACTCAGGATATGTGCCCAAACCTTAGACTCCTACTACGTTGAATGTGGTGGAATAATTAAGAAAGCACCAGCTAATATCTCCTTATGGGAAGTATTATCTATCTCGGAGTAGAAGACATTGCTCCAAGAATCTCTTGAGAAAAAGGAAGACCCACAGTCAATATCCCAAGAGGCCACTAGTGCAAAAGAAAAGATAACACAGCCTCAAAAGGCAGCCCAAACTACACACTCTATCATTCTTACAAATGTGAAAGTAGAGGTAGATAAGCCTAAGCCCACACGCTTCTACTTAACGGTGGTAATAGGCAAAAAATTGTTGCACAACTCTATGATAAACTCTGATGCTAACACCACAATCATGTTGAAAAAGGTAGCAGATGCCCTTTAGCTAAAATATGAACCTTTGCTAAAGGGGGTCATGCAGTTCGATGGTAAGCAAGTGCAGATAGTGGGAGTTATCAAGGCTCTATCTCTTACACTATACGCATGCCCAAATATCACAGTGCTTCAAGAAGTAATGATCATTGATATCCCACCAGTATTCGGCCTTTGGCTCTCTAGGGATTTCACTGCCAAGATCAATGGATGTCTTTCTCTTGATTGGACTCATCTCATCCTAAGAACTAAGTATGACTCTAAGATGAAGATCCTATCGAAACCCCTCCAGAAGGACCACATCACTCATGAGGTGATGAATAACTTTGAAACAACTCACACCATGCTTTCAAAAGAGGAGAAGCATGAAATAGAGTTCATTGATCAAGAGACTGAGAGAAACAGTTGAATTGATGAAGAGGAAGCGCTTCTGTTTGAAGCCATGCAGACTGCCCCTATGGAAACTTTGATGCCATAGGACTAGGGACATATGTGATCTATGATAAGGAACAAGTGATCCCAAAATGCGAAAATAATTCTCGAAGCTTGGCGCAAGATTCTGATAAGCCCACGTAGTTGTGGAAGATGTTAGAAATGAAGGTGCAAACCACACAACAAAAATCTGATTCAAACCTTATTTATGTCCTCTAAACAATGTAGAATCAATGGAGATTGCAACAAAAATAAAACTCACTACACAGAAATGACATGCATTAAGAACTGAACACATAACATAGTATGTAATGTGGAGAAAACCCTTTCGAGTAAAAAACTCCACCAAGAAAAGAGGCTCCAAGTTGTATTATCTTCAAATATGAGATTACAATACATGCACTTTCTCTTCTTCTTCAGTCTTCAATCCAACAACGCCTGTTACTCTCAACTCTACTAAAAACATAGTACAAATATCCTTATAAAAGGGGGTTGCCTTCTAGGGAAAGAAAAGTGACATAATGTCGACCATTAGATCTGTGACCTAATGACGAACGGTCCATATTTACAATGATAAAATATAAATAAAATGTGGTTTCAGGGGTGCACGACCCCCGAACCCCCCAGCCCCCTTGCAAGGGGGAAAACCCCCCTACGACCCCTTGTCGCAGATGAATTAGTGTCGAATACCAGATATAAACATGCAGCTAAAACAAGATCGTTGTTGGTGAAACCTTTCATCTCTTATGGGTGATTTACAAATAATAATAGGAATAATAAATTACATAGAATTTACAAGGTTGATGCCACCTTAATCCTTACAAAAGTTGTATTTCAATGGCGCAAGATGTGCAAATAGCTCTGGAGCTGGGTATGCCTCATTTCCCCTCAAGGAAAGAAGATTCTAAAAGATTTCTACTTCTAATTCAGCTGCACCAATAATGAAGATGAGTATGAGGCACTGGTGCACAGTATCCTCTTAGCAGAGAAGCTCAAAATCAAGTAATTGCAGGTATTCAGAGATTCTAAATTGATCATTAGACATGTGAGAGGAGTAGCTTCGGCCAAAAATAGAAGGATGAGGTCATACCGTCATAAGGTATGGGACCTATTAGAAATCTTCGAAGCACCAAATATGAGAGTGGTGCCAAGGATTCAAAACAAAGAGGCCGATAGAATGGCTCGAATAGGGTCCTAGTTTGATCCAATAGAAGATCTAGAAAATAAAAATGTGATTAAATTAATCATCGGGCCTACAATACCAGATAATGTAGATCATTGGCAAGTGTTTGACAATGATGAGCAAATCGCTTTGTTCTTACAACAATCTAGGGAATTTGTGTATCAATTACAACCGAGGATTGAAGAAGCTTAGAGGACCAGATCATGCAACTGAGGTCAAACAAGCTTCCCAAAGGCCTCATAACTTTAGAGAGTTTATTCAACTCGGATGATGCAAAAGGAGATAAAAGGAAGTTCTCCATGGATGAAGGAGATTACATTGAAATTGAGGGCAGTCGTGGAAGGAAGGTGAATGTAGGAAAAGTTACCACATAGGATGATATCTTTATACAATAAATACGATAGAGTTGTAGCTTGGAGCTACGAAGACCTTAAAGGATATGACAAAGAGATAGTTTAGCGCACCATCAAACTATTGCCTGAAACAAAGCCGATTACACAGAGACAAGGCCAGTCACTTCAAAAATGGAGCCTCTCATGAAGTAGGAGCTTAGCAAGTTAATAGATTCAAAGATCATCTTCCTGATCAAGCATTCAATGTGAGTATCTAACTTGTTTTCGATAAGAAAGAAAAATGGAGAAATAAGGCTATGTGTCGACTTCAGGGACCTTAACAGGGCTTCTCTCAAGGACCACTATTTGCTTCTCTCAATGGAGCAGATTCTTCAAATAGTCACGGGGTTAGAGAGATTCTCTCTATTGGATGGTTTCTCCGGATACAACCAGATATGACTAAAGGAGGAAGACAGGTACAAAATGCCTTCACTACAAAGTGGGGCACATTGGCTTATGCAAAAATGTTGTTTTGCCTTTCAAATGCAGGAGCCACCTTCCAACGCACTATGGACATTGCCTTCAATGGGCTAATCAACAAGATTATCCTAATGTATCTAGATGATCTTCTTGTGTTCTCCAAATCAGCTGAGGACCATTTTGATCATCTAGAGAAAGTTTTCCAAAGGTGTCAGGAATTTAGGATCTCACTAAACCCAAAGAAGTGCGTCTTCGGAGTTCCCCAAGGTAAGCTCTTGGGGCACATTATTTCAAAGGAAGGGATCTCCATTGATCCAGATCATGTCAAGACAATCACAGGGCTGCCTCTACCTATGAACAAGAAAGCGGTCCAATCTTTCTTAGGGAAGATCAATTTTGTAGGAAGATTCATTTCAGACTTTACATGGTTAGTCCACCCCATCACCTTGATGCTCAGGGAGGATATAGACCTCAAATGGACCCCAAAAGGGAGGTAGGCCTTTGAGAAGATTAAACTAGTGATATCCACTGCCCTAGTCTTGGTAAACCCTGACTTCACAAAGGACTTCATCATGTACCCATATGGAAGTGATCACAGCATAGCTGCAGTGCTCACACAGAAAGATGAATCAACTAAAGGGGAGTGTCCCATCGCTTTGATCTCTTGCACCATGAAAGGCTATGAAACAAGGTATAATTTCATCGAGAAAAAGGCCTATGCACTTGTTAAAGGGCTCAAGAAATTCAAACATTTGGTATCAAGAAGCAAAGTCACTATCTATGTGTCTCACCCAAGTGTCCAAGAATACATAATGGAAGGGGAGATCACAGAGAAAAGGGCCAATTGAATTACCAAAATCCTGAAGTATGACATAGAAGTCATGCCAAAAAAGTTGATCAGAGGAAAGGCGCTATGCAAGCATTTAGCTCAAAGCCAAGATAATGTATAAGAAGAAGAACAAGAAGTCGAGATAGTTCTAACTAATGAATGGGAAGATTGGACGACTCATGGATTCAAAACAGGATATGCTTCATGGAAACAGGAAGGTATCCCAATCAATTGCCTCTCTTTAAAAGTATATATTACAGGCTCCAAGGAGCTAATTTCACCATAATCTATGGTTTTCTCTTCAAGAGGAATTTCAATGATGTATATCTAAGATGCATAGAAAAGGGAGAGGTCAATAGAATCCTATCCAAATTTCACTATGGAACATTTGATGGCCACTTCTCAACAAAGGTCACGAAGACGAAGATAATCTATGCCGAGTACTATTGGTCGTCAATGTTCTCCAATTGCCACCAATTGGTCAAACGGTCTCAATAGTGCCAGTTCTACGAAGGCAAAAGAAGAAATGTCACTCTTCCCCCTCAATCTAATCCTAGTGGAGGAACCGTTTTCCCAGTGGGTATTAGATTTCATAGGGATGATTAACCCTATCTCAAGCATAGGACATAGATGGATCTTGACAGCCACATATTACTTCACCCAATGGAGTGAGGCAATACTATTGAAAGAGGCAACGAAAAGCATAGTGCTTGAATTCATAGAAGGAATTGTTACCAGATTTGGCCCGCCTCATATGGTGATATCAGATAATGCAAAGGCATTCCTTGGATCAAAGATTTTAGAGTTCACCTTGAAGAATGGCATTGTCCTTAAGACCTCAAATTACCACACATAGGGAAATGGCCTCGGTGAATCAACAAACAAGAACCTGATTCGATTAATCAAGCAAACTGGTTCGGAACATAAAAGGGAATGACATAAAAGTCTCAAGACGACATTATGGGCCGATAGGATCACTCTGAAGTAGGTTATAGAAGCTTCTCCCTATAGTTTGGTATACGGGAAAGACATTGTAATGCCCATATCAGTCGAAATCCCCATGCTACAACTGATCAAATAGTGTGAGATAGATGAAAGTGGTGCAATGAAGGTTTGGATGGCTGAATTGATGGAGCTTCAAGAAAAAAGGGAATTAGCGCTCAATTCTATGGCCAATCATCAACAAGTAGTCAAGTAGTGGTTTGATAAGAGGTCATCAGATCCTGGTTTCAAGGTGGGTGACTTGGTTTTGAAATGGAATGAGTGAGCATCAAGACCCTGGGGCAACATGCTAAATTTGATTAACTGTGGGATGGCGCATAAAAATTCATCACCTATAAGCAACACCACACCTTTAAGTTGGAAAACGATGCAGGAGAATTGTTAGAGATTCCAGTCAATGGATTGTATCTAAAACATCATAATTAAGGTAAAAAAACCCTATATAATGGTAGATTAGTCATTTTTCTTTTTCAAATAAGCGCACTATGGGATGACCATTTAGTATATTTTTGAATTTGAATCTATCAAAGCACCAAGTGTCAAACCTTCTAGATGACAGGATCTAAAAAGAGCTTGGAAGATCTCAGAAGTGATGGCATAACTACCCGTAGGTCAGGTATTAATGCATTAGGATCGTCATGAATCCAACCATCATTCTAAAATTGGTCGAATGAAGGAGACAAGACATTTCAAGTGTATGGGATGACATTTCACATAAGATGGAGTGGAGCTCAAGGGTTGTGACATAAATGGGTCTAACAAGGCAATCGATTCCCTCCCCGTGAATCTCATCCTCTATAAATTTAGAGCCAAGCTCATTGAAGAATTTTATTTCATAACCTGCTAGAGCTTTGTTGCCTTTGTATTTTCAAGCCTCAATCGCTTCTATACAGTAGATTTCCCATTTGTTTCAGAAAGATACCTGAGCGAAGAGACTGAAGAAAAATACTATGGCATCAAGCATGGATTTGTCTAAAGAAGCAACCGGCAGTGAGACCTCGAGGAGGAAGAGGACTTCACCAAGGAGGCCCAACCCTGCATAGAACCTATTAGCAAGCAAGGCCTATGTAGCTACACCAACCCATCCAAGACAAAAACTCCCCTAGGTAAGGTGATTGGAAGGAGGAACTCATAGGGACTCGTCCTTCATTTTTGACCCAGCTGATAATGTTTTTGACATGGTGCTTTCTAAGCCTGCCAAGACTCTAAGGGAAGGCGCCCATGCTTGGATGTGCGAAAAATTAAGGGCGAGGCAAGTGGAAACATTCAAAATCTAAGTTGGGAGCTCGACCTTAGCCCAATACATGGTGTTGATAGTTCACTCTTGCTACGAAATCATAGAAGCTTGTGCCAGATGCTATGACTCCAAGACAGGGATGATTCAAGGGAAAAGGCTCCAAGTAGAGGTCTCTACCACCACCATAAGGGAAATGCTAAAGACTGAATATGACCCCATGGCCCTCTTCTACAACTTTGCCAAGTTGTGAAATATCTAGGAGACTAGAGACAACCAGATTGGATTCTTGAACACAGAGCTCTGCCATGACAAAGACAATACATTGTTGCCTCCCCTTCCCTATACCCTTGCCTCTATTCATAGAGGATGTACATGACACTTGTTCAATGATGGTCTTCCTCTTTGGCCTCGATAACAACTGTAGCGTCTATGAATACTAGTTGGGGGCTCTCTTCAAGCTAAAAACTATCACCAAACACCAAGCTTTCAAGCTTGATTTTTTAGAGTCCATCGCCAATGGACTCAATTTCCAATTAGCCAACTTCTAGAATCAACAAGTTTTTAGGTATTCCTCCTTTCTCCTCCATTTGATTTTATTTCAAAAGCCCCATTTCTTTCAGTCATATATGCACCTCAACACGTGCGATGACTCAGTAGATGCTCAGAAGTTCATTCCTGTGTCTACATGGACTCACGTCCTATCAAAGAACTCTGACTTCTATGAGTTTGTCGACAGTTCCCTCATTGACCTCAACTAGGAGGATATCCCTTGCGGATTGAGTGAGACATAATAGGGTATTATGACAAACAGTTGAATCCCATGTGACTAGTTCTTTGGTGCCCATGATATTTGATTCAGGTGCATGGCTTCAGAGAGGAAGTTTTTAGATTGCCCAAGATCCTCATAGACTGAATCCTAGCACTTGAGTTCATTTGCCAATTGGATATCCTTGATTCGTCATATGGAGATGGGAAGAAAAAGAAGGCATTCTATGATATCCCCTTCTCCAAAGGAAGGATAACGATGAACAAAAGAGGCGTAGAATGTCTGGTAACAATGAAGCTAGTGGACCATGGGTTTGATGTCATAGATGATAAATGGTCCTACAATCCTACGGGATTCATGTCCACTTGTCTTGCAACGCTGAAGACTAGAGATACATTTCTTCATCAGAGTTGCCTAGCTTTTGAAACCAAGACTCCCTAGATGTGTATGTCGATCTACATGAGATCCCAACCAAGCCACACCCTTCCTATGAGACCTTCTACATTGTAATGCATGTCTATGACCCCTCTAAGATACTGACTCATGATCTTAGGCAGGGCCTTAAGAAGAAGGAATGGAGTGAGGAGAAGATCAAATCCTATTGGAAATATAGGCAAGAAATTGCCGAACCTAAGAAGTCATTCGGGACATTGGAGATTGATGAAACAGAGGAGGATTTGTGGGATGGAGTGTATGACTCGCCTACATCCTCATATGACACAAGCAATCTACCTCAAGGAGGAATGCCCACGGTGTCTGCAAAAGAGGAAGAGGCTGAGGTAGCATACGAGTCAGAGGAAGTAGTGATTCTATGAAAATGTTTTATGAACCTCCTCCTGAAACAAGCCAAAGGAAATGGCCCCCTCCACTATATCAAGTGCAGGGACAAAGCTCTCAAACTCCAGCCCATTCGGTCCATGCATTTATGGCACTTGGGGACCCTAAGGTGGAACTCGTGTAGGCCCATCAGGTTGTGCAACAAACATACCAACAACTGAGTCAAAATGGGAACGAACCTACGGAACAAGTTCCCCAAAAGTCTGCAGCATAGGTAACCCCTCCCGCCACCACAAAAACATTGTTGGCAATCGTCATACAAACACAAATAACAACAGAGGAGGCTAGCCTATCCCGTCAGGAACAACCGAAGAGAAAGAGAAGGAAGTTGCAGCTGCAGAAGGGTTTAGATGAGGAAGAAGAGTCCCCTCTAATGACTAGGAGAGAGACGACGCTGCCCATCCCTGCGATCACATAGGTAAGTATTTCTCCTTCTTCTCCTTCTATTACTCAGTCCATTCCTGTTGTGTCGTTGTCCACACCTTTGGCTTCTATTCCCCCAATTTCAATGTCCACTCCTTCAACCCCTCCAATCACATTACCTTTCGGCCATCCATTAAAAATACCCCAAATACATTTTTTGCCTGCATTCATTACTACTCCATCCACCCCCACTGTACAAAGTATTCCTCCATTCTCCTCTTCCACAATTACAATATCACTGGGCTGCTACCTCCCAAGGCGGTTATGGTCCCTCACCAATAGCAAGTTAACATCCCATACGGGCTTCCGCAAGGGGTCCTCTTCGCTGGAGGAGTCATACAATCTCCTGCAAGTTACCACCAACAAATGCAAAGCGTGCGGCAAGCACACAAGGCCAAGATTGAAGCAAGAAGGCAAAAGGAGGGGAAAGCCCTAGCTAATCCACACATGAGGTCTATATGACCCATTGCAACAATCATTGATGATTGCACACATGACTCCCATCACCGATAAGCCACAGGAACAAATGCGTGCTGAGGACTATTTGATTTAGGTGGTCATAAGATGGACAAATGTTTGGATTTTGAAGACATCTCAAATCCAAAGATGGTTAGAATTGCCCAAACAAATCTAAAATGGCATGTTGTGTTGTGGTGAAAAGAGACAATCTCAAAGAGTGAGGAATGGAAAGGAGAAGACCAATTGTAAGACTTAGATTGTTACAAAATTGAAGACTAAGTTCCTCCCTAGTGACTACTAGTTGGATATGCTAAATAAGTTGCAAGGCTTGCAGCAATGCGAGGTTGGCATAAAGGAGTCCATCAAGGAGTTCTATAAAGTAAGAATCCAATATAGACCAAGAAAAGTTGTCGTGGTATGTCAATGGCTTGTGGCTTGGCATATAGGAAGAGATGAGTATGTTGCAACTTTGCACAATCAAGGAGGCATACCAATATGCATTGAAGACTAAGAAGAAGCTATATAGAAGTCAACAAAAGAATTCCAGAAGGAAAGGTTGAATGTGCAAAGGAAGAGATAGATCAAGTGCTAAGAAGACTTAATAAGGTAGAGGAAAGAGAGGAAGCCCTCCCAAGTCTACCATTAACAAGAACAACAGTTCAAGCTTGGGTAAGACTCGAGGAAAAATGGAATTTGAGGAAGAGGGTTCCACAACACCTACTTTCAATGTAGAGAGCAAAGCCACTAAGACATTGAGTATCAATAGACAACATTTATTGGAAACAGAAGAAAGGAGATTGGCACACATGTTACCACAACCGATAAGGAGTTGGTTGAAGTAGAGGAACCAAAATAGGGCAAGCCACTTGTGGTGAGGAAGGAGTTTTTGAATCCATCCAAGGAGGATTAGGAGCCAACATAGTGGAGAAATTTGTTCCATATAGTTTGCAAGGTTGAAGGAAAATGATATAATGTGACAGTGGATAGTAGCAACTCTGATAATTTGGTGTCAAAAAAGATGGTGGAGAAATTGGGGCTGAAGAAGACTATTCTCTTGTACCCCTATAAGGTGTCATGGTTACAAAAGGGACATCACATCTTGGTGAAGAGCAACATATGGTGAGTTTTGACATCAATGCCTACAAAGATGAGGTGATTTTTGACATCATGCCAATGGATGTTTGTCATGTACTATTGGGGAGGCCATGACAATTTGACATAGGGCAGTGCATGACAATCAAGCTAACACCTAGAGTCTAGTTGAAGGTGTTGAGTCCTGTAAAGAATCTAATGGAAGAGTGTGAGGATGATCTAAAAGTGATGTTGATCATAAAGGAGATCCTAAATAATTAGGAAAGAAGGGAGGTGGAGGTTGCACATGTGGAGTGTGTTGTTGATGGATATCTGGTACTACAAAAGGATTTATGACAAGAACTATAGGCAGACAGGAAAAGGCGGTGTGGCTGGAACTTCCATCAAAGCTAGGGAAGTCTAATCAGAAGGATCCTAAAGTAACCGAGGCAAGTCAACATGGTAGGTACTAGGCATGCAAAGGATGCCTTGAGAAGTAAAAATATCATGGGTAGCAAAGATTGCATGGACTAGAGGTCACTGAACCTTGTCCAACAAAGTGCCTACGAATGAAAGGGATAAAAATGTTGTGCATTAAGGGAGAAGAAGATTACATGGTGTTGGAACAACTGTTGTTAAATGCTACTCAAAACAATGGATGGTTATCAAAGCTACCAAGGACTCTTGGGAACAAGTGTGATTGGAGAACATGATAACAATGGCCAAAAGAATGGAAGAGAAAAGTAAGGACTTAGCAACAAGGATGATTCCTCAAGATGTGTTGTGAAGAGGATTTGTAAAAATGCAGAGGATTTAAGCACTCCAAGAACATCATAAATTGAACAAAATAAAAGGTTAGAAGTAGACAGAGAGTTCACTAAAAGTTAGATTGGTGTGGCACACTACTATAGAGATGTGGCATCTGGAGACTATCTAAAAATAAGCCTAAGAAAGGAAACGAGGATGCTTTAGGCATTGTGTGAGAAAGTCATTTATCACAATTGTAGGGAGACATGAGACAAGGAGAAGAATTCAAGATAGAGAATCAATCAACAATAAGACAATTAATGGAGGCATTGGTTGACGGTGCCAAGGTCCGTCTATAGAAAAGGTGGAGGCAATTCAATTTTATGAACTAGTTGGTCATAATAATGATGAGGGTACAAAATTAGTATTGTATGTTGCAAGAATAATATGGTAGAAGGATATAGTTCCAAAAAGAAGAGAGAAGGTTGGTTGTAGGCAAGCGGTGCAAGAGACGAGTGTGGAGCAGAAGAAGGTAAAGAGGAAGGTGATAGTTGGTAATACATATGCAAAAACAAAATTAGGATGACACGTGACCATAGAGGAACTGCAGTTGTTGGTAAATAGATTTCGTTGCGATATTTCATTATAAACAGCTATACTCACCCAATGGACAGCAACAAAGTTCACCACAGTTGGAGAAATCACTATTGGATTAGTGATTTTCCTCTGTGTTTTAGAGGGGCAACTCCCTCATATGATATAATTTTGGATTTTTAGCGGTATGCTTTTAACTAGAAAGCGAGAAAAGCACATAAATTAGAACTCAAACAAAAAAAGGGAAAACCTAGATAAGGCTGACATGGGGGCAATAACCTAGTTTTCCCAGAAAATAAGAATAGATTATGAGAAAAAGAGGAACAAACACAAAGATTTATTCCCATGAAGAAGATGATATTGAAGGAAAATTGCAACAAGGGTTTGAATGAGGAAATGCTTCATAATGTAAGGAAAGAGACATTTGTATAGGCTTTCAAAACTCATAGATATAAAAATATCCAATATTACATCCACTGTTCCATTAAGACCTATTTCATCCACCACATAATAGGAAATATCTCAGAGAATAGTTGTAAATTACACATACGGAGAACTTACAACATAAAGAACTAATACATAGGATCACAATCCAGCAATATTCTTTCTTTATTGAAAATAAAAAATAGGAGAGCTCAAAGTCTCTCTCTACTCATGTACAAATGTATGTGGATAAAAAAGTCCCTTGGGAAAAGAACCCCTTTACATTGAAAATGACTTGATATATAACCCTTCCCCTTATAATCGACTCGTAACTACTTTCTTGAAATACAATAATTAAAATTAAACCTTATTTTGGTTGTGTTATGCCTTTACTTTCCAGAAATAAAGTTCATTTTCTAACTTAAGTGACATTGACTTAAGTCACTTTTCAAAAAGTAATAAAGAATTAGAAAGAGTAAGGAGAAAAGAAAGAAACTTTATGGCACTTGTTAAGAGACAAGGATGAATTTGTCTCTTCCATGGCCCTCTGATTCTCTAATGCCTCCATTCAAATTGTTGCTTTCTCCTCTTGCAAACATGTGATAATGGTCATGGCCTATTTTACAGAGATAATAGAGGCATTACTCTCTACTCCTAATTCTGAGTAGAGAGTATGAAGAGGCTTACAATCCTACCCCAGATGTCTTTTTAGAAAATCAATTGTTCTTTCGTCCAAAAATCCATTCAGAATGCTTCCACATAAAGAGTCAAAACTACAATCATTTCTATTGATTGGTACCACTTTATGTAGCATTTGCAAACCTTCTATAAACCTTGGAGTATCAAGGGGATTACACTCATGTGTAGTACTCATTCCCACCGCAATAATATGGCCTATCAAGGTATCAATCTGATTAAATTATTTTGTATAAAAGTGTCTTGGTGATAATCTGGCCTGTTCGAGCCATTAATTGAAAACAGTAACATGCTTGATGCATTTTTCCTTCTTTGCAAAGCACACCGAAAATGATGTTATAAGTAACAACTTTAAGCACCAAATTTGTATGCATAGCTATTCTCTGTAAAACTCTAGAGATTTATAACAATCTAGATCAATATATACAACATTACCTCCATGCATAGGAGATGGAAGACCTTTTACTCCACATATTGCTAATCCAAAATTTGCAAAACTCTAGCTACCTAGTTTGAAAAATGTTGTAGTACATACTTATCACATGAGTACCCTTATTGCATCACACCTAAAGTTGATCATTATGTGTGTATGGTTGACTTCTAGCCCGTGTTGGCTATCTTGAGGACACCTTAAAATTGTGAGATCTCGACTAAACATATGGTGGTTATGTGGATGTGTTTTCTTGGTGCCTATACATCCTATATCAATATAGGATTAGGAATATTTACAGTGACACTATGTTTTGGCTTGGATCTTAAAAATGCAGCACGACTTGTGTTCTTCACTCAAACGTCTATGCATAAGTGAATAGGTGTGGTGATGTTCAAATGGTAATGAGATTGATGAAAGATAGAAGAATTAAAAAGATTCCTAGATGTAATTGGATTGAAGGTCATACTCAACAAATATGTTTTGTTCATATCTTGCAATCATCACATTCCATGAGATGATATTTCCTTTGAAGCATTCTATTATAGTGCAACTTCTGCGGCAATAACATCTGATGGAATCCTCTATCTCATATGTTGTGCAGAAGGATTACTGACAAAGACATGCCAAATGCATTTTCTTGAAAGTTTCTAAAGACTTTTAGACAAATCCATTTTATGAATCCCCTGCCACTACAATAGCTGACAAAATTCCTCTATCCTTCATGTTTTAATGGACATCTGTGGCCTATTCCAAAGTTCCCATTTTGGTAAATGTAGGGAGGATGCTAGTGAAAGATTTCTAAAACCATTTCAACAAATTCATTGTGCATACCCTAAAATCATCACAGTTATGCACTATTGGAGAATCAGAGAGTTCTTGAACCGCTAAACTACTCGACAAGTTTTGGAGCCTTGGAATTGCTTGACAAGTGATATATTGGGACCTGGGGTTTTAGAGGTTCCACAAACCATGAAAATGTTGAAATGCATGTTGTTGGGGGTCGACGGGTTCAACGAACCATGAAATAGTTGATAGAAATGGTGTTGGCATTTTGATAGGTTCATGAACTTCAGAAAGTACCAACAAAAAATATTGAAAGGAGAAAAGGAGGAGCTATCAAGGAGCTCAAAACAAAACAACCTTTAACCTATTTTTTTAAATTTAACTCCTCCTACTTGTAGTTATATATGTTTGCCAATTTGGAGGTTTAAAGATCTTTTACTTTTAAAACCTTCCTCCACATTTAAAACTTCATGTGTATACCAATCAAAATGCCTCACACTAAAATATGCGATAATAATGTACCTCCATCATGCTTTGACGAGCATTGCGATAATCTCTAGACATTTATTGAATAGCGAAGGTGGGGAGAATGATTAAAGTGTACCAGGAAAACTCTTCAATTAATCCATGTACAAAGATTTTTCAAAAATAGCTAACTTTGTGCGATCAAAACCAAAATGCGAAACCGAGGACAACTAATGCAATCATTTAATACTCAAACAAGTTACATCATGATAGAGGGACTCAACACATGGTTGATTATTGACACATAATGTAGGATAGCAACTTAACAACACATGTCGATTCCAAGAGCATGGAAAAAGTTTAAAATTTGTAGGGTTAAAAATGAGGCCAACAACAACCAAAATCAACAAAGGGTTAATATTCACTAAAAAGTCAAGACAAAAGTCTGGTGGCGGTGTAGATTTGCAGGAGGGGATTGGCTAAAGGTAAGATCCTCCCTAAACGTGTTTCTTAATGGACGCCGCAAGGAAGCAATGAATGTTCCTATTGGAAGGAACAATAGGGTAATCCAAGGAGAGGCATTTGGGGCATTTCGTCCAATAGGAATCCAGACTCCTAGATTGAAAGCAAGTAGTGCAGATGTAGTTTTTGGCATGATATTTGGAGCAAGAGAAGTTAGGTGGTGCCTTGGTCCTCAAGGGGCGAGAAGAACAAAAATGAAAACTCTTGGTCAAGAAAGGCAAAACATTACCCAATTCTTAGTCTTAGAATCGAACGAGGTAAGGGAAGTAGCCCTAACTTCCTTCCTAAAGATCCATGTGTTGAGAGCGAAGGTTGGGTCACCAACCAAAAGAGTGGTTCTAACAATCAGTGATTATATACAAGCACTA
Source organism: Cunninghamia lanceolata (assembly GCA_027924645.1). Taxonomy (NCBI): domain Eukaryota; kingdom Viridiplantae; phylum Streptophyta; class Pinopsida; order Cupressales; family Cupressaceae; genus Cunninghamia; species Cunninghamia lanceolata. The sequence continues at coordinate 1,150,582 of BSBN01000567.1, forward strand.
AGCTCATAAATTTACTACCACGAGTGTCTAATGCAGGAACATCCCTAGCTCAACAACAATCTTGCATCAACTAAAACTATTCTACTTTTTTTGTGTTTTCTCTACTTTTGCAAGTTTCTCTTTTGGTGCCCCAAGTTGGAGTGTGTGCTTTCTTGTGGATGATCCTAAGGATATTTGGAAGGTGCTTCCTTAACGCAAAGGGATTTGGCTATGGAAATCTTGCCACACTTCTTCATAGTGGGCTCTAACAATTCTTTTTCTTAAGATGACAATTTGTTTTTTGCAATACTCATTTGGGTTGCTTCATCTTCTCTAGCTAACAAGAGTGTCTCTCTAATCTTTATTCAAGTTCTCATCTTACCATTATATGTTTGGAGACTTGTCATTTGGGACTAGGGCCTATGATAGGTTTTGGAGCTTATTTTCAAATTCAAAGTGTAAGAGTTTAAGCTTTGTGCCATAGTTTGGGATTGGTATTAACCATTTCCTTGAATCTTAGGTAATGCAGTAGCATGTCCCAAAGAATCTAGGATAGTTTTGATCCCTTCCAATAGATAATTGTAAATCTTGAAGTGTGTGTCATTTTGGGAAGGTTGTCCCCATCACTTGGAGACCATAATGGGTTTGTTAGCTCCTTGGCATGTATAAATACACAACATCAAGATCATTGCAATTATCTTTTACACTCGAAAAAGCTTTATCTTTCATAAAATTCTAAGAGATTATTGATTCTATAATTTGACCTTTGCGTCAAGTTGTAGGCCCTATGCACGATGATTTATTGAGAGAATATTAAGAGACCTATATTATTCTTCCATGTCAACCTTTGTATTGCATTTATGTGTTGTGTTTGTTGAGTTGCTTGGTTAGACAACCCTTAATTGGGCTCTCTAACCTCGCCCTACATCAAGAACATACATAAAAAAGGTAGCAAAGGTAGATAAGTTGTGTAAGGAAGAATCCGTGAAGAAGGAGAAACATGTGAAGATGTCCACATAACAATCTCAATGAGATAAACATGGTAATACTTTTTTCTTTAAGATGACTACCACCAAGTTTAGGCTCTGATTAGCTTACAAAGGTAGAATAAGTCTACAAGATGAGTTGCAGTGACAAAATCATAGAAAAAAAGTTGAAAATAGACATCAATAATAAGGTCAATCACTATCAAACTCATTCTACAATCTCGATTAGGGTTAAAGTCATATTATCAGTTCGACTAGGGAAGAACTCATTCACTTAAGAAAAAATTAGATAGCAAAGGTATAGGATTGTAGACATGTAGAGTTGTAGAGGCTAGATTGTTCATGTTCAACAAAATAGAGATATTTGTAGCCCATGTTGGAAGTTAAGTTTCAAGTCCTTACTTTGGATTTGATGCTTTTGTAAGCTCTTATGGAAGTCCTTTCATTGAAAAGGTGTGATCTGAAAATGTTTGAATAATTTAGTTAACTAGTCAATCACTCAAATTGTGAGTTGATGTATTGGCAAGGTCAAACGTAGAAGAAGATAATGGAAGGAAAACTACATATGACATGTTCAGTCATTGTCAAACTTGTCATCATGGGATTGTGCATGAATGATAGTTTTGACAATGGTCAAACACTTTACAAATAGAACAAAACAATTGAATTATATAGTCATTCCAAAAATTGAAATGGCTTACCTTCAATCTTTTTGCATTGAAGATGTTCTATTGCATCTTGTTGACACATGTTCCTCCTCGAGCACAAATAGACCCCTTTAAGTTAAACTATGACATAGATGGAGATCTATGGCAGATCTTGGAGAAATGTACTCACTTAGGTGATAAAAGAAGTTTTCACTTGAAAAGACATAACATTTATGTTTTTGATAATGATAAGGCATCAAACCAGGGGTTGAACCCTTTACAAACAAGAGCCCCTAGGGCCCGGCAGAACAGGCCAATTCAGGCCACGCACAGAACAGAAATAGAATAGGGACAATAGACAAACAACTCTCAAACAGTAGATGAGAACTAGACAACCCCAGAACTTGAGGGGACAAATCTGACTCCCTTAACCCTAGCCCACGAAGCAGCGACAAATTTGGGGAGTCCCTTCATCTTTATTTGCACAACCGACCAAGAAGTCTCTGAGTCGAAGTCCACCAAGTGAGGTGAGAGGAGCGGATCCTCTACAGCCACCACGGGCAATGAGCCACCACGCACCGAGGAAGCAGGCAATGCAGAAGAAGATTCAAGGACAATCGAAGGGCCAACAAAGGTGAACATCGAGGGTTGGGCATGCTCGGCCTAAACAACGACAACAGTTCAAGGCACCAATGGTTTCGCTGAAGGGATGGCCAGTAGAGGATATTGGGGAGGCACAAACTCTTGGGATGATTCAGCGAATGAAGTTTTGATGATTGTTTTTGGACAAGTCAACAATAGAGTAAAACACCTAGTATCCCACTCTCTTGAATAAAGTTCTTCAAAGGCTAAGCTGTGTGATCCGGTGAAGTAACTTCAAGGTTCCTTTCTTATAACTTATGGCGGATAAACTCAGTGAATACATGTGATCTTGCTGGTAATCACAAAGGGACTTACGAAGACTTCTTACTTCTTTTAGCTTGTTTCTCCTTTCAGTGTGGATGAAGTATTCACGATGTATCAATGATAAAAAAAAGGGCAAAAGACAAGGGTTCAGAGAAACTAATCTAAGGTAAATGAAGCAATGATAGTGCATGAATAGACAAACTCCTTAAAAAACCTAACTCCACTTCGCCAAGGATGCCTACAACTACATGGAGTTGGTGCAATCTCCTAAGGATAGCGAAAGGTTTTCAAATCATGAAGGCTCATATAAGCACCCATTAAATGGCACAACTCAAACAAGCATCCACAATCGAACTTAAGCAAATTATAATGAAGCTCAGACTAGCTTTACACAACACTTCACCAATGATGAATGTTAAAAGCATGAGCTAGGAGTTGATCAAATATTCAATACAACATACATCACATCAATGAACTACTACTATCCTACTTCTAATCTACTTAGAAACATCTCTCTATTTCATCAAGATACAAGAAACCATGTCATTCCACAAGATAATACTTAACACCAAACAAGCTCCAATGTTTTTGCATTCATCTTGAGAAATGTGTACAACAATATTCAAGTACTCTCAGAGAAGTTCGAGAGTCTCTTCTATTCTACTCCTACAAACTATTATCTGATCCCTTTTACAAATGAGGCAACAAGGCCTTTATATAGAGGTTTAGAATGAAAATGAATGGCTTGGATCAATTCAGATAGCCAAGGGCCAGGATCATGCCACCTCAGCAGGTCGTTACAACAATTTGCTATTTTTAGTACATGAGAGAGGCAATGAAGGCACGTTTTCCAAGAAGATAAGGATGAGATGGAATCTTTTAGAGCATCTTCCACATGGACGTCCTCTTTGTCTTCTTGTTTGTTGTAGATGCATTGAATGTAGTCGAATGATGTGGCGAATTGTGATTGAATGATGATATGCATTTGCCACGTAGGTGCCACCTCAGCATATTCCCAAATTGCATCATCTGTATGATGTTTTTCAAATGTGATTGCTTTAAACTTGAATGCTTGGGATGTATCTTTGTTGATCTTGCCTTTGTTCATCTTCTTGCAAACTGGATGTGTATGATATATGTTGCTCATCTGTCTAACTTTGTAATGCTTCTTCTTCTAGTAGGTAGGTTGATCTTCTTTGAATGATTCCTCATATAGAGTAGTAGTGTGGCTAACAATGATGCTTCATTCATGAATTAGAGTAGGAGATCTCTCTTGGACTTGAAGATTGAAGAGTCTTGAAGCTTAATGGATAGATGTCCTTGACATGATGCCATTGATGAAGAGTGTCAACATGTTAGACTTGAAGTGACCTCTTAGAGCAGCTACATGATGTCTCCTCCTTGTAGACTACCTCTTGACTTCCCTCCCTACATGAAAGTGATTCCAGCACTTGCTCCCCTTAGCTCCTGCAACATGGAGAAAGAAACAATATCAATCCTTTTGATAACACATAAGAATCATTTCATGCATTTCTAACCTAGGCGCACTATATGGAAAATTAGTTGATTTCTTGAAAACAATCATAAAATTCAAACTAAGTATTACACTAAGAGTGGTGCATGGGAATAAAAAAAATCCATCCTTCACTTAATTTTCCTCATTTAACTTGAATCAAACCACATATCAATGATGGCGCATTGGATGCCAATTTCAATCCTCGCTTAAAAGTCTTATAAAATCCAAATTATACTTCACATCAAAGTGGCGCACTAGATAGGGAATTTGAACTATGTTAGGAGGCGCATTAGATGTGGCGCATTGGATAGGCATTTTGTGCTCCGGTTGAAGGACAATCTTCATCAATCAAGACAAGCTTCATATCTTGGCGCATTGGTTGAACATTTTGATCTCTGGTTGAAAGATCATTTAAACTTACCATCTCACCTTCCTTCTCAAGAGCTTACCAGATGAGGACTTCATGCTCCACTTGAAAGTATACTTTGATAATCAAAAGAAACCTTTCATTCTAGGTGCACTGGATAGGGAATTTTGGTTAAGGCGCAAGGGATCTTGATTTTGTGCTTGGAATATGAAAGTTTTTTTTTTTGAAAGCTTAAACAAAACTACCACCTCCTTAACCTTGGCGCAACAGATAAGGGGCAATAGATGAGGCGCATCGGATGAAGATTTTGATCTCTGGTCTATAAATCATTTGGAACTTGAAATTCATCTTGTCTTAAAATGACGCCTTGATTTACCACTTTGCCTTTCTCTTGAAGATGCATTTGAATCAATAGACTTTCATCCTAGGCGCATCAGATGGAGCACAATGGCTGAGGAATTAGGATGCTCGTTGTAACAACTAACTTACTTAAGCAATGAAAAACAACTGTACTCAACAACATTAAAAATTCATTGCACATCATAAATGGTTTAACAAGTATATGCATAAGATTAAAATTTCAGGCAAGTACATTTCTGTTTTTCTTTTACAAAAAAACACAACAACAACTTCCTTTATTTCTATTTCTACAGTAATAAGATGGAAAGAAGAAATAAACAGTAAATAAAAACAATGTACCCTATCTATCTTTGATGGTATGAGAATTTCAATACTCCATAAGTTTCTTGCTCTAATTGGAATACTTTAATCTCTCAATTAATCAGCTTTTAAGAAGGAAAGGTATCATCAGGGCGTTTATCCACCCAACCATGGACCATCTAGTCCCCCGTGTCATTCCTACTGGAGTGACCCGGCCCGCCGCAGAGAGGAAGCAAGAAGAGAATCCAATGCCAACTGAGACTGGTGTCTGTCTCTACATTTTCCTAGTCGGTCACGCTCTATAGGTAACTCCTAACTAGTGTGACCATCCGACTGGAAAAGTATCTGATAAAGAAACTGACTGACACTACTCAAGCTATTAGTGTCACCTTGGCCAAGGTTTATCAACGAGCGCAACATGAATCAACTGGTCATGTGGTTTAGTTTGCACCCTACTCGGCATAGGCTCCAATAATGGAATAAATCTTCTATTTCAAAGTCTTGTGCTTCTGCACACTGAATGTAAGACCTTATGTGCTTCTGCACAACTATATGTTAATTTGGCTTCTAAAAATTAAATTCTTCCTTTCAGCACGAATTCTTGACTCAAAATCATGAAATTTTGAAAGTGAGGAAGTGTTAAAATGTAGTAAGTGGCTTCAGGAAATGTGAGGGGTTTTCTTGCTTCCCGTACCAAGGTATGCCTAGTAGGAGCTGTTCCCAAGAAAGACTTCCATCCCAGTTCAAAAACTTACAGAAGGATTAATGAAGAATACAAGATGGGTTTCAAGAAAGGATAGTTTGGCTCAGTTTAATAACCAGGTTACTGTTAAGCCTTTCCGAACCCGATGGCGGTGTAAAAAAAAAGAAGAGTTTAAAAGCCTTAGCCCTTATTTCCTTGAGGACCCGTGTGAAGATTGAAATCTTTGTTATTTTGAAGTTTTGATTGTCTACCAGGTTAGCTCATTCGAAAAGACTCTTCTATGGTTGCACAGTCACAATTTAAGCTCAAATGTCTTCCGGCTAGCTCTTGAGAAGTTCTAAACAAAGAAGATACAGACTCTTCGTTGAAATGCACAAATATTAATTAACATTTCCACGTCTACCATGTTGTCAAAAATAAAAGCTCTCTGCAAGGATTTTTGAAAGACACTACGGTGGGATTTCCACTGACAGAAGACCCTTTTAAAAGAATAAACTGCGTGAGAAAAAGAGAAACGTGCCTGTTCTACTGACGACGCCTTTGGGACTCCTTGTCTCCTTTGCAATCTACCCTCCGTCGTCTTCCTGCTCACGTTTTTCCCACACCCTTCCGTCGTTAAACTCTCGAAACTTCTTCTGCGTTCCTTAGTGTTTTTCCGCTTCAAGAACCGCGCGGGCAAAGCAAGGTTTTTGTTTTCCTTACATAACATTCCGTCACCCGAACAAGAAGCAACCTCCCCCGCCATCTTCTTCCCACGTCTCTCCCTAAAAATAGAATGTTACCATCACCCATCCTTTACATCCACCGTGGTAAAGATAAGGCGCAAATGCAAATCCCATCGTGACCTAGTTTTCTAGTTCGCAGTTGAAGTTTATTGGCCGACGGTTCAATGGGTCGGGTTCTTCCATAAACACTTGGGGTCGACTCAAGCCAAATGCTAACTATTACATGATTTTGATTTATGTTTTTAAACGTTGTAAAAAAAAAGTCTACAAGTGTATGCGTTTGACAAAAGGATAACTTAAAATTTGATGGTCAAGAAGACTCACGGGTTGAGGGTTAAAGAAATCAACAAGTAAAATAATATTGGAAATAAAAGAAATAAGTATCGCTTGATAAAAGTTAAACTTATATACAAGGAGTTAATCAATTATTACTTCACAAGGAAGTTGACAAGATGATGTTGACTTATTGGCTAGAAAGGTCGTAACGTATTTAAACTTAAGAGTTTTATTGACCACTCGGGTCTGAACATCCCCAACCTAAGCTTGTGACGACAGTTTCGACCTAAGACGGTTCAATTGGCATTGGACTCTTCTTCTTTCATTCTCTCAAACCTGATGATACCTTTCCTCCCTTCAGAGGAGATCTACCCTGCAAACACTAGGTCAATTTGAATAGTTAGTCCGAATCATATCGAAATTATTGCATCCATATTAAAACAATAACGAGACATCCATCAATGTGCTTAGTAAAAACAAAACATTATATACATTGCATACATCTATGCATCTATTGATTAGCATCATTCACATGTTTTAAGTTTGAAAGAAGAAAAAAAATAAACATAAATGACTAGGGCACAAGTGGGATGTAACATATCCTCCCCCTTGTGAATCATCGTCCTCGATGATTTTAGATTCAAAATTTATAGTAACATGTTTATATTAAACATTTAAGGAAGTTCAACTATTGTAAATAGTAAATAGATGAGGAAATTTTTGCTACATTTCCGTGTAATCTTCCCAGGTGACGCTATCTTTGGAATATTGGTCCCACTAGACCTTACATTGAGCTACTTCTCTGTTACGTAAGCTGCGCTTACGTACCTCGAGCACCTTGATTGGTTCGATCATGATGACCCCTGGGTCCTGAACCTGTAAAGAGTTCCAATCGATCATATGTGTAAAATCAGATATATATTTTTTTAGATATGAAACATGGAAGATGTTATGCAACCGAGCAAGAGCTGGTGGTAGAGCAAGTTTATAAGCAACCGGGTTGATAATTTCCAGAACCTCAAATGGTCCAACATACCGAGGTGCAAGTTTAGTGGATTTCCCCAATTTTATAGCACTCTTATGTGGTTTGACACGCAAAAGCACTTTTTCTCCCACTTCAAATTGTCTGGGGGTTCGTTTGGCATCTACATAACTTTTCTATCGATCGTTAGCTTCTGCTAACCTTTTCTTGATCAACTTTACTTGCTCTTCCATTTCGGAAAGCATTTCTGGACCGAGGGTTATCCTATCTTCCAGCTTATCCCAGCTGATAGGAGTTCTACACCTCCTTCCATATAGTGCCTCAAATGGTGCCATTTTTATGGATGATTGATACGAATTATTGTAAGCAAATTCAACTAATGGGAGGTATTCTTCCCATTTGTATTGTTGATCCATACAATACATCCGCAGTAGATCTTCTAAAATTTGATTAACTCTTTCAGTTTGGCCGTCGGTTTCAGGATGGTAAGCAGAACTGATGTTCAATTTTGTACCCAAAGCTAAAAATAATGTTTGCCAAAATCGGGAAGTTATTCTAGCGTCCCTATCAGATATTATTTTCTCTAGTATTCCGTGTAAGCGGAATATTTCCCGAACAAATTTATGAGCAATAGTAGTCGCACCATCAGTTAAATTTCTCGATATAAAGTGTGCTACCTTGGTGAGTCTATCAACCACTACTAGGATGGTATTATGTTTATTGCTAGACATGGGTAACCCCTGGATAAAATCCATACTAATTATCTGCCACTTCCAGTCAGGTACTGCATGAAGTTGTAATAGTCCCGCGGGATGCTGGTGTTCCTCTTTGACTCTTTGGCATTCAAGACAACTTGCTACAAACCTTGCCGCATCTTTCTTCATTCCCTTCCAAAAATATAAGGGTTTTACATCTGCCATAAGTTTGGTAACTTCGGAATGCCCTGAATATGGCGCTGCATGAGTTTCCTTCCAAATTAAATTCCTGAGTTTAGTATTTTCAGGTATGTACATTCTACTCTGATATCTTAATAGTCCATCCCCTTCTAGTCTGAATCCTTCATACCTTGGATCTAATGGATCCAGTTGCAGAGCCTTCTTTACTTGCTGGTAGTATGAATCATTCTCCAATTGTTGACGTACTCGGTCTCTGAAGTCTGAGTGTACTGAGATTAACATATTGACATGCCTTCTGCGGCTTAAAGCATCCGCTACCCGATTTTCTTTTCCCTTGATATAACTGATCTCGAAATCATAATCTGAAATCAACTCTAGCCATCGTCTTTGTCTGGCATTTAAATTTGGTTGGTAAATATGTACTTTAATCCCTGATGATCAGATCGGAGTTCAAATGGTTTCCCTAACAAATAATGCCGCCACAGTTGTAAAGCATGAACTATAGCAGCCAATTCAAGATCATGAGGGGCATAATTTTGTTCATAATTCTTGAGTTTTTTAGATTCATATGCTATTACTTGTTCATTCTGCATGAGTACCCCTCCTATCCCTTCCCCTGAAGCATCGGTTACCACAACAAAGTTTCCCTCGAGATCTGGTATTTTTAATACAGGTGCAGAAACTAGTTTCTGCTTAAGCAAATTAAACGCTTCCTGACATTTTTCTGACCAAACAAAACTTTTTCCTTTTCTTTGCAATGAAGTAATCGGATAGGCAATTCGTGAAAAATCCTTTACAAATTTTCGGTAGTAACCTACTAAGCCCATGAAGCTTCGGACTTCTTGAACATTCTTGGGAATAGGCCATTCCGTTATTGCTTTTATTTTTGCTGAATCTACTGCTATACCCTTTTCAGATATAATATGCCCCAGATATTGAACTTCTTTCTGGAAGAAAGTACATTTGGATAATTTCCCATAAAGCTTGTTTTCACGCAGGCATTGTAAGACAAGTTGAAGATGCTGATAATGTTCCTCTTTATTCCTTGAATAGATTAAAATGTCATCCAGGAAAACTAACACGAATTTATCGAGACAGTCATGAAACACACTGTTCATCAAATTCATAAACGCAGCTGGGGCGTTGGTAAGTCCGAAGGGTAGTACAGTGAATTCATAATGTCCATAGCGGGTTCTGAAGGCCGTCTTAGGAATATCTTCCTCCTTTAACCGCAATTGGTGATATCCTGAGCGAAGGTCTATTTTGGAAAAGACTGACGCTCCTCGCATTTGATCAAATAAATCATCTATGCGTGGTAGAGGGTATTTGTTCCTGATAGTCAGTTTGTTTAGCATCCTATAGTCTATGCATAGCCATAGGGTTCCATCCTTTTTCTTTACAAAAATCACGGGTGCCCCCCATGGTGACACACTTGGTCTAATTAAACCCTTGTCCAGCAATTCTTGAAGTTGGGCCTTCAACTCCATAAGTTCAATAGTTGTCATGCGGTAAGGGGCCTTTGAGACAGGTGCCGCGCCAGGGACTAACTCTATAGAAAAATCAAATACTCTCTTAGGGGGCAAACCTGGCAACTCTTCTGGGAATACATCCTGATAGCCACGAAGATAGGGATATTTCTCTACAAATGATTCTTGTGTCTTCTCTCCTGATTTTAAATTGGTTTCTCGAACTCTGCTAACTTTTTCCATTTTAACTACAAATATCTGGCAACCTTTCCTTCCACTTCGTTTTAATTGCAAGGCAGAAAGTCGTCATAACTTGACTTCACGTTGAACTCCTTGCATTTGAACTTTATTTCCCAAATCATCTTCACATTCAATCGTTTTTGTATAACAATCCACCTTGGCCTTGTGTTTCTCTAACCAACTCATGCCTAAAATGATATCATAGGAACCTAGAGGTGCCACATATAGGTTTATCTCAGAGATGAGGCCTGGAAGTTCAACCCTGGCTTCAAATAAACATTGCTCTACCCGAGCTCTTGATTGGTTAGCATATTCAACCATCCAAGAATTGGCCATGTATCCCGCCCTTTTCGGAAACCTACTCAATAACTTTGGTGAAATGAAATTCTCTGTAGCCCCGGTATCTATGAGTATGGTTATAGGATTTCCATAAAGCATACCTGGAATTTCTATCGGTGTGAATTGATACTCTTCTTGTCTGTTATCCACTACTGCATGAATTCTCTGCTGGAATGTTGTCTGCTGGTTGGGTAATGGGTTCTTCTGCTGTGACCCTCCTTGGTTCCTTGTGGGACATTGATTAGCATAGTGTTCACCCCCACAAGTAAAACATCCTCCTGGGGGTCCCCTTTTTTCCGCCCCTTTGTTGTTTTCGTCATTGCTTCTCCTGAATTTATCAAAACTTCTCCTGTCCTTGGGCTGGTCCGGACGGTTTCCTCTGTTTCCTCTTGGATCCTTGTTTCTGTAGTTGAAATTGCTTTCCTTCTTTTTGAAGGGCTGAGAATTTTGTGACCAGTTCCGCCGTTTTCTGTTTCTATCCCTTATGGAGTCATTCTTCTTAAGTTTTTGCTCTTGTCTTACAGCCTTCTCATAAGCTTCATTCATGCTTGTAGGCGCCAAAACATCTACGGATCCCCCAATGCGATTGTTGAGTCCCATGATACATTTCCTCACTTTATACTTCTCATCTCTATGGAATTGGGGTACATACTTAAGTAAACGAGTAAACTTCTCCCAATATGCATGCACGGTGAGTTCACCCTGTCGTAGCTCTTGAAAATCTGTTAACTTCTGTTCATAAAATAGCTGAGGTAACCATCGTTGTCTAAAAGCTTCCACAAATCGGTCCCATGTCATATCCACTGAAGACCATCCCAGTTCTGCCTTTTTATTCTCCCACCATCCAGCGGCTTCTCCTGTTAATTGATAAGCTCCCCATACCGCCTTCATGTTCTCTGTATATTCTCTTATCTCGAAATACTTTTCCATACCTGTCAGCCAGGCTTCGGCAGCATCTCCTACTTCTGATCCATCGTATTGTGGGGGTTTTACTTTCTTCATGTCGTCTGAGATAATACCACGCAATGCCTTATCCCTATCAGGCTGAGTTATCATGTGTTCCTCATTTTGAGTTGACTGAGTATGAACGTTCTCTGAATTTCTATCCTTCATTCGTGACTCATGTTCCTCATCTCGGTTCCTGATGTCTCTGTTCTCTCTCTGCTCTAGCTGCTGGAGCCTAGTCTGAGTATCATGCATCATCTGAAGGAGTCTGTCTAATTTTGCAGCAGAGGTCTCGGGGAGTTCAGTTCCCCCTCTTCCTTCAAATAAGTGAGCCATTCCTTCACTATTAAAACCTGTTAAGGTGATTATGTTCTCAGTTTCTCTATTACCAGGTACATTCTCTTAATTATACAGCAAATTAAACATAACAACATTTATTGTATTTACACACTGCAAAAAAAAATTTATTAACACACTACAAAATGGCACTACAAAATTTTTCTTTTACAATATTTTACATAGGTCTTTTGGAGCCCCTTATCTAAGAGCTTTCATCACTACCAGTTATGGGCTCTTCCTACCCTTCAAATTCCGAATAAGGAATCAACCGGTAACCTGGAGTAGGTACTCGAGTTTTCTTCACATTATGGGACATGTCAATGTTGTCAGCTGGAATTTCAGGGGGTTTGTCATCTGTCAATGTTCTAAGCTTAAAGGAGATAGTTTCCACCACTTTTTGTTTGGTTTTAGCTTGGTTTCGTTTTTCGGTCTTGAGCCGTTTGACAGCATCAGCTAAAGTTTCGGTGTCCAAGGGTATAGTACAACACAGATAATCACTTGTTTCATTTACTGTTTTCCATCGCGGAATGATACCTGGTTCTCGTGTTCTCTTACGTTTTGCAGTGTAAACCTGCATCCTGGTACAAAACCAAAATGCTTGTTTCAGTTCTAAGAGTTCTAAGCTTTTCGTGGTGATGAGCCCATGGTTCAGTGTCGAACCTGGTAGCTCTGATACCATATGTAACAACTAACTTACTTAAGCAATGAAAAACAACTGTACTCAACAACATTAAAAATTCATTGCACAGCATAAATGGTTTAACAAGTATATGCATAAGATAAAAATTTCAGGCAAGTACATTTCTATTTTTCTTTTACAAAAAAACACAACAACTTCCTTTATTTCTATTTCTACAGTAATAAGATGGAAAGAAGAAATAAACAGTAAATAAAAACAGTGTACCTTATCTATCTTTGATGGTATGAGAATTTCAATACTCCATAAGTTTCTTGCTCTAATTGGAATACTTTAATCTCTCAATTAATCAGCTTTTAAGAAGGAAAGGTATCATCAGGGCGTTTATCCACCCAACCACGGACCATCTAGTCCCCCGTGTCATTCCTACTGGAGTGACCCGGCCCGCCGCAGAGAGGAAGCAAGAAGAGAATCCAATGCCAACTGAGACTGGTGTCTGTCTCTACATTTTCCTAGTCGGTCACGCTCTATAGGTAACTCCTAACTAGTGTGACCATCCGACTGGAAAAGTATCTGAGAAAGAAACTGACCGACACTACTCAAGCTATTAGTGTCACCTTGGCCAAGGTTTATCAACAAGCGCAACATGAATCAACTGGTCATGTGGTTCAGTTTGCACCCTACTCGGCATAGGCTCCAATAATGGAATAAATCTTCTATTTCAAAGTCTTGTGCTTCTGCACACTGAATGTAAGACCTTATGTGCTTCTGCACAACTATATGTTAATTTGGCTTCTAAAAATTAAATTCTTCCTTTCAGCACGAATTCTTGACTCAAAATCATGAAATTTTGAAAGTGAGGAAGTGTTAAAATGTAGTAAGTGGCTTCAGGAAATGTGAGGGGTTTTCTTGCTTCCCGTACCAAGGTACGCCTAGTAGGAGTTGTTCCCAAGAAAGACTTCCATCCCAGTTCAAAAACTTACAGAAGGATTAATGAAGAATACAAGATGGGTTTCAAGAAAGGATAGTTTGGCTCAGTTTAATAACCAGGTTACTGTCAAGCCTTTCCGAACCCGATGGCGGTGTAAAAAAAAAGAAGAGTTTAAAAGCCTTAGCCCTTATTTCCTTGAGGACCCGTGTGAAGATTGAAATCTTTGTTATTTTGAAGTTTTGATTGTCTACCAGGTTAGCTCATTCGAAAAGACTCTTCTATGGTTGCACAGTCACAATTTAAGCTCAAATGTCTTCCGGCTAGCTCTTGAGAAGTTCTAAACAAAGAAGATACAGACTCTTCGTTGAAATGCACAAATATTAATTAACATTTCCACGTCTACCATGTTGTCAAAAATAAAAGCTCTCTGCAAGGATTTTTGAAAGACACTACGGTGGGATTTCCACTGACAGAAGACCCTTTTAAAAGAATAAACTACGTGAGAAAAAGAGAAACGTGCTTGTTGTACTGATGACGCCTTTGGGACTCCTTGTCTCCTTTGCAATCTACCCTCCGTCGTCTTCCTGCTCACGTTTTTCCCACACCCTTCCTTCGTTAAACTCTCAAAACTTCTTCTGCGTTCCTTAGTGTTTTTCCGCTTCAAGAACCGCGCGGGCAAAGCAAGGTTTTTGTTTTCCTTACATAACATTCCGTCACCCGAACAAGAAGCAACCTCCCCCGCCATCTTCTTCCCACGTCTCTCCCTAAAAATAGAATGTTACCATCACCCATCCTTTACATCCGCCGTGGTAAAGATAAGGCACAAATGCAAATCCCATCATGACCTAGTTTTCTAGTTCGCAGTTGAAGTTTATTGGCCGACGGTTCAATGGGTCGAGTTCTTCCATAAACACTTGGGGTCGACTCAAGCCAAATGCTAACTATTACATGATTTTGATTTATGTTTTTAAACGTTGTAAAAAAAAAGTCTACAAGTGTATGCGTTCGACAAAAGGATAACTTAAAATTTGATGGTCAAGAAGACTCACGGGTTGAGGGTTAAAGAAATCAACAAGTAAAATAATATTGGAAATAAAAGAAATAAGTATCGCTTGATAAAGTTAAACTTATATACAAGGAGTTAATCAATTATTACTTCACAAGGAAGTTGACAAGATGATGTTGACTTATTGGCTAGAAAGGTCGTAACGTATTTAAACTTAAGAGTTTTATTGACCACTCGGGTCTGATCATCCCCAACCTAAGCTTGTGACGACAGTTTCGACCTAAGACGGTTCAATTGGCATTGGACTCTTCTTCTTTCATTCTCTCAAACCTGATGATACCTTTCCTCCCTTCAGAGGAGATCTACCCTGCAAACACTAGGTCAATTTGAATAGTTAGTCCAAATCATATCGAAATTATTGCATCCATATTAAAATAATAACGAGACATCCATCAATGTGCTTAGTAAAAACAAAACATTATATACATTGCATACATCTGTGCATCTATTGATTAGCATCATTCACATGTTTTAAGTTTGAAAGAAGAAAAAAAAACCATAAATGACTAGGGCACAAGTGGGATGTAACACTCGTTGATAGTTTGGAAGTCTTAAACTCAATCTTACTGCAAGGTGGCGCACCAGACAACTTTGACCTTTACTTGAAACTGGCGCACTAGATGAGGCACATTGCTTCATGATTTTGATCTTTGCTCGACATCACCTCTTTTCACTCAACATGGACCCTTATAGTGGCGCATTGGATGAGGCGCACTGGATGAGCATCTTGGATCCTCTCAAAAGTTGTTTTGAAAACTTCATTATTTACTCCTTGAGGAAGGCGTATTAGATCAAAGTTTGGATCTTCACTTGAAGTTAGCTAAAAACTTGAATCAAATCTTCTTTCATAGTGGCACAATGGTTGGAGCACATGAGATGAGGGTTTAATGATCTCCATTTAAAACTTCAATCCTCACCTAAGAGTGGCACGCTAGACAAGGCGCATGAGATGTCCATTTTGGAATTCTTGTTTGAATGCCATTTGAAACTTAAGTTCGACCTCACACCAAGGTGGCGCATCACATCCATATTCTGATCTTCGTTTGAATAATATCAAAAATAAGGTGCATTAGATCAACCTTTTGATCTTCTCTTAAAAAGTGTTGGTAAAATTTCAATTCAAATCCATTCAAAATTGGCGCAACAGATCACAAATCTGTCCTCCGCTTAGAATTTCACCTTTTGCAAACTATATCAGCCTTCTTGGTTTTGGTGCAATGGATGAATGTTTTAGATCTTCATTAGATACTCACCAAGGTGGCGCATTGGTTAAGGCGCAGCAGATGTGGAATTTGTCCTCTCCTTAGAACTGGCGCAGCAGATAGCAATTATGATCTTTTCTTGATCTTGGCGCACTACATGGGCAGTTCATTCTCCCCTTGGTCTTGGCTCATCACATCCACATTTTGAACTTTCCTTCTCAATGGCCCAGTAGATAGGGTGCAGCAAATTAGTACTTTGTGTCCTTAAAATCTTTCAAAAAACTTGAATTTAACCTCTTTCATAAGGACGCATTGGATGAGGCACATGGGTTAAGCAATTTGGACTTTGGTTAAAATATCACCTTAACAAGGGTGCATTGGATCCACATTTTGGTGCTTGGTTGAAATGTGTTTTGAAATTATCATCTCCTCTTGACAAGGCGCATCACATGTGGCGCATTGGTTGAGGGTTTTAGATCCTCTTGAAAGTTGCACTTCCATTATCAAGAGAAACTTCTTCACTTTGGTCGCAATGGATCATGATTTTGATCTCCTCTTAAAATCACACCTAAAACTTCACTTCAACCTCACACTAGAATGGTGCGTTGGATGGGTCGCATTGGACGAGGTGCATTGGATGGGTCGCATTGGATGAGGTGCATGGGTTAAGGATTTTGGATCCTCTCAAGTACTTAGCCATTTTTTGCAACTTTTCTCAGGGCAAGGTATATTGAAAAATATATTTAATTCTTATACTTTAAATATTTTTCAATATACCTTTCAGGATGTTTGAGATAGGTCTTGGATCCACCGGATTTAACATGTAGAATCTAGAATTTGGAGGATCCACCAGATTTCAAACTTAGTCAATTTTCAAGATATCAGGATATCAGACTTAGTCATTTTCAGGATCTCAAACATGCATCAAGATTGATCTCAGAATGAAAGTAAATGACTCTTGAATAGAAACTCGATAGAGAACTCTTCTTAGATTAAGGAACAACCACTGACTTCATCATGAAACAAACTTAAGACATCATCAAAAACTGAATGCAAAGCATCGGAGCTCAAACAAAAGGGGGTCCCTATTTGCAATGGGGTGATGTGTGATTAGGTCACAACATCTAGCGCCAATCCGAATAAATGTTCCTGAACATTACAAAGACAAAGACTCAATCCAGACTCAGAAACTTCCAACACTCCTCTACTATCAACCAGCTAGATGACGAACTCAAAAAGGAAAAGAATCATAGATTGGATCAAGACACTACATCTCCTGATGTGTGATTAAAGATAGATTAATTTAAAAATAGTTTCTTAAATGTTCCAAAGATAAACAAAAATCAAGTTTCAACATTTCCATGTACACCCACACCCCAGATCAAATAAACACAACTTCCTGATCAAAGAATCAAAACCAATTGTCAGCGCGACTATCCATATTTTGAGGATTCAAGTGCGGACACTTGCATTCGTTCCCATCCCTTAGAAACCAGGATCATCTAAGCTCACCTGTCTCAAGCTAGGTAAGTTCATGAAAGCAGATGAACGGACATATATACATATGGATGAAATGGGCAATGATGGTACGCAATGACATTGAATGGAGTAATGGCAGAATGGGGATAAGATGGGAATGGGGATGAAATGAAATGAGACAGTGCGTCTCTACCATGACGCCTGCTTGTCAAGTTTTCATCATGGCACTTATCCAAGGCGCTTTCACCTGTGGACAAATTTTTTTTTTCTTTACTATTTTTTTCTTCTTTTTAAAAAAAAAATTAAAAAAATAGGATTACCATTACACACAGCGCCTATTTGCCAGGTTTTCACCGAGGTAATGAATAGGAAGAACTCAAAAGTTTGATTCTGCAGACAACACAATGGTCCATACACAAACCATATCAAGTCAGTATACACACTGATGTTGGCAAATATGACAAAATGATAAGGATTATGAAAATGGTGAACAAAAGTCAGTGGACTATGATGTGGATTATGCTGCAACAACGGTGAGAGAAAAATGTATCTAACATGTAGACCAAACACAATACGGAAGATGCGGAAGATGGAGGGTATAAGATATAATGAACGGAATGAAACTAATCAACTTCTGCTCGAACCGACCTAAACTTCGAAGCTTGCAAATGGAAGGGAAATGAATAAAGGGACGAGAACGGTGATTAAAGAACGGGTAAAGTAGTAACTTCATCACCCACATGAACCTTAGAATTTTCTTGTTTTGGTTTTATTTTGTGGGATGAAGAAATTTGGAGTTGGAGATGGAATGGAAATGGAATGGGATGGATGGAAGTGGATGTCTTTAGATGCGGAAGCTTCTTTTGATGTGGCTCCTTAGCTATGGTACCCAGAATATCATTCTTTAGCTTTTCTCTATTGAAGGTATGGAATGAAATAGCCTTTTGAATATATTTTGTTTTGATATGCGTTTGAAGGCATAAGGACTCTTTAAGATTTTCCGGAATTTTCTTTGCTTTGTCATGGGTACGAGCATCCAAATATTTATTTGATTAAACAATGGGGAATGGGTGGAGGAATTGCAAGCTTCTAGTTCAAACGACACTCACATTCATTGATCATGATTAGGAAACAGGTGAATGAATAAGGGATATGGTAATGTGATTTGGGAAAAGCGGAGGAAGGATGGATGGTGGAAGGTATGGATAGCTACATGCTTTGATACTTTGCATGGTAACGAGGGTGAAGTGAACATATGATAGGTGGATAAGGGAAAATGGTGGATTAATGTGGAATGGATGGGAATACCAACATCTTAACCTTACTTACCTTGCAGTGACCAAGGCTATACAAATTGATATTGACATGGATGAACTCCAAATGCTTTATTCACAAGGTCTTCAATTTATCCTTTTGGAGTATGCAGCGAACAATAGGACTATACATATATATGATTCAGACATCAGACTTGAATTCATTATTGGATGGAAAAGATGGATGGAAACTTTATTACTTTCAAGTGGGGTGATGACTGGAATGAAATGGATGGAGGTATGCAAAAATGCTTATAATGGAGCGGAGCGGAATCATGAACTACCTTAAGATTTTCACTTGATCCTGGTTCACAAAGACTTTCCTAGCAACTTCGGGATCATTAAGATATGTAAGATATAAAACCTCAAATACTTCAAGCAATACCAAACAACCGACTCATCTCCCAAGAGCAAGCAATCATGCTATCTAACACTGGCGATGGAATCCACGAGAAATCCATCAATCATGACTCAAGTTTCTCAACGGAACACATAAGAATTCATAAAAATTTAGATTTAGCATTTTAAAACATTATGATCAGAAGATAATGGTGTCAAGACACAATATATGATTAGTTTCCAAGTCAAGTCCAAAGTCTAACAAGATGATAAATGGAAAGAAAAACACCTTTGGACTCTAAGACTTTCATGAATGGATGTCTAAGAAATGAACTAACATGTTATCATAGACTGAAACCAGAGTGTGTGTTTAAGATAGCATCACCTCCTTACGAATAGGAAACCTAACACAACAAACCAACTAAACAACTAACACTTACGGAAAGCAAACAACAACCAAGAAAAATGAAAGCAAAACAAACCACTAGGCCAAGGAAAGGAAACAAAAAGCAAGCAAAACTAAGCTAAGGACAAACAACACTTGAGTCAAATGACCTCAAGGGAGCAAATCTATTCTAAGACGCAACATGAAATGAAAGCCCTACTCTAACCTAGCTATGTACAAGCAACAGAGAGATGCAACCCAGGACACCTAAGTATATACACGCCCTAACATGATTTCTCAGAATGAACAAGAGTAACAATGTGCAAGTGAATGTACGAAGTTTTGCAAATTTATCTTTGAATTCAGAAAAAAGATCTTGCACAATACATTTCTCATATTTAGACAAAATTTCGCACAAGATTATCAATTGTGGCAATTCAAAAGGAACATGATTTATCCAAACACAAGTTGCTTTTCCTGAATTTCCATAGTCAAACTCATATTCTTCATATTCATCATTTGGAAATTCGTAATCATCAAATTCAAAATCTTTCCAATCAAGAGCAAGGAGAGATACAACCTGATGTTCTTCGTCTGGAAGTAAAAATCCATGCTTGTCGACTACCAATAAGTCCGGAGGTCGAAGTTGGTGATTGATCATCCCACTTGCATCCGCAACATGCATTAGCTCTTCTTGAATTATCAGCAGTGGGCCCATCATCAATTCGAATTGCTTGTCGACCTTGATCTTCATTTCATCAACTTGTTCATCTCAGGATGACTTTGGCAGGAACTCTCATTGTATTTGATTCATGGGAGCGTCGAGCGCCCCTCCGAATTGTTGTTCATTTGATAGGTCTTTGATGACAGCTTGGAGTGCTACGTGTAATGCATCCAACTGATTATCTTCCAACAACTATTTTTGTACTTCATGCAACTCACTTTCAAGGATCTCCCTATGTAGCATGAATGAGTGTTCATCAAGGAGTTCATCTTCTTGCAATGAACTTGAGTTATTTTCTTATGTGATCAAGGAACCAACATCTTGTTCGTCAGTTGCCTTCGTTTGAATATCCTCTATTTCCTTTTCAACTTCAGCAAGTTCGTTCTTGCTTGGAAGAAGGTATGCAAATCGACTCTCCACTTGATTATCAATCTTACTTATGCTATCTTCATTGTTGAATAACATGGAAATGTCTTCTCCTTTGGATGGTGAATTGATTTCTTGAAGACATTTGCTCCACAAGTCATCTAATTTTATTTGTATTTTGCATCGGAGCTCAAAAAATGGGGGTCCCCATTTGCAATGGGGCGATGTGTGATTAGGTCACAATAGGAAGGATCGTCCTCCCTGGAGGAACCATCTGAAGAGGGAGTGCCCATCGTCAGATGATTAGTGAGAGGATTCTTCCACCAAGTTGTCGCGCCCTTGCGGCGAACCTGAGGGTAGCTTGAGGCCAAATGAGCAATGGAGAAACATCTCCTGCACCAAAAAGGGAGGCCCTCATAGTCCAGTAGCCACGTCCATGGTCTGTCCTCCACCATTAAGACCACATCTCCATGGAGTGGTTTGGAGATGTCCAAGTCAACTAAAATACGAGCCACCGTAGTATGCCCAAGATCCCAGGTCATAGAGTCCACCTTCAAGAAGCGTCCAATGGCGTTGCCAATGGCCTCATAACAGGAATCCTCCCAAAACTGGAGAGGGGGATTCAGAAGACTGACCCAAACAAGTATGGTATTCAACGGCTCCATAAGAGGATTGAATGAGCGGGTCCAAGGCTTGATGGATAGCGAATGATCACCCCACAACCACCCCCTGTCCAACAATAGGTCGCGCTCCTTGGAGGAAGCAAAGGTCACAATGAAGTACCCCCTTGCGTTGGGAAAGAGTTCAATCTGCCCAGGGACAAGCGGTTTACAAGATTCCAAAACCTAGCCATGGAGATTGGGAAGGGAGGGCCACAGGCCATTAAACCTACAGATCACACCACATCTCAAATAGAAACCCTCGTTTTCATCAATCTCAGGACCACAGACCACAACAAGGGAAGCATGGGCACAAGGCATAGGCCTAGCCCTAGCCTGTGCAGGAAGTGTTTGAGCATGAGCATTTAAAACAACATTAGAGAAAGTTTTTTGATGGTAGCCTGAAGCGGCATGAACAATGCCAAGACCAACCTTACCAGAAGACAAGTTAGTAGCAATGTTGCCTCCAGAAGCTGACACAGAAGATGACTTCACAGTATTTACAGGAGCAGAGGGAGCACCTGCCAAAACCCCACTAAAAGGGCCCCCGCAAGACTCCCGAGCACCAGGAGTGAAATCACACATAGCAACTTCCCCAAGAACCTGAGAAAGTTCCCCAGACACCAGAGAAGGCAACAGACAAACCTCCACCAACAAGGATGCGCCCAAAATCTCTGCGTCATTGATCCTCAAAGGTTCCTGTCGGGTGTCGTTCAAACTCAAACACCCGCTCAACGTCGACATTGCACGATTTCAAGGCAACAATTTATGTTAAGTCTTAGGGTTGGTGACAATTAATGGTAGAAGTCAATAGCCATGTTGCTTGAGAGAGTGTGATTGCAAGAGTTCACTAAACACTAGAGTAGTGTTCTTGGTGGCCCTCATGAAGAGAGGAACTTGTAAATTTTATTTTGATAGTGAATTCTTGATGGAGCTTCACCCACATTGGGTTTCTCCAAGGTGAATCTTTTGTGTCGCATTTGCTTATGTTCTTTTGTATTCACTAGCTAAGTTTGTTAGGTTACAACATTTGTAAGAGCAAGAAGATGTGGGTATGTTTCTTTCTCTATTGATTGTTATATGATGTAACAGAAATCAACAATAGATTTAGCCGAAAATAGTTAAAAAATTATTGGTTTGAATGACTAATCCCACTAAGTCTCTTCCTTGAAGATTTCTTAATGAACTAGGCTTAAAACAAGACTCACTTCCTAAGAAATTTGATCCATAAATTAGTTACAAATAAGGGCAGAGGTGTGAGACATTGACATAAGCCACGTGTGATTCTTGTTGAAGGCACAAGACAATTGAGAGGGGGGGTGAATCAGCTGTATCAAAAACCTTAAATTCTTTATAACAAAATCACATTCACATTCACTTACTTTAACCCCTTAATCTGTTATGAAGATTAAACATGAAGTGCAGAATCAAAACCTAAACACATCAGCACCATACACACATGAACACCAGATTTTTACGTGGAAAACCCTATAAGGGAAAAACCACGGTGAGTGTTAGCTCACAATATAATATAGTAACAATACCGAATAACAAAAGAGGCTCACTGCCAAAGGGCTCACTGCAAAAAGGCTCACTGTCAAAGGGTGGCTCACTACCCAGGGGTGGCTCACTGTCATGAACTGATATAATAGCATCTACAGCATGCCTGAGTTCAGTTACATTGAAGCGCAATACATATCACCTTCTCTGCCCTTACAACACAAACACATTTAATTTCGTGTCTTCGCATTCACATACACTTTACACAGATTTATTACTTCTATTTATACCAATCATCAAACTTGGAATATACATCAAGGTCGGCAATACAATCTACAACCTCTGGAACAATCTTCAAGGTCAGCAAACATACATAATTCAAATTAGATTTGGACCTAAACAAACTTGCGGAGCAAATGAATAAAAGAACACTTCACATCTTAGCTCAGACCCAAATACATCTTCACACGCTTCAACACGCTTCTACAATCGACAAAACACGTCCGCAAAGAGTGTTAGCACCCAAGTTGGCCAAACTAGTGCAAACACCAAGAATACTTAGGTACACGCTTCCAAGAGCTCAATCATAGCTTGCAGACCAAGCACAAGCCTTTAACATGACCTGGAGACATCCACGAACAACATAAAATCACCTGGGAGCCGACAAACCAGCCGCAATAGATCTCACTTGAAGATAACAAATATCACTTGAAGACAGATCACAGACTGCTCACAACAAACACTGTCGAACTCTGCTAAACAATAACTTGTCTTCCGGAGCACCAAATCACAAATCCTTTGGAATGAAGATAGCTAAGGACCTTATAAACATATGTCCAAAACCGCAAGACCAGAAACCAAAGTGCGGAGAAATGCAGAGCAAAATACTTTCTCCCTGTCACACTGCAAATGTTGTTAGGCACAATCTTCACACTGGTGAATAGAACTTCTACTGCACAGCGATCTAGACCACCAAACTCTGGATTTAGCATCTTCAAACACTTTTCTAAAACATATCCAAATCTCATACTCCGATCTTCAACACAGAAGAAATGCGGAGCAAAACTCAGATAGTATCCTGCAAGCCAGAATACTCTGCAACACACTGTTTCCTCTTAGAGAGCAAATTTTCTCAAAAGCACTTGGAAACTCAATATCAAGAACATATTCTCAGCACTTATATAACACAATACAAAGCAACTAACTCATCACAATCAAATAACAAAGCAAGAGCACAGTTGACACTAATGACAACAGAAGCATGTTGACATCAATGACAACACCAATTAGCACATACTTGTAACAATTCTAACAAGCAGGGGACTTAGCATCAATTCCAAAAAAGGATATCTGATATATTCTACCACTACCCAACCTATCAATATTGAAATAGAATGCAGGGGACATGTTCAACAATGGTGGAACCTATATCACATAATCAAAACAAAACCAAAGTTGTGGTCAAGGAGATAGATGTTTCCATTTTTAACTTTTGGGATTTCACAAATATTATCCCCTTTGAAACTTGTAGAAAGGGTTCCTTTTAGTTATATGGACTATATTTCTACATTTTTTAAACAATCTAATTGTCTTATAGAAATTGGGAAGTCTAAGGAGTAATGGCAATTGTTGTTTAGGTGTTTGGGCATCAAATTCATCTTGTGAGCTATCCATGAGGGCCTCAATCATAAAATAAACCTTGTAATCAACAAAGTAGATAGTGGCTAGAGCTAGTATAACCTCACTCTTCTAGAGTTTTCACCCAAATAGGGTATCTCTAGGTCAAAATCTTGTGTTAATATTTTCATTTTCATGTTGTGTGTGTTCTCTTGTTACTTAAAACTATCCTAAAGGTTGTTTATTACTTAACGACTTCATTCTTAGACTCTTACGACTATTTTTATTGAATTTTCTTTAAGAACGATAAGTAGACCAATGTAGTATTGATTGGAATATTTTATAGGAGAATTGCCAATGTCCAACAGTGGGCATGACTACTTGTTTGTTATCATAGACAAGTTTAACAAAATGTGTGTTCTCCTTCATTATAAAAGACCCTCGAGGCAAATGCAACTATGTGCGTGTGTGTGTGCGTGCATGTGTGTGTGGTGCAAGTAAGCCTAATAATCAAAAGTTGGGTGTGTATTCTCCTTCATTATAAAAGACCCTCGAGGCAAATGCAACTATGTGCGTGTGTGTGTGTGTGTGTGCGTGCATGTGTGTGCATGCACGTGTGTGTGGTGCAAGTAAGCCTAATAATCAAAAGTTGGGTGTGTATTAACCTTTATCAATTCCTTCTAGACCATGGGAGAGCATCTCTATGGATTTTATAGGAGAATTGCCAATGTCCAAGAGGAGGCATGACTACTTGTTTGATATCATAGACAAATTTAACAAAATGTGTGTTCTCATTCCTTATAAAAAGACCCTCGAGGCAAATGAAGTTGTTGAATTGCTTTTTGTTGATGTTTAGGCTCATTTTGGTTTGTCAAGTTCCATTTTTCATATAGAGACTGATTTTGTGAGAACTTTTTGGAAGACTTTGTGCATGAAGATAGATACAAAATTGAAGAGGTCTACTTTCTATCCTCAAATGGATGGGCAAACCAAAGTGGCAGGTAAGTCCTTAGTTTAGCTCTTGAGAGGGTATAATAGGAAACATACTAAGAGTTGGGATAAGAATTTGATGTATATCCAACCTATTCTTATAATAGACTGTTGCATTGTTCTACTAAAATGTCTCATTTTAAAACATGTTTTGGGTATCACCACAAAGTCCCTAATTGGACAACTACACTATGTTCAAGATAAAGTGGATTTGGATGTCTACAAGGCTGAAAAGTTCATCGAGAAGATTCAACAAATACAACTCCAAGTGTAAGGGAGGTTAAAGAAGTCTCAAGCTAAGTACAAGGCAAGGCACAACCAGCACTGTGTTGAGCACAAGTTCCAAGTTGTAGACAAAATATGGTTCTATTAAGCAAAAACTAGGACTCAAAGGAGAAACCAAAAAGCTAATGCTGTTATGCATAGCTCATTTGAGACTGTTAAGCAAGTTGGAAAAATGTTTTTAGATTGAATTTGTCTCGGTACATGAAATTATATTTAGTGATTACTGTTGAAATGTTGTGTCTATTTGAGCCGTCTATGTTAGATGAAGAGGAGAAACCTTTGTTAACCTCTATTAAAGACCTTGTTCTCAATTCTTAATAAGAATTAGACACAAATGTTGTATTGCAAGTAAAATAAAGGGTGACAAAAAGGGGGGTACAAGAGACTTGGTAGAAATAAATCAATTACAAATGAGACAGGGCTTTTAGACATGGATAGAAGCCATGTGGGTGATATGGACACCCAAGGGACTTTGCAACAATCTATAATGAAGCATATCTGGCAGGTTCAACTGCAGTCAAATTTAACTGAAGTGGAACAAAGAACATGTGATGTGTTTGACTGCGGTCAAACCCATTTGACAAAAAGCAGTATAGGGGCCAAGGAGTTAGGCATTTCCAGTTGCAACTTTTGGGCTTCTAGGAACATGGGCACTTCTCCTAGAGCATTTTTGTGACTAATTCATTTGTATTACCCACTTTGAAACTTGTATTAAGTGGTTCTTTTCAATCTATGGGCTGTATTTCTGTATTTGCACAGTTAGCAGTCTTGTAGGAGTTGAAGTTTAATTGGGAAGGCTAAGGAGTAATGGCAATTATTGTTTAGGTGTTTGGGCATCAAATTCATCTTGTAAGGTGTCCATGAAGGCCTCAAGTAGACAGTAAACCTTGTAATCAGCAAAGTAGATAGTGGCTAGAGGAGGTATTACATCACTCTCCTGCAGTTTTCGCCCACATTGAGTTTCTCCAGGTTAATCTCCTGTTAATATTTTTATTTTCATGCTATGTGTGCTCTCTTATGACTGTTAAAACCTTAATGCTATTTTGTGCTTAATAACTTCATTTTTGGACTCTTACATCTGTTTTTAACAACGAGTTGATCAATCTACCATTGACTGGGGCATTACAAATTCATGTTGGTAAGACACTGGAATATCCACTCTGTTCATGAATCATAGATGCGGTAATAACATCACATGTTCTAGCCTTTTATGTTATTCAATTAAGCATAGTACTTGTCGGAAACAAAGTGCAAATGAAAAGGAATAGTGTTGGTGAAACTACCAATGGAATATCCATAGAGTTTATGGATCAGCATCTGCAGTTAAAACCACCATAGATTACAAAAATCATTTAAGTATGTAAATCAGAAATCTTATTACATTAAAATTTCAATGTTTAAGAATGATAGATAAAATGCTCATCAATAGACACTCTTCCCAGGCCACAATCTTCCAAGTCCAACCACCCTATGTGAGTGAGATATTGGAAGTGATCATTGGAAACTACAAAGAAAAAATCAAAAAAGCGATGTTGCAAATGCACAGAATGCTTTTATTATTGCTCAAGGGTTATACATCTTAGAAATGCCCACAGATGCAAAGAGATAAGACATTCCGCAAGTAAGAGCACTTGAGGCACTCATTCCTTGACACTGTATGTTATCGGTCCAAAGTTTTGATACCCAAGATTTATTTTCTAAATAGCTGGCACATCAGGAATTAAACCTGCAGTGTGTGACTGAATCCAAAACCACCAATCATTAACAAGCAAAGAAAATCTCCTGTGTTACTACAAGCTGCAATAACACAACTGTACTCAAATCTAGAACAATATAATATAATAATAAGCTTCAAAAAATGGGAAATACTTAATTATGCATCCAAAT
Source organism: Cunninghamia lanceolata (assembly GCA_027924645.1). Lineage (NCBI taxonomy): Eukaryota > Viridiplantae > Streptophyta > Pinopsida > Cupressales > Cupressaceae > Cunninghamia > Cunninghamia lanceolata. Next base: position 1,177,934 of record BSBN01000567.1, read on the forward strand.
CAGAATAATTCTAAAATTTCAAACACCTATTTGTAAAGAATCTTACATGATCATGATAAGCATCGGAATACTCATGCTTACATTCAAGTTGAATCAAGAGCTTGTAGACCACTTAAACATGACTCACAGATAGATGCAACAATTCTCTGTTGGCAATCTTTGAATTGCATTGCTAGGTTTACGTCCCAGTTGCAATCTTCACTGTATTGAGTCCATGATTCATAATAAACAAAGAAAACATTACATGCAAATGTATGATGGACAAAGAACTAGTAACAGATATGAAAGGATACATAAGACTGGAGCACATTCCTAACCTCATAAATTCATCAGGTTGGTCTATTGATTCCAACATAGGTTGCAAGATTGATAGAATACCTTCCAGTACAGCTGCTTCATTCTCCTTGCTTATCTGCAGTCTTAATTTATCTTATATATTAGACAAAAACCTAACCTAACATAAAGCGAAAATAACAAGAAAAAAAGATGAAATCTCACAACAGCATATCTCAGATTTTGTTGTTGCAGTCTTAAGTCGTCCTCATCCAAGAAAGCAGTACGGAGAGCAGCTAGCAATCGGGAAGGCAAACCATATTTATTTTGTTTGCTCTTGGACAGCCATGTTCCACGAACCATGTGACAGATCTGATTGCAACTATCACTGAGTGATTGATTGTCTGGATCCAGCTGCTGGGGTAAGTCAAGATCTGAAATTGAAGCAGCTCTTTTTTAATAGATTGTCAGAATCATCATAAAACCTTCTATCGAAAGGATTGTCTACTGCAAATACGATTAGTAGGTTGTTTCAGAAAGCTCTCTCCTTTCTCTGGGAAAATTTTAGCAGAACATACAGAAAATCATTAAATCAGACACTGAATCAACAAATGATTCATTTTCTTTTCTTGTATGGCATGCAAAAACATTGTTAATAGAATATTGTAGATTCAAGAAAGGATGTAACCAGAAAACATGTTCGCAAAACACAAAAGATATGGGAGGGAAGGGAGAGACAGCAAAGTTGAACAAGGTTGGAATGTGCATAGAAACATCAATCAATGTACCTGGATCAATGAACCATCTGTAAAAATATCTATATACAATTGAGGAGGTATATTGATCAACAAGGAGAGCAGGCCTTTAGGAAACCACTATGACCACCACCCACTTCCTTCACTTGGCATTGATGGACTGGCCAAACACAGAACCCCTGGAAGCAGCAGACAACCATGGTCCAATCCACCTCTACTATTGATCTATGGAACAGCAAAATGGACAAAAGCATCATGCAGAGGGAAACCTTTTGAAAAAACTCCAAAGCTCTTCATGCTAATCAAATTCCAGACTGAAGCACTCATGAAGAATACACAACTTTATATGCTCAAGGCAAAAGAATATCATCTGCTTGGAAAACCAGATACATTTTCCTATCTAATCATTATGTCCTCTAAATTATTACATATATGACCAGATTTTGCAAAGAAACAACCTAGATGGATCAAAAAACTAGTTTCATTGAATAAGGCACCAAAGGAAAATGGAAAAATTGACTAGATTGTGGAATTAAAAAAATATCAAAAAGATAAGAAAGTTAACATGCAACCATCACCATGCAAGCCATATCAATTTTTTGCAAATCCTATTGATAGCCTAATAATTGATTTGGTTTGCTTCACTTCTGTAGAGTTGAGTTGAAAGGACCACTATGAACAACTGTAGTAAATGACATGGAGGCATTTAGACATAAATTGATGTTAAAGTTTGTAATTTTGTAATTGGTTTAGTTGGGCATATGTGGGAATTGCTCTCATTTGCAAATATAGATAGCATAACCCATGATTGGGTGAAAGCATATAATGCTCGGAGAGAAATAGATCAATAAGAAGAAGAAACAACACACTTAGATCTATTGATAAGAGGCTGAAATATATAAAAAAGGCGCAGCAAGCTAAACATACTTCATTGTATGGCATCTAATGTTCTAAACCCAAAGTGGCATAATGCTGAATTTACAAGATTAGGCGTCCTTCCCACAATAGAGAAGTGATGAACGATTAGGAGTGGAAAGGAAGTATTTATTATGAATAATGAGTGACATTTTTCACATAAACAAAGTGAGCTTCACACAATTGATGCTTTGTACTGTAGGTGTGATCAAGGGGCTCAATAGATTTGTCAACTCCTAAGAACCATCTAAGTTGCAGGCATCTGTTCCACAATTATACTAACAAGTAGCTAGCTCATCTTCTTTGTGAGAGGAATTGACCACTCACAAGAAACAATTTTATACACTCGTAGAGGAATTGACCACTATCAAATAAGGAAAATAACCCAGCATACATTCATCACACCCTTCCACTTTAAAGGAAGGTGCCACAGCCAATTCAGAGATGATTCTGTACGTATGGATGAGGAAATTCAAACAGATGGTCTTCTCAAGTTACATCCAGTTATACAACCTGCAAATAAGCCAGAGCATGCAAGCAATAAAAAATTGAGATATCTTGACAGACTACTTAGATGATGCATTTGATAGGGATGAAATTAATGATGGCATAGACTAGTTTCTATTCTTGGTTCGTAATGTAATTTTGAGCATCTTTGAATTCCAAATTCTTGGTACATATCAATTAACATTAGACAGTATGAAACTTTTAAAATTTCAGAACATATATATCAATATGAATTCATCTTTGGTCCTTAAGAGTCTAAAACTATTCTCTAGCATTTTTGTACCTGATGTTTGCTATTGATATTGATACTGTAATGAAACAACTTGCACAATAGAAGAATATAATAGGAAATAAGCTTCAAATACTTGATAATAATATGCCACTTCGAGGGGGCAACCTCCTAATCCACTTCAAGGGGATAACTCCAATAGCCTTCAATAAGAACACAATACTCAATATGATGATAATAACTAACCTCTACCTCCTATACATACCGTACTTATGCCATGGATGCCACCCAGGCCGACCTAACTACCTATATAAGACTATATTAATGATTATATAACTTAATTAAGAGTTAAGGTAGCCACAAGCCGACTACTCATAACCATATACACCTATAGTATTAAGGGTGTAGCATATCCCCCCTCTCAGAGAAGCATTGTCCTCAACGCTGATCAAGTGTGGATGTTCTTGAATAAAATCTTCATCATCCCCTGTGGTGTCTTCAATTGGCAATTTCTTCTGCTAGATGAAGTAGATTGTCTGAGGTCCCACAATGATTCTTCCTTCTTCATCAAGCTCTGGTAACACTGTCTGGGATGGAACTTTGTGTCTGTTAACCTTCTCCAAGCTAGAGACATGGTAGAATGGTTGTATCTTTTTTGACTTGGGTAACCTCAAATTGAATGCTATGTTGTCAATCCTTTGTGAACCTTTATGAGGCCCATACAAATCAAGTGCCCACTTGTGATCCAAAATTGTAACTACTTGTCGCACATGTGATGCAAGAATCTTTGGTTGTTGCACTTCCATTGATAATAATTGAGTCATGCCTTTATCCACATCTTTTTTCAGCCTCATTTGGTGTGCACTTACCAGCTATGGACTCTTTGCACGTAACCCCCTTAGCTCATATTTTCTACCCTCTGAGTAGAAATGCATGAATAGCTCCTAGAAATTCATCTCTATTGTGCTCAAGGTAGTGAGCCATTGAACTCCCAAAATAATGTTTGCTCTAGCCATGGGTATAGCAAACATAGGACCATCTATCATGTAGTCTCCCATGTTGATGGCATTTCCCTGAACAATTGATTGTACCACCATCTGCAATCATAACCTAGAATTCTGAGGTAGGGTAGACAAAACAATTCAATTTTGTCGCAAATTTATTGTTGAAGTTATGCGTACTCCTGAGTCAATCAATATTGTCACCATTTGTTGTTTAAGGAAACCCCTTACCCTAAGCGTTTGTGGGTTGCTAATATCTTATAGTGCATGACAAAAGATAGTTGGTAGGACATCTTCTGATTCCTCTACCACCACCACTAGCTCTTCTTCATCCTTTTCTTCATCATAGGTAATCTCAATGTAGAACTTCTCATCACATTTATGTCCTCTACTATATTTTCCATCATAGTTGAAACATAACCCTTTTGCCCTTTTTTATTCAATTTGTTGAGGTGTCAACCTAACCGGTTGAGAAAATGATGATGCAAGAGCCCTTCCATCTTTATTGCTAGGGAATTCCTCCCTCCTGTTAGCCAAATTTTTTCTACTTGCCTCGCCATAATCATTGCTTGGGATATGGAATTTGGGCGGAACATACGTACCTCATACTTGATATGATCCTTTAAGCCTTCGAGGAATAATTCCAACAAATTTTCCTCTACCACATTGTCCACTCTTAAAGACAAAGTTTGAAATTGATGAATATAATCCTTGACCATACCTATTTGCCTTAATTTGGTGATCTGGTTGAAGTAGCTATTCATAAGATTGTCACCATAATGTGTAGTGAGTTCCTCTTGGAAAACGAACCAAGTGACAACACATCCCTTCATTTTTCTTTTCTTCACATAGCCAAATGATACCAAACAAATTAGTCAGGTTCCAAATAAGGAAATCATGCCCACCCTTTGTTGACAAGGAGCATGGTGAATATCAAAGAATTGGATCTTGACCATCAAACTTTCGCATATCCATCTTTGGTATGAAGTTCCTAGCCATAGAATGATTGGAGTGTTCATCCATCTTGAGATCTGATTCAAACCCAAAAACACCCTTCCCCTTAGGAGACTCCTCTTCCTCCCAATCCTAGTGGTGTGACTCCCTATGTTTGGGATCTCTAGGATGTTGGCCACCCACAGTTCTCTCCATCATTTTCTTGATATCACTTGACTCAACAATCATTTTCTCCAACCCTTGCATTCATTCTGACATAATTAACAAGATTTCAACCTTCAGCTTTTTGATTTCTTTCTGCATGTGTTCAAACATATATTCATTTTCTTTATGAACAACATCCTCATTTTCCACATCCTCAGTGCCTGGAGATTTTCCAGGTGTGGCACCATTCTTTTTGCCTCTTGTTGCAAGCCCCACTGTGATGGAAAAAACTAATTTTGGAATAAATCACACAAAACAAATCAAATTAATCTAAAATTTTTACTGTAACATACCTGGGCCTAGATCTCACTTCCTAGAAAAATCTTCAAAAAAATCATTAATTTGCAGCCTTGAGAGAGAAATTGGTGGAAACCCTAATTTCACAATAACTTCCTCAAATCTGATCCAAATGACCTCAAATCTGGACTATAGCAGCTTCAATATGTCCTCGAAAAACCCACTAAAAATCTTGAAAAGATTCGCCAAAATGAGAGAGATATGTGCTTCCCAATGTAGTCGGCCAAGTAAATAATCATGAATTAATTAATGTTGTGCACAGTTAAGTTTAGGAGTGTTATCGGGTTAACCCCGACGGTTGGTTAGTTGTGGAGTCATTGCCAACGGTTGGTATCTCAACCAACCTTGGCATAAGTTATATATTGAGTCGATACTTGTAATCGAGGGCAGCATTGTGACATTGTAGTGTAATACTGATATATTCAATGAATGGAAACAATGCTTTATTCTGTGCAATTCTGGTATGAATCATATGCTTTATAGTTATTGTTGTATATTTCCGTTTACTCCAAGTTTGGTCTGAAACACTATATTGCCAGTAAACATTTGGCGTTGTTGCCAGTTCGAAAACGGGTCAAGGGTGACAAGTCGATGACAAGTGAGTCGTCTGAGGCCATCGGATGACAAGTTGAGTCGTCGGAGACCATCGGATGACAAGTTGGCTGTCGATGACAAGTTGAGTCGTCGGAAACCATCAGACAAGTGGCATCGTCAAAAACAAGCAAACCGTCAGGTGTATCCAGGGTCGAGAAAAACACAATGAAGATGGCGTCGTGATGGGGCAGCCGACCGAAGAGCCAGTACAAGCAAACGAGGATCGTGAAGACGCTCTGATGGACGACCTCTACAGTTTGTGGGAAAACTTGTTAAAGGACCACGTACGAAGGGAGGCTCTCAGACGAGAGATCCCTCAGTCGGTCATCTGGGATCAATTGCACGTTGACCAAGAGGCTGACCATCTCCTCACCCGAGTAGCAATTAATGCCCATACAACTCAATAAGGATAAGAACCGAGTACCAAGTGGGCATGAAACACCAGAGGAAAGAACACGAAGATCATTGAGATTAAAGGAACAAGAAGAACGAAGGAAAACACTGAGACAAATTGTCAATGAACATCATCATGCCGACGAAGGAATTTTCAAGACATTGCTGACAAATAAAGAAAAAGGGAATGAAAATGAATTGACAGAAGAAATTGAAAACAGTATACGCCGCATCAGAGAGTTATCCATATCAGACGACGAAGGGCCGAGAGTTGGAAGATCTGAGCCTAAGACCCTAGGGCAAAGGAAGTATCAGAACGAACCCGAGGAGACTCAAGGTATAGAGGACGTTGACAGAGGACGTGGGGAAGACTCGAACGTGGCCGAGAGTGCAAGTGACACATCGGGACGTTGCGAGAGAACCAGTCCAATCAGGTCCAACGCACAAGGAGGGCATCGGGGAAGAATGGTGACTCCGCCAGCCGAGAGGCAAAAGCTACCAAAATTTACGGGGGATGGGTTAGAAGATCCAGTACGACACTGTAAGACGTGCGAGACAATTTGGATAGCACACAGAGTTGGACCAAGCACACAGGGCATCATGGAGATTACTTAAGAAGGCATTCCAAGACGAATTCAAACTTCTGAGGGATGACAGTGAAATTGTAGCGGAGATCTACAGTACGAAGCAAGGGAAGCACGAGAACGTGCGAACCTACAACTGGAGACTGAAAGAATTATTGGGAAAACTGGAGACTCAACCGGCCGACGGGCTGAAGAAGCGATGGTTCATCAAAGGGTTGCGCCCATTGCTGAGAAAGAAAATGAAAGTCGTGCCTCCGTCGTCATACAATGAAGCGTACAATCGAGCGATGGATATAGAGAGTGAAAATAAAATATCCTTCCGACGGAAAAGTAAGACAAACGACGAGGAGAGTACGGATGACAACAGCGACAGTGAGTCCAAGACCGCGCAAGCACTCAGGAAGGACATGATGAGAATGATGAAAGAACTGAAGGCCGACAAGGAGAGTACGAGGGAAGCCAGAGAACTATAGTGTATAGATTGCAAGGGGGAAGGTCATACAAAGGCAAATTGTCCGAAAAAATTGTTTTGTGATATCTGCCAAGTGATGGGACATTCCATCAAGGAATGCCCATACAATCTGAAAGCAAGGGGTACGCAAGTACTCTTCACTCAAGGAGAATCGTCAACACCGCCGAACACACCACCAAAGCCCCAGTACAATAGCCATGCATCCCCTGGAGGTTACCAAAGCAATAGAAGTCCGAGAAACAGATTGCAGTACAACAGCAAGGGGCGACCCATGATACAGTGCCAGCAATGCAACGAATGGGGACACTTTGCAAGGGAATGCCCAAACAATAACCAGAACAAAATAAATGCATTATGCAAGTGGTGTGGGCCTGGGGATCACGAAGAAAAAGATTGCTCGAAGTAGAAAAGGGTGAACCTCATCAGTTTCAAGGAAAATGATGAAGAGATCCTTGCGGTCACCCGAGCACAAGGGAAAAAAGCAACGTATCCAGATCCCAGAACCGAGAAGGAGAGACTTCGAGAGGCTAGAAAAGAAGTAGAGATGGCAATGGAAACGGAAGGGAAGAACAAAAAAACTACCATACGACCAGAGTCAGACAAGAGTATTGTGAACCAGGTGTTACAAACCACTGTATCGGTCAAAATAGCGGATCTTCTACAGAGCATGCCGCAACTGAGGATGGCAATCTCGAAGGCGATGGAAGGAAACCCAAACGGGTGAACAAACGGACAAACAAAGGACGAAGATGTCATAGTGGAGCCACCACTGGAAGGAGAACAAGTCATCGACCCGAGACTGTTGGCAATTAACAATGGCAAGAATCCAGCCGTCGTACACATGGCAATCAGTGGATGTTACCTAACGAACACAATAATCGACGGTGGATCGGGAGTGGATGTGTTGACAGAAGATACGTGGAAATGCTTGGGAAAACCTACATTATGGCCACAGAATTTCCAGTTACTGGGAACAGACCAGCACGGAATTAAAGCGCTGGGAGTGCTAATGGCTCAAAAAATGAAGATTGGCACCCAACTCTTTCAGTTAAACTTCATAGTCATAACAGCACAAAATGCATCGTACGATGCATTACTCGGTCGAGGGTGGCTGATAGCCGCCAAGGCCAACCATAACTGGAAAAGAAACACATTGTCAATAGAGAACAAAGGTAAGAAGATTGTCATAGATCTGAGAACACAGGCTGTAAGAGAGGAACTAGCATCGGATTCCGATTCAGACGGAGGGGAGTCAGTTGGCAGAGGACTAATAGAACCTAATGAGGAAGGAGTATTAAAATTGCAAGAATCTTCTGAGGATGAAACTAATTCCTTTAGTGGGCTCTTCCACTGGCAGATGGAAGATTGCGAGTTCTTTCAACCGGAATGTAATATGATTTCAATAAAAGAAGTCGGCGAGAGCTCTCCGATGAACAATGCAAGTCCTCGTAGTGCAAGTCCTAGCAATGCAAGTCATGGCAGTGCAATTCTTGGCAAAACTTGGTCAAAGAGCGAAACACTCGGCAACTGTCAAACTCTCGGCAACTCTAGGCCGACGAGTGAAAGTCTAGGCAACTCTAGGCCGACGAGTGAAACATTGTTCACGAATGAAGCACTTGATGGATTGACAAACACTCGACCACTTGGCAAGAGGGAACTAGTAATGAGTGACAAAGGGGAGGAAGATAATAATCAGCCGGAAGTAACAGAGCAAATAGTGGTAGAGACAAGTTGACCAAGTCGACCAAGAGAGGCACAGAAAGAATATACAGAGGGTGAAGCCAAGATAGATGATACACTTGCACATACATTTGAACCAGACGAGGTGATCAGGTATGAAGAGTCATTGACAAGCAAGGTGAATCGGGGTGATGAAACTAACGACGGGAACACATTGAAAACATCGGCCAAAAAGAGACCATACAAAAAGAATAAGGACTATAGAGTAATTCTGCCGACTTGCAATTTTTTGGCGATCGGTGAAAAGCAACAGAGAAAAAATGATGTTAAAAAGTTGGACAGTTTACCGAACGTAGTATGCGGCTTCCGAAAGACGACAATTCTGGTTCCAAGAAAGACAGCAGTCCCGGTCCCTGCCGACGATTACAAAATCAATAAAGCCGAAGTTGCAGATTGAATGTGGACCCCATCGGAGAAAAATAAAAAAATCCGATTCAGGTTGACATGGATGGAAAATTGGAAAAAACAGAAAAAATAGAGAAAAAGAGATTAAAAAAAAAAAATTTAAAAATGACATACGACCAGGATGTACGACCTGAGCCGTACGACCATGCCGTACAATGAGAATCATACGACCATGCCGTATGACCTCAACCGTACGACCGGGTCGTACGTCCATCCACTTCATCAACTCCGCCCCCAAGAAAAAAGAAAAAACACTAATTTATTGTCTCTGCAATTTGAAAAAAATACACAACCGTACCATCGATGAAGGAAAGAAAAAAGATAGGCCGTAAGAAGAGGATTGGCAGGTCATACGAAGAAGATTGGGGAGGACGACAGGAAAAAGGCCGTACGATTGAGGGTGCAGAAATCAACTTCAATAATTCAGAAAAATGATGTGCGCCATGAAGGTCCGAATGGTTTTGAAGGTGTTAATTTAGAAAAACGATGCGCTGCCCCCGGACCCCGCGAGGGGCGCTGCCCCTTGACCCCGCTGGGGGTGCTGCCCCCAGACCCTCGTTGGGGGCACTGCCCCCAAACCCCCACGAGGGGAGCTGCCCCTCGACCCCGTTGGGGGCGTTGCCCCCAAACCCCCATCAAATCAGTACTATCTTGATTCAATGAGCAATGGGGTGCAACATTCGCAACATTCAGTGTGCTATCAGATTGGGTTCCTTGGTTGGTTGGTCTACTGGCAGGTGCTCCGAATGTGTTGGTTCTAGTTTTACACAGCTCCTACTTCAGCAGTGCCGTCAGTTTGGCAGAGCTTACTTAATATCACTTGATACTTCATGGTTTCTATCGTCTGGAAGACGACTAATTTTGTGGGGGGGATGATGTAGTCAGTCATAATTGTAGTCGGTCATAGTCGGCCAAGTAAATAATCATGAATTAATTAATGTTGTGCACAGTTAAGTTTAGGAGTGTTATCGGGTTAACCCCGATGGTTGGTTAGTTGTGGAGTCGTTGCCAATGGTTGGTATCTCAACCAACCTTGGCATAAGTTATATATTGAGTTGATACTTGTGATCAAAGGCAGCATTGTGACATCGTAGTGTAATACTGATAAATTCAATGAATGGAAACAATGCTTTATTCTGTGCAATTCTAGTATGAATCATATGCTTTATAGTTATTGTTGTAATTTCCGTTTACTCCAAGTTTGGTCTAAAACACCATATTGCCAGTAAACACCCAAATTGACCTCCAAACTCAAAAAAAAAATCGCCTTATTTTTTGCCTTCACAGTGCCAAGATCATGCTCTAATACCACTTGTAATGAAACAACTTGCACAATAGAAGAATATAATAGGAAATTAGCTTCAAATATTTGATAATAATATACCACTTCGAAGGGGCAACCTCTTAATCCACTTCGAGGGCGATACCTCCAATAGTCTTCAATAAGAACACAATACTCAATATGATTATAATAACTAACCTCTACCTCCTATATATACCATACTTATGCCATGGATGCCACCCAAAGCTAACCTAACTACCTATATAAGACTATATTAATGATTATATAACTTAAATAAGAGTTAAGGTAGCCACAAGCCGACAACTCATAACCATATACACCTATAGCATTAAGGGCGTAGCAGATACATTTTAATCATGGTATTAATTGTCAACTATTCATATTTTATTAAAAAATTTGGAATTAAATGTGTATCATTATCAGGTATAGCATACCCTGACATACTAGAATTTTGAAAACGAAGTGCCCATACCCACACTTGTACCTATACCCGCCCACATTAGCAATTATAGTTGCCTAAAATAACCTAGATTAGTGCTTGATTTATTTTTTAGCAAAAAAACTATTCAAACCACATTCTCAGACCATGTTCAGTATTTACAGTTGACATTTTTGAATATTCCACTATTGTGTGCATTCATCTAATGAGACAAATGTAGCCATCATAGGCTCTCATTGCAATGTAGATTGTAGATTGCACTTGACTAGGTCATTTAGGTTTGGAATCTAGAGATGAATCCAGAATATTGTATCAATGTATATAGTATATACCAATAAGATTCTCATAATGCTATCCTTCTATTGATTCTTGACAGTTCCACTATAATCGTTTTGACCAATGGGACCCTAACTCTATGAGTTGTGAACCTTGTCACTTACATCAAATGATGTAATAACAATTGGTCTTAACACTTGCTTTTGGCTAGGTGTTAAAATGTTAAGTTATGTTTTTAACAAATGTTTGATCTTGCACTAAGTTGAAAAAATGCCAAGTAGACCGCTCATTTCAGGTTCAAGTTAGTCCTGATCAATATTATAGGACTTACCAAGACTCGGCCAAACTCAGTGTAATAACCACCCTAGTTTTTTTTTAAATTTTGCAACACTTTCTGATCACCTATATCTCGAGATGGGCAAGGTGAGAGCATACAGTGTGTTGGAATCCACACAACTACCCAATGCAGCTACCAATGCTCACTGCAACCACTAGGCGGCTACACCGTCCACAATCTACGCTTCTTTAGCGGAGTGGTTGTTCTAACCAAGGAAGCAAAAATCTTTTGGGGAAAAAATCGGCAAACCAAAAGTATAAGATTTTTTCAAAAAATTGAGATTTAAACGGGAAAAAATCGGATATTAAAAAAAAGTAAAAAATTATAAACTATTATAATTTTTAATATATATAGTTATAATTATAGTTATATAATATATTATAATATTATAAATTATAAATTATATGTTATAATTTTTATATAAATAATAAAATTATAAATTATATATTATATAAATTTAATATATATGTAAATAATAAAATTATAAATAATTTTAAAAATATTTTAAACTTACAAAAATTAACAATATCCAACTATATTCTATTTTATAATTTTTAACTTAAAAAATATTATATTCTATGAAATTAAAAATATAAAAATATTTACAAAATATTATTTAAAAAATAAAACAAATTAAATTAAAACAAAATTAAAAAAATTAATTAATTAAGAATTCTAAATTAACTCTAATTTTTAACTTAAAAATATTATATTCTATGAAATTAAAAATATAAAAATATTTACAAAATATTATTTAAAAAATAAAACAAATTAAATTAAAACAAAATTAAAAAAAATAAATTAATTAAGAATTATAAATAAACTCTAATTTTTAACTTAAAAATTTTATATTCTATGAAATTAAAAATATAAAATATTTACAAAATATTATTTAAAAAATAAAACAAATTAAATTAAAACAAAATTAAAAAAAATGAAATTAATTAAGAACTATAAATAAACTCAATTATAAATTTAATAAGTTAATTAAATAAATAATATAATATATTAATTTATTAAAAATTATATAAACCAAAATATTATAACGTTTCTTTATAATTTATAATATTATAAGTTAATAAAGGCATTTATATAAAAAAAAACAAATATCATATTAAATTGCAATGCATCAAAATATTATATAAAGTTAATCTTAAAATGAATTCGAGATGCAGCCTAACTCTATCCACGCGAAACTGTTTCAGAATAGAGGCCAATGTCTCGGCAAGAACCTGTTCAAGCACTTGTTCAGTAGTCATTTACCGTTCTATAAAGGAACAATTTTCACATATTTTGGTTTGTCATTGATCGTTCATTTTTGCCATGGAACCCGCACTCCCTCTCATTCCCGGAACCAGAAGCACTCGAACAACCTCCTTACTCCCTCCATTTGAATCAGGGGCCATCAAAAGAAACCCTACTTTCTGCGGTCTCGAAAATGAATCGAAACCCTAGTTTCTGCTATTCAGACGCGATTAAACGAAACCCTAAAGAGTGTTGACAGTCGGTCAACGATTCGCAGCAAAAATCGGGGTAAAAATCGAAATTCCACCCGATTCATGATTTTTTGAAAAAATTGCGTTTTTTACACGATTTTTGCTTCTATGGTTCTAACACAATATGAATGCACTAAGAGGCAATGCCGACCACAACTACACTTATCCAGTGGAGTGCATGATGCAACAGAATGAAGGCACGCAAGGCGGCAAGCCGACCTAATTAACATCTCTTCGGCGGACTACGTGCATGCAAACCACTAGCAAAATGTCTAACTTGCTCAAACCAAAATGGTTGATATAGCAAGTTGTTCATGCTAAAAGGGGCTGAAACATGAATGGTATAAATTATTGGCGGTGAATCGTCTAATTTACAAGATGAAAGACATCATGAAATGACCCATGGCGGTACTACCATCCAGGGTTTACAAACACAAGATATTGCAGTGATGTAAACTAAATACAATGAAATTTAGAGGCTGCAATATCAACTTATAATTCTGATTTCAACAAGATATCACTACTGCAGCATACATAACACTCTGAGATTGCAAGGAAACATGATAGAAGCATGCATAAACTGTCTACGACTGAAAACACTGAAAATATACCATAGAAGGAATCACCAAACTGAAGATGAAGGTCTGATATGAAGCTGATATCATTGAATCTCTGCTGTAACAGAACTGTAGCACTATAGCAGTTCTGTAAAACACTCAACCAGCACCCCCAAATCATCCAAAACTCATCACAAACTGAAATACTCAACTCCAAACACCCAAAGACAACTTCTACTCACCAAGGCGCCACCAAACAAAGTATTTTAAGCAAGAAATGGAGGGTGGTTTGCATGCTAACCCCTCACGCCCTAGCAAGTACAAGTACGACCTATAGCAGGTTCGTACAGCCTGCTGCAAGAAGAGTCGCAGCCCCTTAAAACAACATTTCCTTCACCAAAAACAATGTCTAAATCCCTTGCACCTGGGAAATAAGAGTTTCAAACCAGCAACAAAGGGATTACTCCATGAAATCCAACGCCAGCATTGGTACGGCCTCCTGGATATGCAGCACAAACTCCCAAAAGATATCAGCATAAAAAAATGAAATACAACTCCAAACATTCATTAAACTCACACCAAACTCCAAACTAGCAAGCTAGAAAACATCAAACTCCATTTCAGCTCCACTGTGATTCCTACAATGAAATCACCAAGTCTAGCTAGGGGGGTTTTCGTCCCCGAAACTAGAAATCTCAAGAGGGTTTTCATCCTCAAGAAATTCGAGAAGAACTCAGGTTCTCTCCATATGTAGAAGCAAATTCAATATCATGGCTAAACTCCCAAATGAGCTCCAACTCCCTTTTTATAACCTTCTGGGAGTAATAAAAAATATATTTCCGTTTTGCTCCACAACTTCATTTTAAAATATCAAAAATAACTTCATGGAGCACTTTTTCCCCCTCATGCCTAGCATCCCCTTTTTGAGCATAACTTAATCACTTTTTCGAATAAATAATTAAAACCTTAGTTGCCTTTTTAATTTTGCTTTTTGGGCAACTTAAGTTATAATTACTTAATAATTAAATTACTCAGCAATTTGCGAAAAGTGTTGAAATGACATCATTTTGAAATTTTGATCACACCATGATATTATTGAAGCCAAATAACGAAGAATCGAAGCAACTCGACACCAACCTAAAACTAGAATGTCTCTCCAAGAAGTGTGGAGAGCTCCCCAAAGGTTGGAGAAGAAAACTGAAAGCACCACAAGACTTGACAAGGCCTCCTGAGCTTAATGTCATCATCAAAAACATCATTCGACCAAACCCAAGCTCTCCAAGATTATTGGAGTTCTCCCTTGAATGCCAATTAGCCTATGGGAAAACTTAGAAATAGGCTAATTGTACACCAACTTGTTAAGCTTGAGAAGGGGACATTACAGTCCTCCCTCCCCAAAATTGCTTGTCCTCAAGCAATTATATGTCTGCATGACTCAATATCTACTCATTCTCCCAAGTAGCATCTTCAACAAGAAGATTCTTCCACTTAACCAAATACTCCTTGATGCTCCTCCTCAATGTGCATTCTCTGTAATCAATCACCTTTTCAGGAACCAATATGAGTTGACCTTCCTCATCCAAGGGAGGTAATTCTGAGGAAGCCACCACATTGTGTCCAAGTGCCTTCTTGAGGCGAGACACATGGAAAACATTATGAACCTTGCTATCTTCAAGAAGTTCCAACTCATAAGCCACTTCTCCTATCCTCCTTTTGATCCTGAATGGACCATAAAATCGTGGCTTCAACTTCTTGGATCCACTCTTCTTGAGAGTAGACTGTCTGTAAGGTTGCAACGTTAGATACACCATGTCACCAACCTCAAAAGTACGCTCTATATGATGTTGATCAGCATACAACTTCTGCTGATTTTGTGCATTTTGAAGGTTGTCTTTCAATAATTTCAGGATGTCTTGACTTTGCTGCAACAAATCTTTGTCTTGGGGCACTCTACAATCACCAAATAAGAAGTCAATGAAGCTAGGAGCTTCATAACCATAAAGTGCCATGAAAGGGAACATTTTAATGGACATGTGATAAGTAGAGTTGTAGCAATACTCTCCCAAATGACGCCATCTAACCCAAGCCTTCTGCTTTCCTGAAACATTGTTTCTTAAGTAGCCTTCCACCCACTTGTTGACAATCTCTGTTTGTCCATCAGTTTGTGGGTGATAACTAGTGCCTGGAGTGAGTTATGTTCCACTCAAACGGAAAAGTTCTTGCCAAAACAAACTTAGGAACTTGTCCCTATCACTAACAATGTTCCTTGGCAAGCCATGCAATCTGAACACCTCTTTGAAGAATAACTCAGCCACTTGGGCTGCTCTAAATTCTGAAGATATAGCAACGAAGTGTGCAAACTTGGTCAAACGATCCACTACAACATAGATACAATCTCTTCCTTGCACCTTGGGCAACCCACTAATGAAGTCCATAGAGATACTTTCCCATTTTTTATTGGGAATAGGCAAAGGTTGCAGTAGACCAGCAGGAAAAGTATGTTCATTTTTGTTCTGTTGGCATATAGAACACTCTCTAACATGCTCAAGAACATCACTTTTGAGCCCCTTCCATGTAAACCTTTCACGAATTTGCTTGTAAGTATTGAAGAAACCTTGGTGACCAGCCAAGGGAGCATCGTGAAATGTCCTCAAAATCTTCTCTTTGACCTTGGAATTTGGTACTAAGAAGATCTTCTCCTTGTAAATGATCAACTCATTTACCACCTTAAACTTCTCATCATGCAAAATGCCTTCTAGGATGCTAGTAGAAAAAGGATCCTTAGCATACTCCACAAGAAATTGATCCTTCCAATCAACAGTGATCTCCGTGATTGAGTGCAAATGTGGCCTTGACAAGGCATCAGCCAAAACATTCTTCTTCCCTTTGACATAAACTATGTCAAATCATAAGCTTGAAGCTTACTTACCCATTTTTGTTGTCTTTCATTAAGATCTTTTTGATTGAGGAAGTATTTGAGACTATTGTGATATGTTTTCACAATGAACTTCCCACCAACCAAATATTGTTAAACTTCACTAAGGCATGCATGATTGCAAGCATCTCCTTGTCATAGATAGAATAACTCATTTCTCCACCTCTCAATTTTCTGCTCTCAAATACAATTGGATGCTTGTTTTGCATGAGGACAACACCTATACCTTCTCCGAATGCATCACATTCAAGTTCGAATGGTTTGGAAAAATCAAGAATGGTAAGAACAGGGCAATTGCTCTAATCTTCTTAAGCTGATCAAAAGATTGTTGTAAACACCCCTTTCTTGGTGAGATAAATGAGAGGAGCTGCTAATTGTGAAAATCCCTTCACAAAGCACCTATAGAAGCTGCATAAACCAAAAAAACCCTTCAAATGAGTTGAGGTTTTTTGGTGGAGGCCATTCCAAAATGAATCTAATCTTCTCTTGATCAACACTAACCCCCTTAAGCTGATCACATGACCAAGATATAGAATTTCGGTCATACCAAACTCACACTTTGATTCTTTGGTGAATAAAGACTGCACGTCAAGAATTTCCAACACCTCATCCAAGTGACGCATATGCTCATCCCAAGTCTTACTATATATTAAAATGTCATCCAAAAACATCAAGAGACTTATGGAGCTGCTTGCTAAAGACTTGGTTCATACAGGATTGAAATGTTGCAGGAGCATTAGTTAGGCCAAAAGGCATAACCGAGAACTCAAAATGTCCAAATTGGCATCTAAATGCAGTCTTCTCAATATCCTCTTCACGCTTCCTAATCTGATGATAGCCCGATCTCAAGTCTATCTTTGAAAAATAGACTGCTCCATGTAGCTTATCAATTCTCGATATGGGGTACCGATTTTTGATAGTTCTCTTATTAAGCACTCTATAGTCTATGCGCATGCACATAGTTCCGTCCTTCACCAACACCACAGAAGATGCAAATGGGCTCTTGCTTGGATGGATTAGCCCCGTGTCTAAAATCTCTTTGATTGCTTTTTCAATCTCATCCTTAAACCTTTTAGGATGACGATAGGGAGTTGTGATAACTGGTTTAGCTCCCTACTCCAATTCTATGGCATGCTCAATTCCTCTCTCAGGAGGTCTTCTAGGCGGAAAACCACTAAAGACCTTGCTATGCTTGGTCAAAAGAGCTTGCACATCCGGATGATGTTCCCTCTTTCTTCATGCGAAGAGGTAGGCATGATCACACATTGGGCTGCCAACTCAACTTGCCCATGGTGTAGCAATCTTTCCATCCTCTTAGCCGTGACAATGCGAGGACCTCCATTTGACATCCCTCTCAACACAATCTTCCTTCTATCCACCTAAAACTTCAACTCCATGGTCTGCAAAGTCAAACTAATCTCACCCAAAGAACAGAGCCACTGGATGCCAAGAACAACATCGGTGTCACCAATGCTCACCACATACAAGTCATTTTTGCCTTCATAATTACCCAACTGTATACTCATTTGAGGGATTCTTCTTGAACATGAAAGAGTAAAGCCATCTGCAACCATGACTTTGAATCCTTCAAACTCTTTTGTCTTCAAGCCTCTTCTTGCTAAAACTCCATCTATGAAGTTGTGAGTTGCTCCTGTATCAATGAATGAATGAATGAAAGCTTTTAATGACGTCCATGAGACCAAAACAGTCTATGGGACCCACAATAACAACTGACCACGCAAAACAAAAGAACCAACAAGTGGCCTCCAGCTAAACCTGACTACTGCTCTCAATCTCCTTGCTGATCGTCAATCTTCTTCGATGGATTTTGCCCAAATAATCAGCCACTCTCACAATCTTTGTTTCAACAAACAAGGCCGTTAAAGAAACGACATTCAAGATATCCTTGAATTTGAAACGAATGTCCTCATATGCCTTGCACTCCATGATGTAATGCCATTCCGTTTCCACTCACCCCGACGTACAAAGACGGCAAATCCTATCCGTCCACTCCTCTTTGGGTGTCTTCCATCTTCCCGTTTCACACCTAAGATGGTGTGAACTAGTTCTGAGCTGGGCCAATAACATTTTATATTTCCACTTGATATCCGCTACAATATAGCACTTTTGATCATGATCACATGTGGGGTTAAAATGAATGACATAATATTCTCTTTTTCGCCCGAGTTGTTGAGTCCACATGGCAGCTTTGACTTTCCCTCTCACAAACTTTTTGATTTCCACATTTGTTCTTGGGCATTCCTGAATGTTAATGCCCCACTTGTGCAACCACTTGGCATTTTGTTGCATCCACATATTCTTCCTTCTGGTAATCTTTTCCTCTGCTACAATTTTGGGCTAGCAGTGCCCCCCTATGTTCTCAATTCTCTTCAGATACCCCAGAAGCCGGGTTATCGCCATCGCCTCGATAGGATAAGCACCAGCTTCAGCTAGGATAATCTCATAGGGGACCGAGCTTTTTATCTTAAAACTGCTTGTGATTAGATGCTTTTGTAATCTTTCTATTTGCCTCCATTTCGAAGTCGATGTGCTACTGCCCCAAACTTCGCACCCATACAATATCACCGGTACAACCAACAGCCCAAAAAGTTTCTGCTTTGATTTCCAGTCCCAGAGCTCCGCAAATCTGCATCTATTTTGAAGCATATACAATGCTTTCCATCCTCCCTGTATTCTTTTTGTCCTGCATGTCTCCCAACTGAGATTGCTACAGAAATCAAGACCCAGGTACTTGTATTCATTTACCCCCTGAAGGGGGCTGCCCTCGAACTCAAAGTTTATTTGTTTCTTAGTTCTTCTCAAGGTGAAGATCATGACTTTTGTTTTGCTGATGTTCACTTGCATTCCCACCTCTTGACAGGAAGACTCAAGAGCCCTCAAGTGCTCCTGTAGGCTATGTGTCATTTTGGCCATTAGTGTAAGATCATCCGCATATAACAATAGCTTGACCACATAAGTGGCCAAGTGCACACCTTCTCCTCCCCGCTTGTCTAGCCATTCCTCTAATTTGTCTATGTAAAGCCCAAACAGAGTTGGGGACAATGGACACCCCTGCTTAACACCAATGTCGCTCCCAAAACACTCTGACATACCATCTTTAGTTTTTATCTTGGCTTGCACCTGTTCATATAATCTATGCACTGCTGCTCTATACTCCTTCGGTATACCCAACTCCTCCATTCTACCGCAAAGCTTACTTCTAGGCACCGTGTCGAAGGCCTTTTTAAAGTCAACAAAGCAGCAAAAAGCTTCATCCCCCTGCTTGTCCCAAATTTTTTCAATCAAATGCCTAAGAGTAACGCCATGATCAATCGTGGAATGCTTTGCTCTGAAGCCTACTTGCCCTTTCGCCCTCTTGCCCTCCTTTTCTACCCAAGTGCTTATTCTTCGTTCTACCATGCTTCCAAAGAGGGGGTTGATCATTATAGTGCGATAGTTTGAAGGGTTGTTAGCATCCCCATTCTTGTGAAGAGGGATGACAACACTTGTGGTCCAAATTGTAGGGAAATCATGCTGGATCACCCTGTTGAAAATTCTTTTGATATGTGGCGCTAAGGCTTCCATGCCCCACTTCAAGTACTCTGCTTGTAATCCATCTATATCTTTAGCTTTGCCCGTTGCTAACTTTTTGATTCCTTCTGTGACATCCTTTGTGGAGAATAGCTTGGCACTCATGTTGATTATCGGAGGGAGAGTTATGTCTTGGTCTCTTTCGTACAATGTTTTAGCATATTGCAGCCATTGTGTGTCAGTGATATTGTTCTGAACTATAATTCTAGTCTGCTACAATTCCCTCCAAAAGCCTCTTGGATTAGCTTTTCCAAGAGAAATCAACTCTTTTCTCCTGAATTCCATGTATTCTTTTTTTTGATCTCACGAGTTTTTCATATATCTTTTTATTTGCTTTTTCTTTTCCAGATAGCTTCAGCGTTCTCTTTGCTGCTTTACATTCTTCATCATACCAAGGATTCGCAGGAAAATTGTTTTTGATGGCTCTTCTAGCTTTCATTCTTTTGCACGCTGATAAAGCCTTATGAATAATAGCCATCAAGTGTTTGCTGCCAATTATGTTCTGCAAGGCTTTTTTCCGGGACAACCAATATTATTAACCTTTTGCAGTTGCTTATCGATCATAGTTTTAAAAATATCTTAGTTCTCGTGATTTAAGCGAATCTTGCCTTGAAAGTCTTCTTTCTTGCATATTTGAAGATTAGCCTCCTGCTGATCATTTTTTTGCATGCTAAACTTTACGTATAGTGGGCTATGATCAAATTTCATTTCAATAGGACAGCACCCAATCTCCAACTCTTTTACCTTTAGAATAACCCCTTATGAGCAAATGACATAGTCTACCACGCTTTGCCCATTGTAGGTATGACGTGAAGTCTCCCGAGCCTGGCCAAGCATTTATACCATTACAAATGACTAAATCATGGAGGCTGCACATCCCTAATAGTTCTGCACCAAATGATGAGATACCTCCTTTTGTGTCTTGAGACATCCTTTTCCATTTCTGATTCTCTTCTTCAAGCCAAAGCGGATTGCTCTTCTTCCCCTCTAAACCGAGGAAAAGGGCTTGGTTATTCGCAGTTCGAGCATTGAAATTTCCTATTAGCATGATCTCACACATGGAGCTAAACATTGTTATGTCTTTTTTGAGTGTCTCATATGGATCCTCCTTGTCCAAGTTCTTTTTCTTGTATATTTTAGAACCATACGGAGCAAAGTAGCAAGCAGCCATCCAAACTATGGACCTTACGTTTGTAATCCTTATCCATATGTATTGGTTATTTGCGTCTTTCTTTTCCAATTTTATGGTTCTTTCGTATTCTTTCTTGACCAAGACCGTCACCCCTCCATGTCCTTTGCCACTATTAGTTAATTCATTCCATACCGACCACTTCTCATATCCTTCAAATTCTGGGACTTTGCAGCCCTCATGCTCGTGTGTTTCAACAAGGACAATGATGTCCTTCCCCTCCACTATGGGCCCTAAACCAGGACCCCTCCTCCAAGGGTAGCCTCTACAATTCTAGCCTACCATTGTGAGGTGGTCCTGGAGGGCCTGTGTTCCTATTTGCGAGCGAAGGTGTTGCCACCAATCTGGGCTTTACCTCTGTATAACCATGCTTCATTACCCGCTTTTCTTGCTGCTACCACTTTCTCCCATTCCTTTCTCCTTTCCTCTAATTGTACTAGGGTTAGATCCTCATCTATATAGAATTGTGTCCCTTTGAGGAGCTTTTTGTTTCTTAAAATCTGGAGCTTGTCTTCCCAATTTTTCAGTGACACCCTAATATTTCTGCTCTTTTCCCCTCTTGCTATTTGTCCAATTCGGCTTGACTATAGGATGTTTCCCGCCCACTGAAGCTTACTTAGT